>JAUNZO010002876.1:0-422861 GCA_031894775.1 Chloris gayana | reverse complement strand
CGGGAGGGACGCGCCCTTTACTCGCCCAAGCGGCCGTCGGCCTTCCGCCCACCGGCCCTCTTTGACCTATAGTCGCCGACAATGGGTCCCTTGGTCAAAAACCGGCGTCAACATCCGGCACGAGTGCAGTCACAAGTAAATTAATATAATTTTAAATCTTCTTTAGCATTCCTTGTGTTCATTGTGTCCTTTCCTTGTCGGGTCACCATCAAATGGGTAGGACTAAGTTTCCCGGGAGGAAGAGCTCAGCAGCCTATGTTGAAGAATCCGAGGGGAGGAATCGGATGTTCCTAGTGATGAGGGCAGCGGTGAGATTGTTCCCGAGCCCAAGAGGAGAAAGAGCAAAGCATCTCGACCACCACGAGCTGCTCGGACCGTTCGAGTTGAGAGAGGTGGTGCTCTTCCAAGTGAGGATTTGCGGCAGGTCACCTGGATTGAGAGTGCACCCTCCCGTGTATCGTGGAGATCATGCATGCTTTGACTATAAGAAGTGGCCAGGATCATTGCTTGAAGATAGGACCACTCATCCGGAGCGTGTGCCGGAACAAGAGGCTTCGATGACAGGTTTTACACTTGGTTTCAGCAAGACTACTATCGGTGTTTCTTCTTTGATTTTGATGACAAGAAGCATCAAAGGCTCCATCCTCACCAATGGATTGATTGGAATTACATGGCTAGAAAGCAAGATCCACTTTTTGATCAAGTCATTGAACAATGCAAAGCAAAGGGTGTGTATGACTTGATGGCATTCAAGTATGACTGGAATGAGGAGGTCCTTTGTCGGTTCGGGCTACTCTTTACTTGGATGTAAGAGGTCGGGGCAAAGTGTTTTGGATGACACAGGGGATTCAAGATGCAGTGTTAGCTACAAGAAATTTGCCTCTTATTTTTGCTTGCCCAAGAATGATGTGAGGAAGCCCAACATCACCAATGAGCCCGTTCTAGGAAATAGGCTCTTGGAGTTCATGTATGAAGATCCGGATAATGTCTGTCATTGGCAGGATCGAAGGTTTGCGTCCCTACTACCTTCTCATGAACCGTCTCCTTCGCCATAACATTGCTCCTAAGGATGGCTACTCCACCAAGATTGCATCTTACTCCGGAAATGTTCTTGTGAGAATGGCTCCGGACTCGATGGTTTACGTGTGATGGGACACATCATGGAAGAGATTCACCGAGCTTCTTATGCTACCCGTCGGACCATGCCATATGCCCCTTTCATCATGGCAATGATTGAGAAAGAGACCAGGCTGACATTTGAAAAAGAGTGCAAGCACCTTCCGCTTCGTCCCAAACAGATCGGAACGATTGCTGCTCCTTCTCCACCCTCTCATGGAGCCTTCTTTGGTGCAGCCGCTCCATCCTCCTCTAGTGCACCACAGCGCAAAGAATCTCCCACCTCTTGGCTCAAGAAAAGTCTCAAAGCAATCTTCAATGTGTGCACGGCCAATGCCGTTGATGTGTACAAGAACAAGCAGCGCACAAAGAAGAATGCCCGGCGCATGAAGACATTCATGCAAGCACAAGGTGTGGAGGTATCTCCCCCGGTTCCGAGGAAGAAGAAGATGCACCTCCTCCGGTTTATCAATGGCCGCTTGATGCTTATGAGCAATATCATCGGTATGAGCATGAGCATGAAGAAGAAGAAGGAGAAGGAGAAGATGAAGATGAGGCAAATGAAGGTGAAAGTGGTCAAGAGGCGAGTCCTCCATACGGTGGAGCCACCGTGATCCTTACCGATGATGACGAGTGATCCTCTCCCTCCTATCTACCTTTTTGGTGTCTTGATGCCAAAGGGGGAGAGAAAGAGAAATTGTATCTTATCTATCTAGCTATGAAACTTATGGAACTCTATCTATGTATGGAACTATGTGTGTGTGCCTCCATTGTAATAGGGCTAGACTTGTTTAAATTTGTTATGTTGCAAAACTATGTGCTTGGATGATGAATGTTTATTGCTTTAATGTGTGGTCATTGCTTATGTTAACTTATGTGGCTTGCATTTAGTGGTGTGCAGCTTTTTAGCTTGTGTTTCTGTTGCTTTTCACACTTATGCATGTCTTTTGAGCACATTGTTTTTTAGGCACCCCACAAGCACAAAATATAGGGGGAGCTCTCTCACATGTTTGAGTGACCCATGCATCTCTTTAGGGGAGCTCCGCTATATTTTGGTGGTTCTTTTTCGTTCTTTTGATATCCTTATCTCTTTTAATTGTTTGTCATCAATCACCAAAAAGGGGAGATTGAAGATGCAACTAGGCCCCCTAGTGGGTTTTGGTGATAAATGACAAAGAATTAAAATGTCTAATGTTTCATTGAGCTAATGTGCAGGATATCGAAGTCAACTAACCCACGTTATAAGATTGATAGCCCCTCATACAAAAGTCAAAAGATGGACTCAAAGAGAAGCTTAAATTAGTTTTTATAGTTCTTTGAGTCTAGGTTTGCCAAACTATAAAGAGGGGTGATTTAGTCTTTCATGCAGGGAATATGTGCTCAAGATACCTAAATCAAAGCTTGGATGAAAACCAAACCACTCAAAAAGCCAAAAGACCAAAGTCCAAAGAGCCAAAATAAACCACACACGGACATGACGGAAGTTCCGCCTCCAACTCGGAAGTTCCGAGATTTCCAGGAGGTTTTTCGTGGAACTTCCGCCCAAGACGGAAGTTCCGTCCTGGGAAATTCCACTTAGTCATATTCAAATCTGTCAAGAGAGAAGTTTCATCCTTCTATGGAACTTCGTGATTTTCGAGGAGGTTTTTAACGGAAGTTCCGTTATGAACGAAGTTCCGTTATTTGCTCGACCAAACCCTAGCAATGGCTCTTTTTAGACCCACTCCTATGAATAGACCTCCCCATCTCGGGTGAGTGTTTGCTTATGCTTTTGAACTCTCACATCTCCCTCAAGCTCTTGCTCTCATCTCTCTTTCACTCACCTTGAGATTCAAGTTCACTTTGAGAGCCCCATCTCAAATCCAAGCTTGAGAAGCATCATCCCAACCTTGAGCACATCTTTCCTTAGCAAGCAAACTCTACTTCACTTGTTACTCTTGGAGATTTGTTCTCCTAGATTGGCTAGGTATCACCCTAGAGCTCCCAAGATTGTGGTGAGCCTTGGGAAGTTTGTGAAGGTTGTGATTCGCCTCCGGAAGGAAAGGAATCAAGCAAGCAAGAAGAAGAAAACCGAGTTTGACCTTGGTGGTCACTTGGAGAGGATTAGGGTTGAAATAGACCCGGCTCTTTGTGAGCTCCTCAACGGAGACGTAGGAACATTTTTGTGAGGGGTCCGAACTTCGGTAAACAAATCCCGTGTCTCTCTTGTGTTGTCTCGCTCGTTGTCTCTTGTTCTTTGTTCTTGTTTGGTGCTTGTGCTATTTTTGGCCCGATATACTTGTGTGGGGGTTGTCTATTGATTTCTTGCAGGCACAACATTCCTAGGAGGTGGAGGAAACTTTCTATTCAATATCTCTATTGTATCATCCTAATGTTTGTATGTTGTAATTATCGGGCATCACAGTGCGTGATGCCACCCAAGGTGATCCTGGTGATGGATTCGCTTCTTCGTGAGGTAGGTCTGTCACAATCACCACGGTTCAAAAGTGAGAGACCCATTTAAATAAGCCCGGTATGCAAACTTAGAAGAATAGATTCATGATACGTCTAGGCGCTAGATGTGATGATCTTCCCGATCGGTTACGGTAATCTCCATTAGGCAGTCCCATAGCGGAAGGAATTCTGCTATTCCAAGCCAAGAGAGACCACCCCCACTAAGAATGTCCTATAACCAAACTTCATTGTTCAGGGCTTCCGCTACAATGCGATTTTTGGATTCTTGGTGCTATGGTAGCAAACACACCACTTATACCGACATTAGATGTCTAATGTACAGAATACAACTATGCTTACAAGCACTTAGGAACCTTGCGATGAAACTAATCGCCACACCATACCATATCTCTTTTACGAAAATGTATGAAATGTGTTTGCTGGAGTGTGTGTAAATGGGTGGGTGTTAGACTAATCGTGTTAAGATGAAGTTGGGTGAGAATTACTAGTCGTGGGTGAAGCTCCCTAGTACTGGTGCAGAGTACTTGGTGTTTAAGTGTTTCGGTGTAGATCCACCTGTCATGGACGAGTGTTTGCCCTGTCGGATAAGGACCGGTTCGTTGGACCCCAATTTGGTGATTTAGTGTACAACTACAGAACCTGTTATGGGCAGGACTAATACCAAACCTTAGGTTACGCAGCAAGTAAGTTCCTCTAGGTGTAGTAGATACGAACCTCCAAGGGTCGCTAGTGATAATGGTGAAGTCCAAGTACTTGGCAATATATGTAAATGGTGGATGGTATGCCTAGGTGTCATACTCGTCGGACCCCTGGACTTCGTGGCGGACTTGTGGGCATGCTTAGTTACGGTGGAAGCATTATGTACTTACTTGCAACGAGTGCATAGCTTGTGAGAGAAGTGTACCTACCTCTGCAGAGTGTATAATTATCGAGATGTCCGTTGTCTTGGTATATTGACACATCAAACCTTGAGCTCACATCGATTAGCCACACAATAATCTCCTTAACGTGTGAGTGGGTGTAGCGATACCCATGTTTTTGGAAAGTATCGGGCATGTACAGTGGAGATCCATCCTTGTTAAAAACTTCGGGAACTAGGGAGAATGATTCATGCTCTCCCCAAGGCCTACCAACTAAAATATTGACAGGTCCCTCTTTCCTTGATATGTATTCTTAGTGAACCCCACATGCTTACTCGCTAGAGCAAATATCAAATCCCTTGCCTACATGGTTGCTACAACCTCAATGCATGATTATACCCTTTGAGTAGTATTAGGGCTTTCGTGTACCTTATGCATTCACCGTTTGTTCATTGTGGTTTTTAGTGCACAAACTCCGGAAGAGATAGAGTCGGTTAGGTTTCGTCCGATGCTCAAGTTGCAAGTGGATTGAAGTGATCAGCTTTCGTGCCCATTTCTATTGCATACTCTTGGATTGTGACTTAGCAATGTTTGGTAAGTTCACCGTATATCCTCATATTTTAGTATTGTATGAATTTGAGACTACCTATTTATGCGTACAAACTATTGTTCCCTATTGGTACAGGATGCACAATACCCCTCCCTAGGAGGGGTATCACATTATCTATTACATAAATATTTTATCAAGAAAAGAAGCCACCATATTCGCTCTTAAGGCCTAGAAATTCTTATATTAATCCTACAAAATAAGAAGGCCTATAAATTAGTCACAAAACGCCCTATAAATATTTATAAAATAGCTATATTTGGAATTATAAAAAAAAAAGACAAAAAACCCTACACGTATTTCTAAATTACCCATCATACCATTATGAGTCATAAAAAAGGCTAAATTTGGGATAATAAAAATAGGCAAAAAAACTCTTGACTCCTATTTCTAAATTACCTACCATGCTATCATGAGAAAAATAGATAAAATCAGAATAATAAAATATAACCAAAAGTACCTTTCGGATCTATTTCTAAATGACCTGCCATGCTATTACAAGTTCAAAAAATAACTAAAAATTGATAAACGAAATTCTTATTTGTAATTTACCGACGGTACCATTATGAGGCCAAAATAACTAAATTTTGGAATAATAAAAATATCTAAATACTGTTAATTCCTACTTCTAAATATATAGTTGTAGAGATGCACCACTATATGTCTACCTAGAATGACATAATCTCTTAATTTTAGCATGATATGTTTTCTTCAAAAGATTTATTTGTATCACGGAACATTCTTTTTCTTACCATGATATATGTTGGTTGTTTAGCATGGCACGTTTGAACTGACCTCTCTTCTAAAACAAAATTAGGTCCATTTGGGCTCTAAATAGATCTCCTTCAAAATAATCCAAAATAGATAATAATAATAATAATAATAATAATAATAATAATAATAATAATGGGTAAATTCATGCATTCGGTAGAAAGTATGATGCCATTAAGGTCTTGAAGTAGATCCAAATGTATTCTGAAATGACAAAAAGTGATATTTATAACTTAAGTAATGAGTTCATATCATATTTATTATTTTATATTGTATTCATGATTTATCTGTTATTCTAACACACTTACACCATCGTTACGTACTCATTATTTTGATGTTAAATGCTTGCTATCTAATTGTTACAATATTTATTTTTACATGCTAATTTAAATCTAGAAGTTGTATAGATGAACACCGCATGCTATACTTCTATTAGATTGGATGGATCCTATAACTGGATCAAGCTTCTATTAGGTTCGAAATTCTCCAATCTACTTGTACCATTTTATAAAAATTATAAAATACAAAATAAATAATAATAAACTATGTTAAACTTATACAATAATATAAAATATTTTCAATAGTGGGTAATCCCATGCTACTCCCAAGTGTAGTTAGCCTTAGCCCCACGTTCAAAAAGCCACCTTGGGTATGTGTACATACTCATTTGTCATTATGAGTATGTGCAAGTACCTAAATAAGAATTTATAAAGTGATAACCATGAAACATTATTTCGAGTGGTACTCATATATTTTTACACCTTGTGATATATCGCTTTTCCTATATAGAGAAAGGACCTACATAGAGAAAGGAGTGTGACCATGTATTTGATGTATCCTCATATAATAATATGAGTATGTTCACATACCACTTTTAGAAATCAAGTATGTGGACATATAGAAACCCCAAGTATGAAGAGATACACTCTAATTTGTGAGATACAAATATGAGAGTAACTACATCCGGGAGTAGAAAAAATGATTCTTTTAAATAATATATTAACTGTAGCCGCGCAAATTCACTTATGGTTATACTAGTTTCATACTGCATTGACATCGAAATGTTTCAGAGAATTGGGCTGGCCTGTGAAAAAGGAAGGTGGCATCACAAATATCTCATCCGAAGAAAATGTCAAAGCAATATATGCTATGGTACGAACTTACACCATTTTTATCTCTAGCACTTTTGTACAACAAACTGGAAATTGCCACGCCACACTCTTCAATCGTGATCAAGCAATCTCTGTTCTTAACCAAAAGCCACACATGAACCAAAATTTACAGACTCCTAGCTGGTACGGTGTATATAAGGAGGCTACTAATTCACCTGTACATCGATCATACGCTTAGATCACCTGTACATCGATCATGCGCTGAGACTTCACAACACGCAGCTCTCACCGTGGGCTTCACTTCACTTGGGCTCCACCCTCGTCGACGGCAACCCGCCACTGCTGTAGTCGAAGGGGCTGTCACCACCATAGGGATGGCGCGGCGTCCGGCTCGCATAGCTCATGGAGTTGGACGCCGACTCCCCACTAACGCCAGCAGCGGCGCCGCCGGCCATCTTGAGAATGCGCTCGATCTCGCCGACCACCTCGCCCATGGACGGCCGGTCGGCGCCGGCCTCCTCGACGCAGCGCAGGGCCAGGTCCACGTACTGCTCTATCCCGGCCAGGCCCGACGGCGACGCGCCGAGCACCGGGTCTATCACCTCGTGCAGGCCGTGCAGGTCCTTGGTCCGGTCCAGCGCCGCCTTCACTTCCCGGACGATGTACCGGCCGCGTTCCAGTGGTTTCCGTGCAGTGACCACCTCCAGCATCAGCACGCCGAAGCTATACACGTCACTCTTCTCCGTCAGCTGCTGGGTCATGTAGTACTCCGGATCCAAGTACCCCTGCATTGTGAGAGTTATTTGTCAGATTCGTACATCCTTCTTCATCAGCTTATATGCATTTTAAGTTAAGTGACGCGTGTGAATGTGAAAGTTTTTTTTATAACATGATGAAATGAGATGTGTGGTGGAGTGGGAGAAAATGACCATTGTGCCCTTGACTTGCGTGGTGACTTGTCCTCTGCCATCCTCTCCAAGGGGCTTGGAGAGGCCGAAATCGGCGACCTTGGCGTTGAGCCGCTCGTCGAGGAGCACGTTGCTGGACTTGATGTCACGGTGCACGATCGGCGGGTCGGCGAGCTCGTGCAGGTAGGCGATGCCCTTCGCCGCGCCGAGCACCACCCGGAGCCGGCGCCGCCAGTCCAAACGCACGCCGGACTTCCCTGATATTTCCACCGGAGGAAAAGAGAATGTACGATACACAATGAGAGACTCGATCATCTGGCAATGATGACGTTGGATTGGACTGGTTAAGAAGAGGAATTAGCTAGCTCACCTGTGAGGCTCTCCTTGAGCGTGCCGTTGGGCACGTACTCGTAGACGAGCATCTGCTCGCCCTGGTCCAGGCAGAAGCCCACGAGGCTGACCACGTTCTTGTGGTGGACCCGGGAGAGGAGCTCGATCTCCGTCCTGAACTCCAGGCTGCCCTGCAGGGACCCCTGCTGGGACCTCTTCACCGCCACCAGCTGCCCGCTCGGAAGAGTCCCTCTGTAAACCTGCATTTACAAATTGTTATCAGGAGAGGCAGCGACAATTCTGAAGAACTCTGAATTTACATTTACTCTGGGCTCTGTGGACTAGTGCTATGTTACAGCATAAGAATTTACCTTCCCGTAACCGCCGTTCCCGATGTCGTTTGCCTCCGAGAAGTTGTTGGTGATCTTCTTCAGCTCCTCGAAGGTGAACGTGCGTGCGCCACGCAGCTGAGGGACGCTGGTGCTGGTGCTCTTCACGTCCCAGGAAACTGCACATACAGTTGCACTACCTCTGTCAGTAACTTTTGTGAATAGGATTACGGTAAGAAAGCAGAGGAGAGGAGATCAGTGCTGACCGAAGGACTGGCTCGGCTCTTCGGTCTTCTTTGATGGCCTCTTCCTTCTGGCAATGACAATAACAAGAGCAAGAACTATGGCGGCCAGTACTGCGCCACCAACCGCAACACCGATGATTAGCGGCAGACGGTTGGTCTTCGACTTTTGTGTCACTAGTAGCTCTGTATGCATAAAAAGGTATGGTATTAGAAAGGGCGTCAAAATTTTGAGATTCTAGATCATGCATTTTTTTGTGTGTGTCAACACAAGAACAATGTTGATCTTGTGCGTGTAAACGTAGCAGCACGTGCACACAGTTTCTGAACGAGTGAAATGGTCTTACCGTTGGCGAAACTGTAGTGCTGCCCAATGAAATAGTATGGGCCAAAAGCAGAGGGTGGCTTGTATGTCTGGTTGCTCAGAATGAACCCGATATCAGAAATGTCTTGCTCACCAAAGTGGATCTTGGTCTTGCCATCTGGGAACACCTCCAGGGCCATCTGCAAGTTGTTGTTCACATCGACGAATGGATCATGGATCGCAATTGAGTCCACAGGGAGGTTGTAATCCAGAAATTTGGCCCTCATCCCTTTCTCCAGTTCACCATAGTATGAGCTGTTGGTCAGGTCCGAAAACGACGGTGATCTGAAGAACAGGGTGCCTCTGTATGGTACTGCACACACGCAGTTTGGGCTCAGGAGCTGCTCTTCGGAGGAGCAATGGGGTGGCAGGCCGGCACACTTCTTAGGAGTACTGTACGGTGGTGGTGCTCCATCGTTAGACTGCCCGTTGGATGCACAGTATTTCTCATTGCTCCCCGGAGCACAAATTGGGTTTCCGGAAAGTCTGCGACAAGATATATAGGCTCTGTGAGCAGCGAAACAAACCAGGCAAGTCTTATCACGGTGAAAAATGTTCTTACATGAGTTTATCGTTGTATTGTGATCCACCAACTGTAATTTGAGTGATCTTATTGTCTCGCAAATCAATCAGTCGGAGACGAGTACTGAAATCTGCTCCAATATTTAGTGTCCCGTTGAAATTGTTGCCTCGAAGCCTCCTGCATCCCTCAGACAGTATCAATAACATTAGCATGGACTACATGGTGCGGAAGTCGAACTGTGGATTGTTTTATCCTATCTAGTAGCGCATTGACTTGATCAGTTAATGGGGATGGAATACTATTGTGTAAATTATGAGCAGTATAAAATCACTCACAGTGTCTGAATTGCAGGAAGACTGAAGAGAGCTTGCGGTAACTCCCCCACAATGTGCAGGTTTTCAAGGAATCTGTAGAAAAATGAAATTCAGGCAAGTGTTGAAGAGAGTAGAACATGGGAGGAGAGAAGAGTAGATTACAATGAGGTCAAAGATGGCAAACTGGTGAACCAGTCCGGAACATCAGATGCATTGAAGCTATTGTTGCTCATGTCCCTGCAACGAAGTTGAAAAAGATTCAGAAGATGTTATGTGATATGTTGACTTCAGAAGGGAAAATGTAAGGTTACCACTTACACAAAGCTGAGTGCAATCATTCCTGTTAGATTCGGCAGTGGACCTGTCAGCTTGTTGTTTTCCATGTGACTAGTGATGAATAAAGAAGAAAATAGATGAGTTAGGCTTCCTACAACTGAATAATTCATACTTGCCAAAAGCACACACAGAAAACTCACAGCTCTGCAAGCTTGGTGAGGTTGTTGATATTGATAGGAATCGGCCCAGTGAGCTGATAATTGTTATCGAACCGCCTGAATCAACAGAATTTCATGATCAGGAGCAGAACTTACATGCAAGAATTCATCCCTTTGTCTGTTGGTTTCTCACTGTTAATATATAATGTAGTTGAGCTACTTACAGAACTTCTAGTGGGCTAAGAAGGCCTAAAGTTGAGGGAAT
Source organism: Chloris gayana (assembly GCA_031894775.1). Lineage (NCBI taxonomy): Eukaryota > Viridiplantae > Streptophyta > Magnoliopsida > Poales > Poaceae > Chloris > Chloris gayana. The sequence goes on along the minus strand of JAUNZO010002876.1, from coordinate 412,232 downwards.
GCTGCCAGTGAAGTTGTTATTGTCGAGAAGCCTGAAAACATGAAAAAAGCCAACCACTGTGTGAGTTTTAAAACAGAATCACAGAATTATAAATTAACATTCTTGCTGAGTCTTACAAATGTATTAGCTTCATATGTGAGTTGAATATCTGGCTTGGTATGGTGCCTGAGAGCTGATTCATCCCGAAATGGCTGCACAGAATGGTCATCAAACCATGACCCAAATATGATAATTCTAATTTAATTTTCTAGAATTTTTGCTTACAAGTGCTTCGTATTTGTCAGATTATCCAACCCAGGATTTGTCCCATCGAATACTGGAAGTTCTCCTGTGAGCTTATTGTCGGCCAGATCAAACCAGTATAGCTTCGAGAGGTTGCCTAGTGATGCCGGGATGGGACCAGCGAACCTGTTCGAGTTCAACGATCTGCAGCCATAGAATACAGTGAACAATCTTTTCTTTTCCACAGTTTCGGTGAACAGGCAGAGAGCGAGAATTGCTATACGTTGGAAAGTAGTAAGATAATGGCAATTCCATCACGTCTAACATATACAGGGTGGGACGTAAACCATTTTTGCAACCAGCACATTCAAATCCAGTAATATATTATGCTTAAAGCAAACCAGACACAGGACTCAACATTACTTCTTTTACGAAATAACAATCACAGTAAATGTCGTTAAAAGGTTGACTTCACAGGACTACCTCTAAGCAGTTAAGTGATTGATGAACGGAAGTTGACATTCAGAAGTAGGTACAATGATAAACTGATAATATTTAGATTCCAACCTCACGTAGAACAGCTGTAAGGTCTAAACAGCTAAATTATTTGTGATCAACAGCACATAGAATTGCAAATATATCATCCAATATAATAACTTAAAAATAAAAGTCCTAGTATTTTGGACATAAGGATCAGATTTGATCGCCTTACAAAAATATTAGTTTTGTGAGTTGTCCAAGTTCTTTTGGTAGCTCTCCCGAAAAGCTGCAACCAACAAGAATTCTACAATGGAAATAGAAAAACTGATTATAAAACAGCTGATAAAATGAAATACTACTCAAGTTAATTTACCAACTGAACTCCAGATTGGACTACCCACAGGTTTTCGAGGTTGCTCAATTTTCCAATGGAGGAGGGAAGGGGACCGCCCAAATCCTTGTTGTAAGACAAGTCTCTGCGCCAAAATAAAAAAGAAACAGAGGCAATTACTTCACTTGTTGGCAAACCATGCTAAATCCGTATTTTAAACAAAATAAACTTTCAAATCCTCAAATTGTTCAAGAGAAGAAGTTTCATACAGGTTCTGCAATGCGGACAGTGACTGAATATCGCCTGAAAGGGTCCCCGACAATCCGAAGCTTGAGAGTCGTCTGTGAAATAACCACGAAAGGAGCACAAAACAATACATGAATGGTTAATTATTCAGTACAACTAGAAGGAATGATCATATGTAAAGCTTTTTCGTGCAGATCCTAACATGGATGTGATCCGATTCTCGGTGCAGGATATCCCAATCCACTTGTCTCCGCACGGGTCGATGCCATTCCAGTTTGATGGCTTTTTGTTCCAGGAGTCTGCGATTCCATTCAATCCAGCAGCTGCAGACATAGAAAATATTAGGGACAAAAATTAGCAAATGAGCACTATAATAACAGGGACTGAAGTGAGAAATGAAACATACCGTCTCGCGCATCCGTATCAGCCGAGATGAGAATAGCCTGCACGAGAACAGCGAGCCAGAAGACAAGCCATGGAGAAAACTCCATGTTTGGACAGTTTCTCGAGGTCTACCCCTGCAATGCCTTAGTCGCTCATCTTCTGCAATTGCAAGGTCGCATTGGACCGTATCATTTGTTTTGTAAGGTAGGAGAGGAAGCATCATTAGTATATTAATGAATTGAGAACTGGTCAAGATATGTGTAGATATAGTGCATCTCCTATGAATTAAATGTAACCGTCAATTCAACTGATCCTGCAAGTAACCAACGTACCCACTCCTCGGAGAAAATTTGAGCAAAACAAAATCGGGGAGGAATAGAAGCAGTCAAAGGTCTGCAATTCGCATGACGAAATTGACGGAATTTGCATACATTGAACCCTTATTTTAGTGGTTTGGGTGTCCTGTCACGATTACGTATAACGCAGTAAGGTAATTTGCTTAACGCAGCAAGTTGCAGCTACATGTGGGAGGTAGTTGTTGTTTGTTTTTCATTCGTCAATATTTCAATTATTTATCTCACCAGCATGGGAACCAACCACAGGCTAGCTTATGTAAACCCAACCGCAGGAACCAACTGAAGCATCTAACTAGAAAACTATAGTTTGAAATTGGAACATAATTTAGCTTAGCGTCAATTGCAGTATTCAATCTACTCAATTATTATGACTGATGGGTATGCTCTGTTTTCTACTGAATAAGTTATCAAGCACGAACTTAGGTTGCACATGTAAGCACTTGAATCCTAAAGTCTATCATTAAGCGGTCGTGTTTAAAACGTTACTTATCCTCATATCAGCATGGCCAAATATACCGAGAGTAATTTCATCTAATTTAGGCTCGACGCTCGATCCAAATCAATGGTACTCTTCATTCCAATTTCTTCTATGTATTTCAGTCAAATGCAATCTTTGTCTGCATCCGGTCTGCTCTGCACTAAAAAATAAATCCAGTCTCGCGTTTTTCGTCCTCACATAGCAATTAGAACCCACCACTAAGATGACGTGTCGTTTAATTCATTGTACTAGAGTTGAAGTCAATACGCGGTTTGTTTGTAAGTTTGCAGTGTCACTAGCGATAAAGGAAACCTCAAGCCGTACACCAGGCCGTGCCACTGGTGATACACTAATTAAAGTAACTAGAAGTCATCATCAAATTGAATTCACGATAATAATTGTGAAAGGCATACATGTATGATGTTTTTTCATGTATCATTTTCCGCATTAATGACTTTCTGATCTAATTGATGAATAACTTTTAAAAGTACCATCCTGAGAGGATGACAGCTGGGTCTTGGGCCAAATAGCCAGGGACACTTTTCGAAAAACTCCTGAAAACTATCTAACATTTCTTCCGGTGTGTTTATGAGGTACTACTCCTTACTAAATTGTTGTCGCTATTGACTTTTTTATTATGTTTCGATCATTTGTCTTATTCAAAGAAAGTCTAAAAAATATGATATATTTTGTTGGAATATGTTTTATCACTAAACAAATTTGAAATATAGCATATAACTTTTCATATTTGAAGAAATTTTTTGAATAAGACGAATGATCAAACTTCACGAAAAAAGTCGACGCGACAACAATTTAAGTAAGGAGGAGTACTGTGGAAACTTCGAGCTAATGTTCTTTTTCCTCATTGGAGAGCTGCGTGTCTTCATAAAAGATGAAAGCTCCCATGCATAATTGATAGCATATAGATATGGTTAAGAAATCAAGATATTTTGTCAGTGGCAAATTGCTTGCTGCCAAACTTTTCAGTAGTACAGCTTGTTTATGGAATGAAACGGTCAGATTCAAAATTGTTCTCACAAACGCTCTCGAGCTTGAACAGTTCAACGGATGATCTCAACTGAGAGAAATGAAATGACTTTCTTATCGGCGGGATCCCCATATCCTACTCCAACTACTAGGAAACCGTGCCCTTTCACTGCATCTGCAACACCGTAACCACGAGGGACCAGATTACTAGTCTCCATCGGAGACAGAAGGCATTCCCGCACTCGTTTTGCCGAACAGAGTAGCGCAAAGGCTCCAGTGTTCTGGAATACTAGCAGTTGCGTCTGAACATTGCAGCCCTCCCTTGTATCCTGAGTTCGGTGCTCAGATGATCGGCGAACATCGGAGAACCCCAGTCTGTCGGTGTCGAACTTGATCAACTCGTCTCGTGGCACAAGTTTGAATCTCAGTTGCACGCGAAACTGGGCAAGCATCAAATCAGCGCCATGTCTTGTGGTTCCGTTGCATTAGAGGACGCGGCCGTCGCAACAAATCCAGCGACACTGTCCACGGCGAGGGAGGTGGTCGGAGGAGAAATGAAATCGTGGCGCCGAGGAGGAGCATGGGGCGGGACTGGTGGAGAAGGCTTTGCAAGTGGATAAGGTCGATCTCGGGAAGTATGTACTCCCTCTGTTCTTAAATTACTGACGTCGCATTATCAAATATTTTATTATATTTTGATTTATCACTAAATAAAGTTGAAACACGACTTATAGTTTTATATATTTGAAAAAATATTTTAAATAAGACGAACGATCAAACATAATGAAAAAGGTCAACGGCATCAACAATTTAAAAACGGAGGAAGTATAAGAGAAGTCCTCAATACCAAAGGGAGCAAAGCACCTATAACAGAAGAGCCCTCTGTACTCTGCGCATTGAAACTATAGCTTCCTTGTATATCCATATAACTATACTTTGATTTTAGTTTATAATATCTTCTTGATACATGGATATACACGAACGGTTTGCAATACTGTTTTATCTAGTTTTGCACCACTATCTGCATCAGCCTGCTCAGTGGCGGAGGACCATGAAGCTAAAGTATGGCGAGCGCCATACCTTGATTTAACCTAAAAGGCCAGGAGATTCTCTATATTTTTGCTTTCCCTATTCACTTTCTGCAGTGAACTAGTAGCAACAGTCTTGTTATGTACTGTGAAAGCATGATTTGCTACCTCCGAGGCGGTAGAGCAATGCAACAAATAGGTAGCACGTCTATATATTTACCGTCATACCTTAATTAAGTTCCGTCCTCCGCCACTGTGCCTGCTCTGTACCCTGAAAAAATAATATCTATCGACTAAAAGGGGAAGGAATCCCAGCCACCAGAGGGCTCTAGCCCCTCCTAAGGCAATAGGAAGTTGACATGTCATACAACAATACGATAACCTGCTTTTTGCCGTGGGCTGCTTGATCGGTGTTCGTAGTTTTCGTGGCTTTATGTCATTCGGCCCAGTCAAGATCCATCCTATCGATAATTTTTTTCTATTTTTAACGGGTGTGACAAGGATGCGCAACCTTACTAGTGTATCTTGTCTTGGACTTTCGTCCTCACGTCAGAATAATAATCAACCGCTTAAGACAAACCGTTCATTATACTGGAGAATGGCAGTCAACATTGTCCTTGTCTGCCATCAGCAACGAGAAATTGCTCCACTAGCTGACGCTTGAGCCTTGAGCTTGTATTGCCAGGTCTTACCACTGGTGATGGAATAATTAACTTAAAGTCGTTATATCAGCCAAGACTCTCCCTTATGCCCTTATCCACGGTAGAAATTGTCGAAAACATCCAAGTATTAGTGCTGCGAGGTCCTTCTTGCCAATGTTCTTTTTCCTCATCATCTCGTTTTTTTTGTAATCTCAATGATGAAATCAATCTACATTGCCTTCTGTTTGATGGAAAACATTTTTCTCAATGTTCTAGGTTGCTCCCATGCATTTTTCTTTCTCATACACTTAGGAGAGCTACATATTATTTCGTTCATCAGTGAACTTCATGCAGAGTTTTGTCCAAAGTGCACATGTTAATTAGGGTACAGTTACATTCTCAATTATTCACTCAAGTACCATCCCAAGGGTAATAAGATGCTTCTTAATCGAGGGTACTGCAAAAAGGAAATGACTTCCCTTCCAAAATTATTGGTGACTTTCATGTAACTATCTGATGACCTTTGAATTTCAGGATGCTGGTGCATCTGGCTGATTTTTAGGAAGGGCGGCTTCGAATGCAGGGATTTCCATATATGCGTTATGAAGTCTTGACAGAATTGGGTACTTTGACTGCAAGAAAGAGAGATAACTTACTAATTGATATACCTTTTGAACATGCAGCATTTAAATTTCACTATTTTATTTTTTTCCCGAGAAATTTAAGTTTTACTGATACAACAGATAGAAAGGGTACCATATCAACTTGGAAGCGAGTTATGGCAGCTTGGATCTGTGGTTCTAGAAACACGTCTGCCTGTTGATGTAGCAATATATACAACATTAGGTTACATATGAGCACAGATGCAACAAAAATAACAGTGTCAAACTGCTTCATTGCTCAGCTTTTTCCTCTCAAATGCAAGCGGTGACAGGTTCAGCAAGTTGGATGATGAAGTATAAATAAGTCAACTAATCAATTTGAAATTAAGTTCGGAGAACATTTCTTTCATGATCAAACTAGTGATGCAGCCTCCAAAGAACAGTTCTAACTTATTCAATATATAATCCAGCCTCTGATGAACTGATCAAGCTAAAATTATTCAATATATAATGTTGCGTTAGCAGAACATACCAATTGAATATCATCTCCAGTTGCATATTTACTCTCACATCCTTCCAAAAGCTTTTCAGTTGCTGAAAAAAATTGTAGATTCAAGGGTATAGTACCGTTAATAACAATAATATAATTAAAAGAAGCACCCAGAATCTTCTTATTGCAATGAAAATCACACCTCTGAATCCTTTGTCAGTGTAATGCTGAACCAACTGGAGGCTTTCATTGTGGCTCAACTTGCCCTCACGCAATCGCTGAAAATAGTTCTATAAATAAATCTTTTACAGAGTACAAAAGATTGAGGGGTACCGATGTTTATAAAAACCCACAATAACTGCGTAGCCTTGAAGAGGCTGAATGCTTGAAGAAACTATGTTTGCGATCTGTAAAAAAGCAAGCAAATACCTTCAAAATGGAGTTGCAGATAAAACATGATGAATGACATCAATAAATGACCTCTGAAAGTAACAATATCACCAGGCCGTTCTGAAATACGTAGGTTATCCACACTTTATGATGTCATTAAATCAATTCTTTTAATATTGGAGACTGAAACTGGTTTGACTTATGGAAGTCTAGTAGGGCAAACAATGAAAAGAATTTGATCTGAAGATGACCTGAAGGTTAAGAGCTTTCCTTTTGAGATCTTTAGGCAGGAGAGGATGCTGAGGATATTTATCTTCCAAATACTGTTCGACAGAAAGCAAGGCACTTGTAAGTGACCAGCGATATATTTGTTGGCGTGTCCAATGAACACATTGTACTTGACAGTAAAAGAAAATCCACTTTTTTACTCACCAATAAGATGGCTAGAGAATCTGAAATAACAATATCCCCATCTACTAATGCTGGTATATATTTAAGCGGATTTATCTTTTCATAATCTACAAATGGGAAGGCATACCGATGAATCATTTTTAAATTAAACTTTTACAAAATGTACAAAGGCACGATAAACATAGTTGACAATCCATAGGTAGCGCATAAAAGCAATCAGGCATTTGCAACTAAGAAATTTTTTTGAGGTCTTCTGGGTACCTAGATCCGTCCCTGGATTTACTGCCTTGTACTCATACTCCACATCTTCATCGTAAAGAAAAATGGAAAAATTAGCTTTCGGGGTTCAGCATAATAAATAACATCTATAGTATTACATACTTTGATATTTAATTCTCTTTAGTTTTCCATCAACTTGCCTATCACATGGTTCTTTTACTAGAAATGGCAATGTCGTAACTGAAATCACCGGATTATCAAGACTAAGAAACCTCAAGTCTTGATTTTGCCTTATGCTAACTGAACTATTCCTTAAGCCCAGCTAAGCCTAAACAGTAAAAAGTCAACCATGAGAGCAGGCAAGCCAACTCCAGCGTAGACCAGAGTGTCAAGAAGCATCAATTCACCTTTGAGGTTGAGCGCGATGCGAACTCTGTGCGAGCAGGAGCTGATCCAGCCGTTGTACAGGATAGGCTTTGCCGCCGCCATGGTCGCTGCTTTCTCCTCCGCGATCAGCCAAAATTACCAGATGATGAGAAATTTTGCGAGGTGAAGCTCAAGGATGTAGACTCAGGAGAGAGAAGTACCCAGTCCACTGCTACGTGAACACTGAACATAGTAGGCGATGGTCTCAATAGGGAGAAGACCCTAATGCAAGGCACAGCACCTCAAAGTCTGGATACCCAGATAGGTGGGTCCCACATGACATCCGTATAGTCAGGTGAGACGTTCCATCATCCGCAGCTAGGAAGGCAACCCACACACACAAAAAAAAGAAGAGATGAGATAAGTCCAGAAAAATGTGTGTTCAACTACGCCAGACTACTGGTGCAGTTTTACGGAGGGAATGGATAAACTCATGCGTCAGCGCTATCGCATCGTCGCTGATATATCAAACTTCACCTCAGTTCACAAAAGGGCTGCATAGACAACATCAAGGATCCCGTGTAATTTCAGAGCGAGTATTCAAACCAGGACGGAGCAGAGCCGGCATCAAGCCTGTTCATGTTCCTCTCTTCTCACCTTTCGTATCTCTTCAGTTCTGAAACCATTGCGCTGGCATCCTATAATCTGTTTATTTAACACTGACCGTTTGTGACTAGTTGGATATTATGGGTGAAATCGAGCAAAACCGCCAGAAATACATACCCCGATCACAACTCTAGTATTCACTTAGGATCCTCAACAGTCATGCTATCACATCATCCAAATCAACCGCACGGATCTGGTAACACACAAAGCTAATAATAGTTGGTAGGTGCGATATGAATTACCCTTACACCCTCCGTTCCATTGAAAGTGTCATTTATGATATACGTGTTAATCAAATTTTTTAACTTTGACTAAATTTATAAAAAATATTAGTAATATTTATATCTTTAAATAAGTTGATTATAAAAATAGATTTAATTATCTATCTAATGATACAAATTATATTCAATAAATATTAATATTTTTTATTAAAATTAGAAAATATTTGACTTCTTGAAAAGACACTTTCAATGTCATGGAGAGATTTAATAGCTACATCAGGTCGAATAATACGGAGTTGTAGAAATGGGTGGACAACGGACAAATGTTTGATTACAAACACACTGCGAATTTTGGGAGGACGACGAGGCCGTCGGCGGAGGGGCAGTGGACAGGAGCACGCTGCCGTCGCGGGCGTTGCGGCAGCAATAAAGCCCTCGGTCAGGGAGGTGGTCGAAGAAGAAGTCGGCGGCGCTGGCGAAGGCATGTGCGGCGGGCGCGTTGGGGTGGGGTGCTGGGACGATGAAACCGAGGAGCAGCGGCGGGTGGAGGGATCCGTACCGGAGGAGGAAGATTGGATCGGTGACGATGCGGCGGAATGCTCTGCACGCCGAAGCGCGGGTGAGGTCTGAGGGGGCGTCGATCCGGACGAGGATCTCCTCCAGCAGGTGACCGGGGAGGGCCGCCGGTGCCCTGGCAACGGGGCAGGGGACGGCGGACTCCATCGCCGGCGAACCGCCCGCCGCCGCCGGAAATGGACCTTTTTTCCGAGAGAACCACGGAAATGGAAATTGAGATTTTTTTTAAAAAAAAAACAAATGGGAATTGAGTTGGTGCTCACTGCTGATAGAGCCGTGTTGTGTGAATGTGACTGACGGGAGGTGTATGCTCGGCCCATCATTGGTGCTGGACTGTGTTGCCGCCCAATTCGGCCCAACAAACGTCATCTCAGATAGTGCTGTCCAAACGGGCCGTGCGCCGGCCCGAAGCACGGAATTTTTGGCCCGGCCCAAGCACGGCACGGTCCATAATTTCGTGCCGGGCTTGGGCCGAGGGGCGGCCCGACGGGCGGCACGGGCACGGCCCGTTTATGCTTCGGCCCGATAAAGCACCAATAAGGCCCAGTTAGGCACAGCCCGAAATAACATTAAGTTAAAACAAATGTAGTTTCTATGTCTCCACACATGCTTGAGTGGTTTGGTGGTAAGCAAGTTGAGCTACAGCCTGGAGACAAGGTTTGAATCCCACACAACCCCCATTTTCACCTCATTTTTCGTGACTTCAAGTGTTAACGGGTCAAGATTTGTAATCAGACTATCGAGCCCGCGTGCCTAACGGACCGGCCCGGCACGGCCTGTAGCTTTCGTGTCGTGCCGTGGGCCGGCACGGCACGGCCCGAAATGAATATCGTGCCGTGCCGGCCCAAAATTAAATGGGCCGGACTTTTACGTGCTCGGGCCGTGCCGCCCATTTGTACAGCACTAATCTCAGATCGAAGTGTTAGCTCTTCGCTGCTCTTTCCCCTAAAAAAAAAGCTCTTCGCTGCTCTTGCAAAGCGACTGGTGAGTGGTGACTTGCTCGTCGAAGGTCATTGACCAGTCTAGCTACATGGTACCGGGAGTCCGGGATCTCCGTCCAGTCAACCGCCATCCTGATTTTTGCTCAGGTGAAACTCAATTCTGCAGATTTTGAGTCGAGATACCTGGTGAAGCCCCCACTCCTATACGGGAGAAGGAGAATTCTCAAGAGGGAATGCTACTGCACGACACTGCGCCACAATTAATGTCTGGGATATCAAGATGTTATCAGAAAGTCAGGTACTAAGGAGGGACGTACCGTCATCGGCTGCGGAGACGAGTAAGGCAACGATGAAAAAAAGGATATAAATCCAAAATAAGTGTTCAGAGATGCTTTGTTTTCACCAAGTCAGGATGACACTATTTAACCCGGCCGGGGGCTTCTTGTGCCCGTGTGGTACTGTGGGGGAATTGATTGATCTTCAGTTAACAGCTTGCAAGGCCAAGATGGCAACTTTATTTGAGCGAAGAGGAAATGGAAGCTTGTGCATATGCAGCTTTTTCCAGTTGTGCATGCGTCAGTGCTGCTCACGCACCTTTGCTGAACAGATCAAACTTGCACCTCTAAATTCACAAAGCTGCACAATCAGTGTGATTTTAGGGCAAGTTCTCTAACCTACTCCTCTTTCTTTTCACTTTTCATCAGTTCTCAACCAGATATTGTTATTAGCATGGCATCCTGTGAACTATTAATTTGACGCGAACCAAGTTGTTTATTGTGTGGATCGATGAAATGGAAGGGAAGACATTCCTAGATTCATCTCTAGTTTTCACGTTAGGGTTTTTAACATCATGATGTACAAGTTCTACAAATCAAAGGCACTGACCTTTTTACACACAAAGCCATTAGCAGTTGGTAGATGAAGTGATGAACCCTGAACTACCACTTAAAATACAAAGAGACAAAGTAAGATTACTGCATCAAACTGAACAACACAGGTTTGCAGACATCATCTACTCCTGGAGGGATGTGCGACATAAAAGCAAAATCACCATCATCAATCATCACCATCTAGCTCCAAGTTTGCAGAAAGCCATCATGGGACCGAAGAAGCAACAGCCTTGGATACACATCCAGTCCTGCAAATGGATGCAGATAGAACTTAGAAACCACTACAGCAGATGCCATGTGCAAGCACAGTTCGCAGTTCCAAAAGCTTAATTTACCGATACAGGGAAATTTTGAATGCCGGACAGCACAATCGATCTCAAATCGCTCAAAAGTTTTCCCAGTTTTCTTGCAATAAAAGCATTGGCATAGGAAGTAAAAATGCGAAACATTAAAAAATGTAGTTCTAACACAAAATTTGTGTTGCCAACCCTATATTGATTAATTAATATCTAATAACAGCATTCATTTGTTGTGTGCAAAATAATAATGATATAGCTGTGTAATCACAAGTCATGTGCCAAAAACAGGTCTGTTCGTGAGTCCAATTAGAGTTAAGATAGAGTTCGGATTAAATTAGGAATTATTAGATTAGAGATAGAGTTTGTGTCTTGTACGGTTGTAAGCCAGACTCCTATATAATGGAGGGCATGGCAACATCAATCAGGCAAGCAAGCAAGATTAGATAAATCTAATATCCATGTCTAGTTCTCTAATGCCAGTCTCCTGCTATCTAATCCCAATCCCCTTCTACCATATATGTGACATTTGGTATCAGCAAGCTTCGGTTTTGATCCATGGAGCCTGCTGCCGAGCAACTCTCAAAATTGCTGTGCAACTCACTGCCCTTGCAAAGAGCTTCAAGATCCTCACCGATCTAGAGAAGAAGAAAGCACAAGGACATGGTGGTTGATGTGCACCAGCAAGGCGATGCGGATGCTGTTGTTGCCCAAGCTCCTTCCGGTGACCACAAGCTCGAAGTTAAACATCATGTCACACGCATCCAGAAGCGATGTAGAAGGGATGTGCCACAAGTTTGCTATACCGCCAGGCCGATATCCAGCCTGCACCTTCATCTCAGGATGCAACCATGGGTGGGGCAAGTACTGCAACCACGAGGGCGGTTACATACATCATTTCCATACGATAGCGATAGGCCACACCATGAAAGAAGCCTTGCGCTTGGATACCTCGTCGTGGAAACCATCAGGTCATTGTGGCTAGCCAGTTTCTTCATGTTCCATGGTGTCGGGGATGGTTCGGTGGCGGCAGCAAGTTGACATTGCTAGGACTCCACTCATCGTTCATTCCAGTAGGCTTAGCACAGCCCATCTTTGGCGAGCAGATCTTTGTTTTGCGTCATTTTGGTTTCGATTGGACCAGCTCCAGCTCAGGGAATTAGCTGAGGATTGCAGTCAACATGTGGACTAATTTTCAGCCCAGTTCGTCACAATGTAGAGTATATTAATTTAAGAAAATATGATACTGAGTCGACATAAAGATTCACTCGTGTTTAGTATTTAGTTAACAAGTCAGTTCACAACTCAAGGACGAGCTATCTTTGAAGGAGGGGGAATTGTCATGTGCCTATAACAGGTCTGTTCGTGAGTCCAATTAAAGTTAAGATAGAGTTCAAATTAAATAAGGAATTGTTAGATTAGAGATAGAGTTTGTGTCTTGTACGGTTGTAAGCGAAACTCCTATATAATGGAGGACATGGTAACGTGAATCAGCTGGCAAGCAAGCAAGATGAGATAAATCTAATATCCCTGTCTCGTTTTCTAATCCCAGTCTCCTGCTATCTAATCCCAATCCTTTTCTACCATATATGTGACATCCAAACTCTTACAATTAAGAGCAAAAAGAAAATGAGACGTTTGCTGACAGAAATAGGAATGAGGTCTCTGCAAAAACATTTCTAGTCTCAAATCATGGACCTAATTGCTAGCAACATGCAATTGATTGGGTTAGTACCGGTATCTTTATTAAGTGATTCAATATGTTTCATTACGATTGTTCATGATCATTGAATGGAAAAATAAGAGAATGAAATAAAGTTAAATATCATATGCGATAACTGACTTGTAAGCAACTAGATAAAAGTATCTTTGCTACACTAGGCAAAAGAAAAGAAAAAAATCATATGAATAAGAAGGAGTAATGTAAGCTCGTCTTACAACCAAGAGCTCTTCTCCAAGAACAAGCTAAGCCAATTTTTATTGAACAAAGGGTCGTAAAGACAATGACAATTTTAGTCTTATAAAAAAACTAGCATAAAGCATTGCAAACAGCGAATGGGTGAATAAAAGTAGAACACCAACTCACTAAGCGGACAAATCACTTCAACCAGATCAATAAAATTCAAAATACTGCTACAAGTTCACTACTACAGAGCAGCCTTTTAAGCGCATGCAAAAAAAAATGCAGGCTAGCAGCATGATCAATTTAAAGGAAACCATAAGAGCATGACATCTTCATCTCCATACACTTTTTCAAAAGCCAGGCCACATTTTGGAGAAACTATGAGTAAACATACGTAGGAGCAAGAAGAAAATTTGTATTTATTGTCCGAAAGCTTGAGGATATATTACTCCTCTTTGACATTCTTTTTTGTGTATAATTTCTTGATTATGATGGTATGTTTCATCTTCCATGATATACGTGTTCCATTGCTCCTTCCTTTTACATGCATTGTTGAACAACAATGTGAAACAATCAATGAATGTCGTCTGTAGGGGCTTTTCTCTAAGACAAAGAAAACTAGCTATCATGTATAATGTTGAACATGTACAACCTAAAACTAAAAAAGATAGCAGATGGTCAACTACACATGTGTTACATGGTGACCACCAGAACACAAACTAAACATTCATGCAACTACAATCCATGGTCCAAACAAAACAAAAACAGTGTCAATACAAACATAGTACCATTGACAAGATGGAAGCACAAAAATACTACAAACATGAACTCAAATCGGTGTCATATAACATGAGACTACCTCAAACTAAAATGCACAAGGGCAGTAAAAACTATAATAGAGGAATACCGTTTCATATCCTTCTTGGTGACATGAATGGTGGAAACCCAAAGTAAGGGACAACATAGTGAGGTGCAAATTTTGACAAACAGACCCTCTCAAGCTTCATTGTCTTGATCTCAAGTGAAAAACATGTTGACATTAGCGTTTCGTCTGAAGGAAAACCTGTTAGGAAAACATATCCTTCAGTTGCTCTATCAATGCAATAATGGCCATATTCATCAGGCAATGTAACTATAGTATCCTTTGGGTGCTCATTAGCACTCTCCCTCTCATTTTGCTTGATGGAGTAGCACAGACATTGAGGTTGTTCTGGACTAGGATTGAGACTGAACATCCCAATCTTACCCTCCCTGATCTCAACAACATTCTCATCTTCGTAGTCATGTGGAAGGCTAATAACAGAGAATTCCATGCTGTTAATGTTGAGATTGAGAATCTTGTTTATAACCAGTTTCCAGTACAAGCAGCCATTCGCATAACTGGGCAGGTAATCTGGCAAAAGGAATGCTGCATAACCTTGTACCAGGTGGGCCAAATCCGAGTCTAGTGTATCCAAACCGATAGAAGCAGCATGAGTCCAGCTACAGGAGACCGAAGAGTAGAAGAATACCGGAAGCTTTGTTGGAGAACGCATCCAGCATAACACCCCGAATTGATCTTCCTCATAGCCCCCAGAAGGATCAAACATGGCATCAAAATATTCGATGTTTCGGTCCTCCACCTGGACCAGGACGGAGGCGAGTAGGTCCTCTGGTATTGGAGGCAGCAGCGTGTACCCCTGGGTCAAGAGGTCACTCACTGCGAATTCAGGGAGGATGAGGCCGCCCTCAGGATCAGAGTCAGCGGACAGGAGCATGCGGCCGTCCCGGGCGTGGCAGCTAAACCAGCCATGCGGCTGACGGTTAGGGAGGTGGTTGAAGGAGAAGTCGGTGGCGCTGGCGAAGGCATGGGAGGCGGGCGCGTTGGGATGGGGCGCGTCTGCGGGGAAGAAGCTGACGGAGGAGTCGAGACGAATGAAGCCGAGGAGCAGCGGCGGATGGAGAGATCGATAGCGGCGGAGGAAAGCCGGGTCGGCAATAAGGCGGCGAAATGCTTTGCACGCCGCGGAGGCGCGGGCAAGGTCGGCGGGGGCGCCGATCCGGACGATGATCTCCTCCAGGAGGTGGTCCGGGAGGGCGGCGGCGCCCTGTCTTTGGAGCAAGGAAGGGCCCACTCCATCGCTGGCAAACTGCTCGCCCGCCACCGGCGAAATGGATCTAGGGTTTGGTGAGGCCGAGGCGTTCGTCAGCGATGAGGAGGAGTCTTTTTTTTTTTTATGGACGATGAGGAGGAGTCGACGCGACGGAAATGGGATTTTTTTCTTCTAAAGAGGAATACGGGAAGAGAAATTCGGAGTGCGAGCTGGGCAGAGCAGTGTTGTTGTTCGGCCCAACAAACGCCTTATCAAATTAAAGTATTCGCCGGTTTTAAAAATTAAGTACATTTTACTTTTCAAACAATTCACTTTGTTTAATTTATTCCCCATAAAATTCTGCCTTATCAAATTAAAGTATTCGCCGGTTTTAAAAATTAAGTACATTTTACTTTTCAAACAATTCACTTTGTTTAATTTATTCCCCATAAAATTCTGACTCGCTTTACCCCTCAAACATAGTTAGTCCAATCTAGTCTCTTATGAGATTTTTTTATTTATTTTGTACCATTTGATTTTGAAGTTCAATTTTTGCTGATAGATATATAATTAAGATTATATTAGATGGTATTATGTTATAAAACATGCTTAAATACATAACATATTTTTTAACATAAGGTTACATGAAAGCTATCATCCCCAAAATTTGAGCACTAAACTTAAAAGTACAAAGTGACAAAAGTGTAAAATAATTTTTTTCCTGTTAATTTTGCTGCTAGAGATAATATCAATCTCTACGTAATAATAATTTATATATTTATTTAAATATTGTGCATATTATTAGAATTATATAATTAAGATTATATTAGATGCTATCATGTTATAAAACATGTTTAAATATACAATATATTTTTTTAGCATATGGTTATATGAAAACTATCATGGTCCAAAATTTGAGCACTAAACTTAAAATGTACAAAGATAAATAAGAAAATATAAATTGTATAAGAGAGTAATTTATGCCAGTTTAAATTATTAAGAAGTAAATTGAATTAAGATTTTATTGAGGTCTAATTTTGACAAAGTGAAATGTTCGGAAAAGTAAAATAGAATTTTTTTTACTTTTAATTTTGCTGCTAGCTGGGCTGATTAAGCATTCTAAGAGCACCGTCAGTATTCCACCGAACCAAATCAGCAAAGTTCAGTCTTAACAACGGCGGCAAGTGCAACCAGCATTTATTTTGATCCAGTCGTTGGCGCCTTCAGAAGACGACGACGTGCGGCCCGCGTAAGCCCTGGGTGACGATCCCTGCCGTTGATGCCAAGTGCAAGTCAAAGTCATTTTCCCTCTCTCTCCCTCTAAAGATTATTATTTTTTATCATTGTCACAATTCGGTGTAGATCGAACCAAGCAGATGCAGTGAGAGTGTGAGACGCATGGTTTAATTTACCGCGTTCGGTAACCGGCCGGTTACCATAGTTACCGAGTCGGTCCGATGACGAACGATCGGTTACCGGTCATTTGAAATTTAAATATTTAGATTTTGAAAAAAATTAATATAAAAATTCAGAAAAAAAACTAGACGTCACATGATGATTTTTGATGAAATAATGTTACAAAAATTCACAAATTTAAGGGGTCAAAAAATTGAAACAGGTAAAAATGGAGAAAATGAATTAAAAATACAAAAAATAACCTTATCCCCACTTTGTATGAAGGTCATTTATTCAATATTATTGTACCTATTTGTTATCACTAACAATTATATTTTAATTATATATGAGACATTGACTACTCGTAGGATTACGCTCGTATCAATGGATGACTATGTTAATTGGATGCATCAACCATGGTCTCTTGTGTAATGCATAATATATTTATTGTAATATGCATGATACATTCTAGCTTATATAATTATTTGTTCAAAAACTGTGTGATGTAATGGACAATTTATTTGAACTATATGTAGTATGGATTATATGTCTTGTGCGTTTACATGATGTTATCCGGATTATATGTGCTTAATATATGTATTTTATTGGCGTAAAAGTTATGCAAAGCTCTTGTCAATTATTTTTTGCCTTTTTTATATTTTTCTTTTTTTCATTTCGTGTCGGTTTTCCGTTGCGCTTGGCGGTAAACCGCACTTACCGCTCGGTAACCGTCCGAAGAACCGTTTTCGATTCAAACAAGTTCAAATTCGCCATCCGTGCGGTTTTCCAAACGATTAACGCGATCTCGCAACTAGGCGATAGCAGCGGTATGATCCGTAAATAAAACCATGGTGAGACGACGGTTCGGTTCCGATGACTAATTGAGGTCTTGAGGACCAGCAACCATGCAATTAAACAATTTTTTATTGCCCATGATGCGGGTGGAATGTAACTTATTCACTTTAGATTAACCATGCAACTGAAGTCGCTCGATTTGCTATTGTCCAAAGTTGTTGCAGCTGTGAAGGATGGGCATTTCACTATAACAATAATGCACTATAGTTATGGTTGGGAGGACTTTACAGCCGCACCTCATCGGGGCAACGCTAGCTAGGGTAGGGGATGCATTCGCCGAAGGCCGCACTCGTAGGGGGCGCGTCGGGCCTCGCCAGTGCTGCGCCCCGCACGTGCTTGCGGCTGAGTGGAATCGGAGCTGGCGGCTCAATGGGGATAGAGAGAGGAAGAGAGGAGAATGACTTAGGGTTTGTAAGTTGTTGAGTTTTATTTGAGAGGAGGAGAATGACCTAGGGTTAGTTGGGCCATACGGGCTGAAAATAAGAAAGGTGGGCCACATTGTCCGCCTTGACTATAAGTTACTCATTAGCCACGATTGGCAACATCAACCGTGATGATTGAGCCCTCTATAGGGACGGTTGATGCACACCGTAGCCCCACCTCCACCGTAGCTGTCGAGTCTTAAACTCGGCACTAGTACTATCCGGTCCCTCACGAGCGTGGAATTCGATGGTGCAACACACGTAACACATAGGAACACACGATTTTAGACAGGTTCGAGCCCCTCGAATCGAGAGTAATACCCTACGTCCTATATGTTATGTATTGCCTTTAGCGATTTGCTAATTGCGAAGTCTCGGATCCTTTTCGGGGGTCCCCGCTCCGCCTTATATGTCCGGGGGAGTTAGGGTTACAATCGTAGTCCTAGCCGATTACATGAACTACATATATGGGATTCTATCTCTAACTTTCTTTATTGATCCGAGTCCTAATCCGACTATAAATTGTTCTATAACTTGCTTCTCACGTCATTGTATACCGGTCTTAGTATCCACCTTGTTTCCATACCGGTCTACGGGTTCTTCTATTATCCTGCATCGGTCGAAGACCAGTCCGTTGCCTATCGCCCTTATCTCGTATCTTCTCCGATTTGCTACTATGTCTTTACGTATCCATTTCTTCATCATCTCGTATTCCCATAAGGCAAGTATACGACAAGCAGTCCCCGAGTAATTTTTGATTTAACCTTGAATAAAACTAACCAGTCTTCTCGCTCGTTGGTCTTTATTCATGGTAAAATTAAAAAGAACTCCAATCTGCTGCCAACTCGTTCTTTTTCTTCATAAGTGCTTTAACAAGAAGCCCGAAAAAATTATTGTTTTTCACCTTTTATATCACCTAATTAGGTAATCATAGCTTATCTTTCTCACGGTGCGCCGGCTAGGCGCACCCAATTGGGTATAGCTCCCGACTCTTGGATCATTTGAACTTCTTTCAAATAATGCAAGAGTCCACTAGCTGATTCTTCGTTATTTCCTTCAATATCCAATTGCTACAGATTGCTTCTTTCAAATTCTATCATTTTCCGCTTCCCGAAATTTTTGCAGACCGCTCTTGAATACGGTGCACCGGTCAGGTGCACCTAATTAGGTATAGCCCCGACTCTTGTATCATTTGAGGATCACAAATAATGCAAGAGTCTTTCCTGAGAGACTACGCTTGGTTATTTTCCACTAAATCACATCCCTCTCATCAATTTTTTGCTAAGAACATATTTTCCAGACCGGTCATACCGGCTATAATTCTCTCGTATGTTTTTACCAATTTCACATAACAGACCACCTAAATCAGCCTAGACTTATAATTCACTTATCAAAATTTCACTAAAAACCATAATTCTGGTTGATCGGACCAGTCTATCCCTTATATTCTCACAACCACTCGAGTCTCCAAAGCCTATAATCAGCCGGATGATTAACACCCATAGCCTAAGGCATCCATTATCACCGAGTGATGTAAAATCTAACTCTCTCATACCGCTGAATCACGAAATTCAACGTGGCTTTAACTTTTATCTGAAAATTTCTATTTTTCGGACCGCTTTTTCTTTCATAAAAGCACGACGGCTTATCCTTATGACCGTTAAGTCATAATTAACACAGATAACAGTATCATTAACTTCCTTATGGCCGTTAGGTCATAATTGCACGATCACGACATCCCTCGGGCCTCTTAAAAAGGCCCAATAACTTTTCAGCCCCCGGCCCATCCCGTGTGTCTATAAAAGAAAACGAAAAGTCGACCTAGGTCAACCCTCGCTCCCGAAGCTCATACGCGCCCACCATTCGCATCTTGTTCCGTTGCGCTTTCCTTCCTCATTAACCAATTCAAAGCTTTTCTTTTTCCATTCTCTCAAGATGGGCAAGAAGAAATCCATCGCTGTTCCCTCATCTTCTTCCTCTCGTTCCTCGCGATCGCCTTCCATTTGGAGTTCAAGACCTTGGTCCCAAGCAAGGTTACGTAGTCCTCTCTCGAATGAAGCAGCTCAAGGATGGGTATCTTCCGCCTCAACCCATCTTAAACCGGAGTGTCCCTTCCCCAGCTCAAATTCCCCGGGGTATAGATGAATCTCAGCAACTAGTCTTCAAAGCTTTTTTCCTCCGCGATCTTGATCTCCCTTGTCGTTCCTTTTTCGTAGGACTTCTCTTTTTACGGATGGGAGTTAGTGAATCTCAACCCTAACTCCATCCCGCAAATTGCCTTTTTCCTCCATCCGTGTGAGGCCTTCCTTGGAGTCCTCCCGCACTTCAAATTATTCCAATATTTATTCCAAATCCGCCCACTCCCATCATCGACCGCCAAGCTGCAATCGGTGGTGTAGGAATCCAATGTCGGAGCGCGGACGAATATTTTTCCCTCGTCGCTGAATAAGAGCATAGCTCGATGGAAAAAAGGATGGTTCTTCTCGCGACAATCCCCAGCCAGCCTCTTCCAGCCTTCAATGCCAAAGTAGCCAAGAACTTTCCCACCGCAGAAATCAGGGAAAAGCTCAAAGAAGACAATGAAGTTATTGCACTCCTCGCCAACATCAAATACTTGAAGACCGTTAGAGGCGTCACCGCCGAGACAGCTTCTCGGAGCTTCATAGTGCGAGGAGTTCAACCGCTCAAGAGGCAAGAGCATCCAGCCTTGGCTTTTCAACGAAGACACCGTTATGCCTTTGGATGGAACCCTTCTTCCCGACAAAGAGCGGTTAGAGGTTCGCATTAAGCAAATGTCTGCAGCCGAACCCGCATCTATCCGGATGTACAAGAGTGGGTCCGGCCTTCAGCTCGTGCAATCCTCGCGACCCCGTAAGTATCTCTTTTTTGTTTCTTCAAATCTTTATTACTCATTATTTTTATTTACTTACAAAGACACAATCTTTGTAATTGCAGAAAATGGACAACTACAGGAGTCATCCTCCACTTCCTCTTAATGACACTTGGGGGGAAGGTTATACCAACAATGCCGCTCCTCTTGCTGTCCAAGCCGGCCTATATAAAAGGCCTTCGGACCGGTCATTTCTCTTACCTCCCAGCCTCACTTCAAAAATCACCAAATCCGGGACCGTGGTTCAAGCTCCTAGTACCGTAAAACGTACTACCTCCTTGACCATTGGTAAACCTCGCTTCTTCTTCCACCACTCCCGTTGACACTCGCTCGGAGGCACAAAAACTCGAAGATCAACGTCGTGAATAAGAAGCTATGGAAAAGGATCGCCGTGCAGCCCGAGCTATTCTTGAAGCTTCTTTGGGAAAAACTCAAAGTACCTCTCCCTCGGCCGATCCCTTGTCCAAGGTACCCAAGAGTTCCCGTATGGCCACCGCACCGGTTCTCGCGATGTTTCGCCGCAGCTCCAACTCCACAAGTCAATCCAAGTGGAGAAAAGGGCTGCAGATAAAAGTGGTGGAGATATCCAGGGCCCGTCCAAGAAGGTTAAGATCTCCACCGGCTTCAAGAAGGCTTCCACGTAAGTCTAAATCTTCTTTAAATTATTTCACCCGTCGAAGTTCCAAAAATCGACCAATGTTCCTTATCCCAGCCTTATTAAAAGTGCTTTCTCCTTGCAGTGGTACCTTCTAATTTCCAGGCTAGCATAGCTAGCTCTCTAAGAAATAAAGCTTCGCTGCAGCCCCCGCCAGCGGTGTTTTCGCCTCTACTCCGGATGCATCACGACCGACCCTATCCCCGGCGCTTTTCAACCACCGGCTAGTAGTATTGCTGCCGCCGCTTCACCTCGCACCGTGACGTCCCCGCTTCTACCCCCACCGCTTCAATCTCAATTGAATCTCAAAGTGCGGCTCCCACAAAGGAACTCCCCGCCGCCTCATACTTAGAAGCCGAAAAGCAAGCTTCCAACGTCGAGAGCTCCTCTTCCGGCAACCCTCCTCCCCGTGCCACCTTATTTCAAATCCCTCTAGAGCTCTCATTATGACCAGCTTGGATGGAAGAAATTCCTCGCCGGGCTAGGACAACTCGCAAATCTCCCGGAGGACCCAAACTAGCCAAGATGGTAGTCGGAGAGGTAGAGGTGGATAGCTCCAGTGGAGCTAGAACCTTCACCGCAACAGCTCAATGGGACGCCCTCCAAGAAGAAGAGGCCCTAAAGAGCTTCTCGTAATCTGCCAAGTATATCCCTATCTTTTAATATTTCCTCCAAGCAATTCCCTTTTGATTATCATATTTCTCACTTTCTTTTCTCCTTTCAGGTTCTTCTCGAAAAGTTCGAGGCCAAGACTCGCTATTATCACTCGCCTACAGGAAGAACTCTACACCAATCAAGAACGATTGGGTGAGTTAGAAACTCGGACCGCCGATCCGAAGGCTAAGGAGGACGATCTTCGTAAAAGAGAGGCCAACTTGCGTAACACCCATCGAATGATGGAGGAGCGCCGGCAAGAAATCATAAGGCTTCGTCAAGTTAATCGCAGTAATATTCCCAATTTTTCTCTTCATATTTCATATATATATTTTTAGCCAACTCCCTTCCCGATCAGCCTTACTTTTGACTTCAAGCACTTGAGAACCTTGTCGCTGCTCACAAAAAGGTCGAAGAAATTCTTGCTGAAAAAGCAGCGGCTCAAGAACAAGCACTAGAAGAAGGTTCTCGTATCGAAGAACAACAAAGGCCGATTGAGAACTCGAAGGTGAACTTACTCGCTAAAGATAGCATTTTGGCTCAAACCCTTCGGCTCCAACAAAATCCTAGAAACCGAGAATGCCGACTTGAAGGCTGAACTTGTCGAAGCCTTAGAAGCAAGCAAAATCAGCTCAAGTGGACAAGGAGATAGCCCCGAAGACCGCACGAGAATCCGCCCAACTCGCTCTCCGTGCAAAAGATCGCGAGATTCAACATTTGCAGTAAAATCGAAGCCAAACCGAGAGCATCAAATACTAAAATCAAGGGCAGGTTCGTAGCCGCCGAGATCCGGCATAGGCGTAAGTACCAGCTCTTTCTTGTTCATTCTTACGTCATCTTTTGAAAATACCGGTCTTTTCTCTTGAATATTGGCTTGTTTTTTCAGAACTTAGTGCAGGCACTATTCATACCCCGGAATATCTTAATGGCGGTCGACTCTTGATCCCAATGAAATAGACCTGGAATCTGCCATCCGGGCAGCTCCGAGAAGGATCAAGGAGCATTCAAGGTTGGTCGTCGCTTCAGGAGGGGGACACATCGCCGCCATAATCCAATCTTGGACTCCGGTCGAAGATTGTGATTTCAATTTCATCCGGAATGGTGCCCATCCCGACACCACCGAAGACCGGTTCAATGAGCCGAGGAACTTACTCATTGGTACTGCTTTCGAGTTGGTGGAAGATGTTCCAGCTTGATCCATCGGGCATCCCTTTAAACATAGCACCAGCAGCTTTCGCCCTGGATCAAGATGCTCGTGATGCTGCAACCGCCGCCGTACAAACGATAGAAGATGCCTTCGAAGGCCTCGACAGAGATTTAATTGTAACTTCTTCTGATTCTCGAAGAAACTCTAAATGATAGGCTCGAAGGAAATCCCCGGATCGGCGATACCGGCACCTCCAGTCGGTCCCGTCGAGTAGATTTTGTAATAGGGCCATTTTGAATTTGAACATCTTTGTCGACTATACTGTTTGCTTTATGAATATTAGTCACTTTTTCTTGTTTTATGAATACTCGGTTTCACCATTATGCTTACTAACTTATTTACTCAAGATATGATATAACATGAGCAAAAAAGCTAGTTTGTAAGATTTCCCAAACTGTTCTTAATACAACAGTTTACCAATGAGTATTCATAAAAAAGAAAGCTTATACTCTATCCTTTCCCTGAATATACCAGTGTTAAACACAAGCTTATAATTTCAGCGGATCTGCTCTTATCACAAGCAATCCATTAACTAAATGACTGGTCTTATTATTCAAGAATAGCGGCATATCACGATCGCTCTTATCATAGCAGAATAACAAAATATCACAGTACTACTCTTTATCATAGTAGCCCCCTAGCTCAATAATTTAATTCAAAATTAAAGTATGGAGACACAAAAAACAAACATATTATTATTAGATAAAATTACTTTATTATAATAAGAAAAACTTTACAATAAATACTCTTTAAGTATAAAAACGACTTAAGTTGATCAATATTCCAAGAATTTGAAATTTCTTCCTCTTCCAAGGTCATAAGCCTATAAGCCCCTGGTCTGGATACCGATTTCACCAAAAAAGGTCCTTCCCGCACCGGTGACAACTTATGCCTGTTCTTGTTAGATTGAATCTTCCGCAAAACCAAATCTCCGATTTGAAATTCCCGCGTGCGAACATTACGATCATGATATCGACGCAATCCTTGTTGATATTTGGCGGCTTGAATCGTAGCTTGATCTCTCAATTCTTCCGCAGCAATCAATTCAACTCGACGTCGATCATCATATTTTTCTTCATCATAATACCGAACCCGGCCGACACCATATTCACTTTAGTAGGTAACATGGCTTCCGATCCATATACCAAAGAAAAAGGAGATCGTCCCGTAGCTCGCTAACATTAGTGCGCAAACCCCGCAGTACACAGTGGCAATTCCTTAACCCATTTTCCCGCATAAGGCTTCAATCGGTCAAAAATTCTCGGTTTAAGACCGGTCAAAATCATTCCATTAGCTCGTTTCACTTGTCCATTGCTCGCGGATGTGCCACCGACGCATATTGCACCTTGATCCCTAAACTCTCAAAGATAATCTTTGAAGAACTCGAAGTAAATTGAGGCCCATTATCAGTAATAATACTGTATGGAACCCCAAAACGTACAAAAATGTTCTCGCAAAAACTTGATTGCGCGGGCCGTAGTTGTACTAGTAACTCGCTTCAACCTCGATCCACTTGGAAAACTTGTCTACCGCCACAAAAATATGTGTGAATCCTCCCGGTGCCCGTTTAAAAGGTTCCACTATATCCAGCCCCCAAGTAGAGAAAGGCCAAGTCATTGGGATTAATTGCAACTCCCGAGCCGGAGTATGAGGTTGTCTTGCAAAAAACCGGCATCCTTGACAACTTTTAACCACTCTATGCGCATCATCCGTTGCTCGTTGGCTAATAAAATCCCCGTCGGAATATCTTCCCAACCAATGTCTTCGAAGAAGCATGGTTTCCACAAATTCCTTTGTGTATGTCTTCAAGCAATTGAATACCATCGGAAACCGACACACATTTCATCGTAATATTAGCCCCACGCTTATACAATTCTCCTTCGAGAATTAAATAACTCGCGGGCTCGAACTTCTAATCTTTGCTTCTCCACCTTATCTTCCGGTGTTTTGCCAGATTGCAAATAGTCAAGATACGGAGTACGCCAATCGGAATCAATAATCATAACATCCAATGGCTGAATACCACCAGTATTGAATCCGCCTTCGAGCTTTCCCGGCAAACCCGTACTATCGACCGGTTCTTCAAGATCGCTTTTTCCTCCCGACTTTCTCGAGACCGCCTTATCTTCGATTTCTGTAATAATAACCTTAGGCTCCACCTTTATAGACGGTTTATCCAACACTCGAAGAAAACGCCAGGAGGAACCGCCCGTCGCGAAGATCCCAGTCTAGCCAACTCATCCGCAGCAGAATTATTTCCGTGCAGTATATGAGAAAAGCGCAAACCATCAAACTTATCTTCAAGTTTCCGAACCTCTTGTCGATAGGCAATCATATGTTCATCATGAGCATCCCATACCTTGTTCACTTCGCTGATTACTAACATCGAATCACCATATATATCCAATCGTCGAACACCCAACGAAACAACTACTCTAAGCCCATGAAGCAAAGCTTCATACTCGCTGTATTGTTTGAAGCTCGAAAATGCATTTGCAACACGTATCCGAGCGGTTCCTTTTGTGGAGTGAAAAGGACCACACCAGCCCCCGCGCCCGAAAGCTGCAGGGACCCATCAAAGAACATCTCCCAATACTCCAATGCTTGAATCTCCCGCGGCACTTGTGTTTCCAACCACTCGTTATGAAATCAGCTAATGCTTGTCCCTTAATAGCCGTCCGCGAAGAGAACGTAATCTCATATTGGCCAAGTTCTATAGCCCACTTAGCAACTTGACCAATTGCTTCTCGATTGCGAACAATATCTCCAATTGCGAACCCAGCCTTAACTTCAATGGGATGCGCTTGGAAATAATGCTTCAACTTTCGAGAAGTTATCACTACAAGATATATTAACTTCTGCAATTGGAGATACCTTATCTTAGACTCAGTAAGAACTTCACTTACAAAATAGACCGGGTGTTGCACCAATTGCAGATGTCCTTCTTCCTTCCGATCAACCGCCGTAACCGTGCTCACCACGTGGGTTGTTGCGGAGATATATAACCGAATAACCTCATCGTGCTCGCGGGACCAAAACCGGAGGATTACCGAGATACTCTTTAAGCTGATCAAGCGCTGCTTGTGCTTCACCGGTCCACTCAAACTTGTCTTGCTTTTTAAGTAATTTGAAGAACGGAAGTCCTCGAACTCCCAGCCTTGAGATAAAACGACTAAGAGCTGCCATATCGCCCGTCAACTTCTCGAACATCCTTCAAACAACTCGGGGTTGCATGTTCACAATTGTCCGAATTTTTTCCGGATTGGCTTCAATACCTCTCCATGATACCAAATAACCTAGTAACTTCCCGAACGAACTCCGAATACACATTTTCCTGGGTTTAACTTCATGGAAAAGTTCCGCAGATCATCGAAGGTCTCTCGCCAGTGTCAAAGAGGAGATCTTCAGCTTTCCGAGACTTGACCACTACATCATCAACATAAGCTTCTGCGTTTCTTCCCAATTGCGAATCCAAACAACGTTGCATACCACGCCGATACGTAGATCCAGCATTTTTCAATCCAAACGGCATAGTCGTGTAGCAGTATGCTCCGAAGGGGGTGATAAACGCGGTTTTTATCCGATCCTCAACTCTTAACGGTATTTGATTATTTGATGATACCCCGAATAAGCATCAAGGAAACTAAGACGTTCGCAGCCAGCAATCGAATCAACAACTTGGTCGATTCGAGGCAGCGCGAAAGGGTCTTTGGGGCAAGCTTTGTTGAGATCAGTATAATCAACACACATCCTTAATTCTTTAGTATTCCTTTTTGGTACAAGCACTCGGATTGGCAAGCCAATCTGGATGATACACCTCCCTAATGAACTTAGCTGCTAACAACCTAGTTATCTCTTTCTTGATAGCTTCCTTGCGGTCTTGGGCAAACCTCCGGAGCTTCTATTTCACCGGCTTCGCATCGGGATGCACCAACAAGTGCGTGCTCAATCTTCTCCCTAGGAACACCCGGCATGTCGAAGGCTGCCATGCGAAGATATCCCTATTTTCCTAGAGGAAAAGAATGAGCGCGCTTTCCTATTTATCCCCCAAGTCAGCCCCTATATGGGTGACCTTAGAGAGATCCGACTCATCAAGCCGAACAGTCTTGGAAACCACCGTATCGCCTTCAATTTCTCCTTTGCAATCTTCTTGACCGGTACTTCATCCTCTATCCTTGTATGAACTTCCAAAGCTTCAGCCGCTTCTCCGATTTCTTGACGTTCAACTTCTGAATTGATCCGGGATGCCAACTCGTGCTATACACCTCACAAGCATAAGCGGTCTTGATATCACCCCGGAATGACAGACCCCGTTTGGCCTGGCATCTTCAACATCAAGTACCGATAATTTGGGATGGCCATAAATTTCGCCGGAGCCGGTCTTCCGAGGATAGCATGGTATGCCGAGTCTATGTCACCCACCCGAAAGATGATATTCTCCCTTCTATAATTTTCCTTCGTCCCAAAAGTCACCGGTAGAGAAATCTGCCCTAAAGGGTAACTATTCAGCCCGGTATTATACCATGGAACGGAGAAACACCGCGCTCTAAAATCAGCGATCGTCAGTGCCAAGCTCGGGCAGAGTCTTAGCGAACAAGATATCCAAACAGCTTCCCCCATCAATGAAAGTTCTCTTCAACCGCACCTTCCGAACAATGGGAGCAAGGATGAGTGGATATTTTCCAGCTTTCGGTAGTACCTCCGGGTGATCTCGCCCCGCTAAATGTAATGGGGACCTCGGACCATCGAAGATATTCAGGAGTTGCAGGAGCAACAGCATTAACCTCCCGTAGTGACAGCTTTTGCTTCCGCTTTGACTCGTATGCGTCCGGGCCTCCATAAATCATGTTCACCTCTCGGGCTGGTTCCTCGAAAACCTTCGTCATCCTCATTGTCTTCACGGTCCTTATCCTTGCCCTTGTCATCCTTCCGATTCCCGTAGCAGATCGAGGTGCAACCTTTAAGGCAAATTGAGCAAATGGCCTTAACAGAAGCACTCTTTAGCTTTATGATTCCCATTGTGGATCATACAAGGGCCGTCCGTAAGTGTTTCAAACGACAA
The DNA here is from genome assembly GCA_031894775.1 of Chloris gayana. Lineage (NCBI taxonomy): Eukaryota > Viridiplantae > Streptophyta > Magnoliopsida > Poales > Poaceae > Chloris > Chloris gayana. Next base: position 383,896 of record JAUNZO010002876.1, on the reverse strand, counting down.
TCGTTCTCTAGGACCTCTCTTAGGGGGTGCCGGCCGGTCTCCTCCATGAGACCGGTCAATAGCTGCAACAAGGTGATCAGCCTTACGCTTCTTGTCATTCCCGGATCCAGACCGGTTGCCTGGGTCATGCTTCGGCTCCTTCCCTTTGTTCCCGCGCAGATTGACTACATTTGATTCTCCAGCCAGCGTAATCATCTCGCTATCTTGAAGCACTCGACACCGTCATGGTGAGGTTTCGATTACGTCTCCCAATCTTGTGAACCATCGCTTCACTCCGGACGCCAGCTTGAAATGCAGCAATCACTTGCTGATCGGGAACATTGGGGATTAAGGCTTTCTTATTGCGGAATCGCTCGATGAAATCGATGAGGGTCTCGTCGGGCTTCGTCTGCACCTATTAAGGTCGAAGTAGTTTCCTGGCTTCTCACAAGTCGCCCGGAAGTTTTCTACGAACTTTTTGGTGAGGTCTCCCCACGAAGAAATAGATTTCTCGGGCAGGGATTGCAACCATAAGCGTCCAGCCTCGCTCCATGCACATCGGTAGATAATTGGCTAGCACGAACGTGTCTCCTCCCGCCGACCGGATAGCCGTGGTATACATGCGGAGCCATTCGGCCGGAGGCGCTTTGCCATCATACTTGTCAATGGCCCCGGCTTAAATCCCCGGGGTATTTGCAGATGCGTAAATCTCGCGTAAAGCGGGAATTACGGAATATTCATCATCTTCCGCACCAGTCCGGACCGGTGACGGAGATCGACGGCTAGGGCGATGCCGGTAATTACGATCCCCGTCATCGTCGGAATAGTCGTAGTAACGGTCGTCCCGGTATCCGTCTCCCGAACCGCCTTGTCCATCATTATTCGCCGGCTCCGCGTCCCGTGAAGGAGGCGGAGGCGGAGGTGGTGGTGCTGCTTGACGATCATTGTTCGCCGGTTCCGCATGTCGCGATGGAGACGGAGGTGGAGGTGCAGCTTGACGATCATTGTCCGCACGCCGAGGTTCAGCATCTCTGTCCCGGTTGTCTCGCCCTCTCCGGTCTCTATTGTCACGGCGTCGTCCATCTCGATGAGCATGCCTACTACCATGCCCTCGATGATCGTTGCGCGGATAATTTGCGTTGGTGGGTGGCGCCGAAGCTGCCGACCCGTTGCGCCGAGGTGGGGCAAGATCCCGAGGACGATCATCCACATGACCGGTCCGTCGCCTCTCATCTTCCTCATGTCTCGTTCGCTCCTCCACTCTTTCTCGCATGACGATCAATCAGCACGTTCCAAACATCCCGGTTATCATTGAGCGGTACCCGCAAATCTTGGTTGGGAGCTTGTTCATGTGCATCCGCGATCGGGGTACGCCGGGTGCTAGCCTTCCTCCGGAAGAAGCTCCGTCGGACCGAGCCCTTGTCGGTCGTTCCGAATGGGAATGCGAGCGACCGGAAGATTCCGCTCGATCATGGACGAGCTGGTTTGTTTGCAGTGCCGCCGCATCAACTAAATTCAGTGCACGGCGCAATCCCGGCGTAGCGTGGAGGACTTCTTCCGGTATTGTTTCAAGAATCTGTTTCACTCCCACAATATTGTGGACCGGCGATGTGAAGACCCGAGCGCCATTCATCTCTACTTCCATGGAACTTAAATCCAAAGCTCGCTGGAAGATCGATGGCGTCTTCCGCCGCGAGATCCTCGTCGATTGTTGTATCCTCGGAGATTCATCCGGGTCTCCGGACCGGTCCGGTAGCGGGTCCATAGCCGGGGAGCGGTCGCAGGGGCGCTTCCTCCGGCTAAAGCAGTAGCACTTGTGTGCGGATCCGCGGTCGAAGGTGGCGGAGGTTGTTCATCTCTCGTTTTCCTCTTCCGCTTCACGATGATCGCGTTCGGCTTCAGCTCTCGCCATCCTTGCCGCTTCTTCAGCAGCTTCCTCGGGAGTGAGTTGGCGTATAACAGGTCCTGTCATGAACACTTGGAAGAAGACCGGAGCGTCTTTCTTGGAATCGGTATCCAGTTCGGGAGAACAGCTTTGCGCTCGTAGCCCGGCACCGTTCCGAGGCATAAGCGTAGGGAGCCCGATGTTTCGCGCTAAAGCTGCGTCGGACCCGCTAAGCTCCGAATCGGAGGTATCAACCGTGGCAGGTGATCGCGCTTTAGAAGCAGCGGCCCGGCAACGAGTCGGATTCATCAACGACAATTTCCCGTCCGAGTCGGCTTCAAAGTCGAGGGACCCGAAGCGAATCTTGAAGCCGGGCTCGAAGTCGACGACAAACGAAGTGGCCATCGAACTCGCTAGGAACTCGCCGGGACCCCTACCCGGCGCGCCAAATGTCGAGTCTTAAACTCGGCACTAGTACTACCCGGTCCCTCACGAGCGTGGAATTCGATGGTGCAACACACGGAACACACAGGAACACACGATTTTAGACAGGTTCGGGCCCCTCGAATCGAGAGTAATACCCTACGTCCCGTATGTTATGTATTGCCTTTAGCGATTTGCTAATTGCGAAGTCTCGGATCCTTTTCGGGGGTCCCTGCTCCGCCTTATATGTCCGGGGGAGCTAGGGTTATAATCGAGTCCTAGCCGATTACATGAATTACATATATGGGATTCTATCTCTAACTTTCTTTATTGATCCGAGTCCTAATCGACTACAAATTGTTCTATAACTTGCTTCTCACGTCATTGTATACCGGTCTTAGTATCCGCCTTGTTTCCATACCGGTCTACGGGTTCTTCTATTATCCCAGCATCGGTCGAAGACCGATCTGTTGCCTATCGCCCTTATCCGTATCTTCTCCGATTTGCTACCATGTCTTTGCGTATCCATTTCTTCATCATCTCGTATACCCATAAGGCAAGTATACGACGGTAGCTACGGTTCGTTTTACCTGCTGCAACTACTAGTCTTTAAGAAGCATAGCTATAGTGCGCGATTATTATAGTAATTTACCAACGCCTTAGACTCCTCAATCAGATCTGCAGATAAGAATGATCATGAGATATATAGATTTTTACGTCGGGAGAGCAGTGAGCCGGTGAAGCCCCCAACTCCTACGCGACTAGAGTAAGTAGAGAGACCGAGGGAAAAGAGTTCCCAACACAGGGAATGCTACTGCACAACACTCAAAAACGGCGCCTCAATTTCCTGGATTCCAAGATAGAGATCCGCTACCACTAAGGCTGACTTTAACAATGAAATGCATTTTAGAGGAGCCAAATTCAAGTTTGCCTTGAATATACGAGTATTCGAATGGTGATGCATTAGGTAATATCTCCAACGGACACTCGCATTTTTACTTTCCACCGGGCCGGTTTCATTCGCGCGTACTACGGAACCAGCGCACGGCTCTGCCACTACTTGCCGCATCGCCCCATGCGCAGCTCGCTCTGCGTCGCCGAAGCCGCTCCGGACTCGCCCCTCACGCTCGTCGACTACTCGCGCGGCGCTCACTACTTGGAATAGAGACTGGTCTAGGACAAGTTCGCTCTCGCTGCACCGTGCCCGAGTTCGGGCCGCCGCGCATGGTCGTCCCGGCGGCCCCGCCTTCCCGTGATGAGTCGCCATCCCGTGCCACCACCATACCATGCGCAAGGTCGCATTGACGGCCCCGCCAACCAGCGACGCGCCCGCCATGGTGCTGGACTCGCCTCCCCTCGCCGCACCGGCTCATGTCCGTCGTGCCCGCTTTCGCGCGATCTCGCGCCGCTCCACCCCGCGTTGCCTCCTCTCGCGTCCGCAGCACGCCTCGGCGCCCCGCCCATCTCGCGCCACCTCCTCCGCTCCCGCCGGGCACCGCCCTCCGGCGCCCGCACCATGTGTCACCCAAATTAAAACTCACTAATTAAATCATTTTTTTTATTCAGGAAAAACAATTTTTGAAAATAACCAGGATTAAAACCTAATTACATCTATAGGAAATAACAAATAGAATTTTTAAATAAAAACCTAAAGCTTGCAAACTTGGTTGTTTTTATTTTATCTACCTTTCTTTTTTTGATTTACCTTAATTTAATTTATTTGGAGTTATTTGGATTTTGTCCAAATTTATTTGAATTTAGGAAGCGAAGAAGAAAGAACAAAAAATAGAAAGAGAACTAAAATCCAATCGGCCGCCTCCACCTAAACCCCTCGCCCTAGCCCACTTTTCCCCTAGCCGGCCCAGCCCACCGGCGCCTCGGCCCCACCTTCCCCGTCTCCTTCCCCACGCCATGCGTGCAGCACGGCGTGCATCACGTCGACGCTCGGCCGCCCTGTCCCCCCCCCCCACCGGCGCTACCGCCACCACCTCCGCGTCCCGCGCACACCTTGCAAGCCCCGCGCGTGCCCGAGCCGCCGTCTCAAACCTTGATCGCTTGTGCCGACCCGACCTCCTCGCTCGGCACGCCGCGTCGAGGCGCAGCCCGTACACGCCCCCCTCCCGCCTCGGCCAACCGGCCGTCCCGGGTGTCACCTAGCTGCACGCACGCGGACCGCCTCTCCTCCGCCCACGTGCCCACGCCCGTACCGGACCCCCTCCCTCCGCACTACTCGCCACCTCACCTTGGCCGACGCGCCATGGCCGCCTGTCGCCTTCCACACCGCTCGCCCCTATAAAAGCTGCCCTCGCCCTCACCTTGCCTCACCGCCACCCGCCGGAGCCCCACGAGGCAAGTGTCGCCCCGACCTCCCCTCCTTTCCCCTCTCCTCGAGCTCGCCGTCGTCCGCCATCTCTCCCTACTTCCCCCTTTCACCACCCAGCCCCATTTGTCCCCCTCTAGCCAAGCCCGAGCACTTCTTAGCTACACCAGGCTTGCGCGCATCCTCCCGCACCATCACCCGCTCAAGCCCGAGCCCGCACGGCCGGTCTACCCTTTCGCCACCGTCGCTAGGACCTTCGGCGGGCCAACCCGTCTCCATCCCGCGTCGCCGTGCACGCGCGACGTCCCCACCAGCTCCGCCATGGCCTACCGGCCGTCGGTGTGGCCGGAACCCCCTTTTCCGAGCAGGTTGAGCCGCCGGAATCGGCAATTCGGCAAGCCCCGGCCGTGCTTAGGCCTCGGGTCCACCGTGGACGGGTGGACCGGCGCACCGGCTCGGTCCACGGGCCACGTGGACTTATTCCACGAGATTTCCCATATAAAAACAATTCCCCTATTTCATGGAAAAATCCACATTTACAAATAGCCCCCTAACCTTTTCCAATATTAGTAAAGAGCCCTTAGGTTTTTACATAAAACCCCCGAGCTTTTCCAAAATTACATATAGGTCCCCGACCTGACCAAAAAGGCTGCATTTTAGCCCCTCCACTTTTTTGAAATTACCAAAATATACCCTTCCTTATATTCGAAGCCATGGCCTTTTTACAAAAACACCCCTAGAACTTTCGACGACCATAACTTTTCAACCAAAGCTCCGTTTCGGGCGATTCCGACGCTATTGGAATCGTCGTAACGAATCCTAACCCCTGGAGCCTTCCTCTTCACTCCATTTTATTTGGTTTTTCCTTGTTATTGATTTTTGTCTTCATTATTTTATGTGATGTAGCTTACGTACTCTAACACCGTCTATAGACGAGGAGAACCAGGAGCAGGAGCCCGAAGACCTCGAGTACGAGGAAGACATCGAGAACGCGTTAGGAGGCAAGCTCTATCAATTCCTTGATCATAATTGATCCTAATACTCTGCTTATTCTCGCACCTATATAGGAAAACTACTCTTATATGCATTTGCCCTTGTAAATATTTTGCTAGAGCCTAATTGCTGTATGATAATGTTCAAATCACTATAGATACAAACATTATACCCTTTATTGCCATTAGAACACTAGAATCAACCTAGATGTTGTCGGTGTTCGAACCACCGTGCAGTAGAATTTGTCCCGGGGATCACGCGTTTTAGGCCGGATGGTACACAAGGGAAGACACGAAGGATTTAGGTTGGTTCGGGAAAGCTCCCTACGTCCGGCGGGGGTGGTGTCGCGGTGTCGTGTTCCTTGCGTCAAAATGGGAAGCGGAGTACAAGAGTGGTGGGAGAGGAGCGTGCTCCAAGTCCCGCGAGAGAATAAGCATGCAAGGTGTGTGAGTGTGAGTGATTCGGATCTCGGTGTGCGTTCTTCGTTGTTCGCTCACCCCTCCGCGCGTGAAAGCGGCCGGGACCCCTTTATAGTTACAGGGGTGGAGCTCGAGTTACGAGAGAGAGAGAGAGAGAGAGAGAGAGAGAGAGAGAGAGAGAGAGAGAGAGAGAGAGAGATGCTTAGTCGCGGGATCGGTCGAGTGCTAGTGCTGTCCCGTCGGCCTTCTCCCCGTGCGTATCGGCGGGATTGATCGGGCGGTCGCGTCGCACCCGTGGCCGGGAGTACCGGGATGGAGTGCCCCGCGTTTGAAGGAGCCGCGGATGGCGTCGTTGCGAGTGGTTGGAGGGGACAGGCCATACCCATCCTTTTCTTTCGGGCGCAATGATGGTTCGGGCATGGTCGAGACAGGGGGATAGCTTGCTCCGTGATTCGAGCTTGCCGGCGAAGGTCGTGCGAGGCGGAGTGTAACTTGAGCTCGACCTCGAGTTACACCTGTTCGACGGGCGTGACGGGGGTCATACGTCCATATGTCGGCGAATAATGGCTTCTCCCGGAGGCTTCGGTCCACGCCAACTCCTGTCGGACAACGGGGACGGCACGTCCCGTCGGCGTGGCCTCGACGGGAGCAGGTGCCGGCGAGGAGGGATGGGGTTCGGACCTCCCGTCAATGATTTCCGAGTAACGCCCACGTGGGCGTTGGGGTGGTTGAGAGTTAATGGGTTGGTGGTCGAGCCACGAGGTCGCGCCCGAGGTCGATGTGGGGGTCGAGTGGCCAAGCTCGTGCGGGACAGAACCCCTCGAGCATGGTGGCCGTAGTCGTGCGGGACGGAACTCCTCGAGTAAGACCGCGAGGTCGAACTTCGGGATCTGTCGAGCCGTCTTTCGGTCCGATTGTACGGGCGCGGGCCAGCTTCTTTCGCTGATGTGGCTCTTCTAATCCTTTGTTAAGTGGGCCCGGTCGCTGCCACGTGGCGGCGTTAATCTTTCCCCGACGGATGTATTGTTAACCGTGTTAATGATATAGTAGTATCATGCTTAGGAAGCTGTTACTCTCTATCATCATACACCTTGTTTATGAAAATGTGTGAAAATGAGTTGGTGGTGTGTGTTGATGGGTGGGTGATTAGACCAATTGTGTTAAGGTGAAGTTGGGTGGGAAATGTTATCGGCCGTGGGCGAAACTCCTAGTACTGGTGTAGAGTACTTGATGATTAGGTGTTGTCCAGTTGCGATGGAGACCGGTTCTTCGGACCCCGAATTGGTGATTTAGTGTACAACCATAGAACCTGTTATGGGTAGGACTGTGCACCAAACCTCGGGTTATGCAACAAGAAGTTCCACCGGGTGTAGTAGATGATGGAGATCTAGGGATCGTTTATTTGGTGAAGTCCGAGTACTTGGCGCATATATGGTAGACGATATGTTTGTGTCATACGCGTCGGATCCCTGGGCATTCGGGGTGGATCGAGCGTGCCTAGTTGCGGTGGCAGCGTTATGTGTTCCGTAGCTAAGAACATATAGCTTCCGGGTAAAGTGTACCAACCTCTGCAGAGTGTATGAATCTATCCGAATGTCCGTTGTCACGGTATATTGACACACTAAACCTTGAGCTCTCGTTGATTAGCCACAAATATGAAATCCTTAATGTGTGAGTGGGTAGCCTTGTGCCCGTGAGTTTTGGAAATGGTGTTGACCTGAGCTGTTATGACATTCAGTCGGAAGGCTCATATAAAAAGAATGGAAACTGTCGGGATCGATGAATATCTCCCCCAGGTCCGACCAACTAAAATTATAAAATGCTTTCCTCTTCAAGAACCCCTTTGCTTCCGTAGTAAGCCCCTGAATCTGTGCTTTCCGCTAAAACGCTGACCGTACCTTGACCACAACCAGATTGCACGTATATTATCCCTTGCTAGTGGTAGAGCTTGTTGAGTACCTTATGTACTCACCCGTTGCTTATTTGTTCGGACGAAGATGGAGAATACTACGAGGATGAGGAGTAGGTTGCATCCTTCGCTCGATGTTGATTGTGGAGTTTATGATGCTTTCTACTGTGTTTTCTTTTATGTGAGGCTGGTCTATCCACCTCTTTGCATGTAATCCAGACCATGTATCCTATAGTTATTTCCCTTTGAGGAAGCAATAAAGGTTGTTGTATCAGATTTGTGTCATCTACGTGTGTACCAACTACTGTTCCAGGGATTGGTACGTATACACAGTGCAGTCCCTAGAGTGGGACGTCACACACCACCGCTCCCCTGCCCGCACCACCCGCTCGCCCGTGCCGCCATTTGCTACCGCTTGGAGTCCGCCGGATCCTACGCGATTTCCTACTCCGTCGACTCCTCCTCCACCTCGCTGCCCACTGAATGCATCAAAGGAGATAGGGAAGTCAATTTTAGCTCCCTTCTCTCCTCTTATGCATTTTGCATCGCCTTTTGTCTCCTCTTGTTGGAGACCTTTGCGTAGTCTGCAGTAGCACCTGGAGAGGTAAAAATGGCTTTGCATAGCCTTGTTGAAGTCAGTCTAATATCTAGAAAATCAAGCGGGCGTACCGTTCATCATGCCGAGACTGAGTGAGGCAACAATGAAAAAAAAGAGGAGACAAATTCAAATAGTACATGTTCAATATCACACATGCTTTGTTTTCGTCAGGCCAGGATAGCATTTTTAATCCGGGGGCTTCTTGCGCCGGTGGTGGTACTGATTGATCTTCAGTTAGACTGCCTGCTAGGCCAAGATGGCAACTTTGTTTGAGGGAAAGAAAATGGAAGCTTGGGTGTATGCAGCCTGTTCCAAGTTGTGGACGTGCCAGTGCTCATGCACCATTGATGAACAGATCAAACTTGTACCTTTGAATTCACAAAAGCTGCACAATCAGTGTAATTTTAGGGCAACTTCTCTGACCCTCTCATCTTTCTTCTCTCTTTCATCAATTCTTAACCCGATGTTGTTATTGGCGCGGCATTCTGTGAAGTATTAATTTAACGCAAACCATGTTGTTATTGGGTTGGATCGGGAAGACATCCAGATTCACCAATCTCGTTTTCACGTTAGGGTCCTCAACGTCAACCGCACAGACCTTGTAACACACACAGCTAATAACAGTTGGTACAAGTACCACTTAAAATACATGACAAAGTATGATTACTGCATCACACTGATCAACGAAAAGTGTTACTTAACAACACACAGGGTTACAGACATCATTTAGTCCTGGAGGGATGTGCAACAGAAAAAAGCATCATCGACAACAACCATCACCATCTAGCTCCATGTCAGCGGGAAGCCACATTGGCACCAAAGAAGAAACAGCCTTGGATACACATCTAGTCGTGCAACTGGATGTAGATAGAGCTTAGATGCCATGCAATGCAAGTATTGTTCACAACTCCAAAAGCTTAATATACAGACAAGGGAAAATTTTGAAGGGCACACAGCACAATCGATGTCAAATTGCTCAAAAGCTTTCTCAATTTCTTACAATATAAGCATTAGCGTAGGAAATAAAGATGCAAAACATTGAAAAATATAGTTCTAACACAAAATTTGTGGAGCCAACCTTATATTGACTCATTACTATCTAATAACAACATTACTTGTCACGCGCAAGATAATAATGATATAGCTTGGCAATCCAAACTCTTACCATTAAGAGCAAAAAGAAAACGAGACGTGTGCTGACAGTAATAGGAAAAGAGGTCTATGCAAAAACTAAAAGAACAGCGCCTCACCTAAAATCATGGACATAATTTGCTGGGCAAAATGCAATTAATTAAATGATTCAGTATATTCCGTTTTGATTGTTTCTTCTGATCATTGCATGGAAAACTAAGAGAATGAAATAAAGTCAAATATCACTTGGCATAACTGACTTGTAAGCAACTAGGCAATAGTATCTTCGCTACACTAGGCAAAAAGATAAAAAATAAAATAAATCATCGTTAACAAGTGCACATTGCATTGTTTATTAGTCTTCATATTGCATAGCAATCAGGGATGATGGTATGCTATAACACCAAATTAGCAGCAAGCACAAAAGTAAACCATTGACAACAGCTAGACAAAAACAAGTCAGAATAGAGGGATACGAATAAGAAGCAGTAGTATAAGCCCGTCTTACTACCAAGAGCTCTTCTCCAAGAACAAGCTAAGCCAATTTTTATAGAATACTAAAACGATTAAATCTTGGTTACGTTGGTATGTTTCATCTTTAATGGCATATTGATTCCATTGTCCACCCTTCCTTTTACATGCGGTCATTGTTGAACAATAAAACAAAACAATCATGAATGTCTTCTGGAGGGGCTTGTTTCCAAGACAAAGAAACCTAACCAAACATGTTAAGTTGAACAAGAAAACTTAAAACTCCAAAAAATTGGTAGATTGTCAACAGCACACGTATTACATAGTTACCGCAATGGTCCAGACTAAACTTTCATGCAACTACAGTCCAGGGTCCAAATGAAAATGTCGAAAGGATTCAATGGCCATACAAACATGGCACAAGAGAACATGAAAGATACAAAAATGCTACAAGCATGAACTCGAACCTGTATCATACTCCCTCCATATACAAAATAAAGTTCGTTTTAGCCTTCCTGCTAGTTGTTCAAAAATCAATTCGTTTTGATATTTTTTCTTACTGATGGACGGTTTTACCCTGGGTCATTTAACTCTCCCTGTAAAAATAACAATCATTGGTTGGTGTGGGGAATCGAACTCAAGCCGTCGAGCCTTGGAACTAGAGCAGCTAACCAGTAGCACGCATGCTTCATTATGAAAGAACAAGACGCAGTATGTTATTTAATAAGGGTATAGAAGGAAAATTATTCCCTAATTAAGTTCTCCTTGGTATGCTAAATGATGTCCAAAACAAATTTTATTTCTAGTATGGAGGGAGTATAACACAAGAGTACCTCGAACAAAAAATGTACAAGGGCAATAAAGGCTGACAGAGAATTACCGTTTCACATCCTTCTTGGTGACATGGATGGTGGAAACCCAAATTAAGGGATCAGACGGTTAGGCCTACCATTTGACAAACAGACCTTATCAACCTTCATTGTCATTGCCGTGGTGGTGGAGGATCAGAGGGCGGTGGGCTAGTGCGTGGCGGGAGGTGGGGGAGGGGGCCGAGAGGGTGGGTGGCTCTGGCGCTGGAGGTCATGGGTAGAGACAGCGGAGCAAGGATTGCGGCCGGCCGTAAGTTTGTTCCGGGATGGCCACCGCAACGCTCTTTGTTCTCAGGACCTGGAGACATGTGCCACTGGGCGCGCATCTAGCCAAGGTCCACGACAGGATGCATCATCCATTACATTAATTGAAGTCAGCCAAGTTACACAGTCATATTTATATTTGCAGTATCCATGTTTGCCTCTTGCATTAATTGCAAGAAGCATGTAAGAAGATACAAAATTATAGTCGTGAGATATCTAACCAATAATTGTGCAGGATATATACACACGGAAGGCACCTTAATAAATGCCAAAGCAGGCACACTTAAACCGTGAGATTGGTTAGATTTATATATATATACGCCTATGCACCTTAGTAGTAGGCATAAGTCACCGTTTCCTCTATGGCACTTGGAAAATACGCGGACAATGTCAGCTGCGACTTTGTTCATAGTTATGATCACGTTGTCTACCTTCTCTTCGAGCCAAGCTGGAAACTGTAAGCATCATCTCTACTTTAGTTAATCTAAAACTTCTTTGTAAACATGCTTGGACCAGGATATCAACCAACAAACCTTGGTGGGTTTGTACCATCTCTGAAAATATGCAGGCCTCAAGCCTGGGGGCACTCTTTGCTCTTCGCCTCAGGCACCACCGCAACCGTGGACGTGCCATCCCTATGATGGCGACTACAATAACGAGCGAGACTGCCGTGAGATTATATGCGGGGGAAACCGGATGCCTACTGCAGGAAATATGGTCGCTATAGGAACGGCAAAAACTTATGGGAGTGTTGCTGCCCACCTTAATTAGTTGTTTTATTACTAGTTATGAGTGCAATGCATCCACTTGTGTTGGATGCAGAACGAACTCATCAGTAATAATAAAGGATCAAAAGTTATTTTTCTGCCAATGCAACCTCATTATTTGGATCAAACTAATGAAAACTAATCAATGGAAGTTAATCATGTATATACTTGCTTAATAAATCCTCTGGTACATTCACCCTCCACTCCAGTTACTGCAACTTGCAGCTAACATAAAGCCACCATAATACAACACACAATTCTTTTGTTAGTTATTCTCAATGCTCCTTTCATATGACTTTCATTCTGGTTAAATGACGCGCCACCTCACAAAACAATGATATTGTACAACATTTATTAAGAAAGAGAAGTTGCCTTTCATTATGGCAAAAGGAACACTCTACACTACACGTTTACAAACTTTGAAAGTGAAACGAAAGTCCATTAAGGAGATATCTTGATTTTATATTCGCAAATTGATTTATATTCTTATTAGTCACCTAAATAAAATATTTAAGTGCTATGTGTATCATATGAAACGGTGAAATAAAACTTTGCATTGAGAGTTGACTATCATTTATCAACTCAATACTGATAGGATCTAGGCCGATCTTCCTAGAGGTAGAGGGGTAATTCAATTGTGAAGATCTCAATGTTGACGACCTGGCTTCGAATCAAAACGATTCGACCCTGCAACCGCTACGCCATTGCTCCATTGGTTATCAACCAAGCACAACTTGATTGACCTCACCGAAAAGACTTTTCCTGCAAGCGAATCGAGAGCACAAGGAAGAAGGTATAAACACGTAATATAAAATTGCAATATGAATGAAGACTTGAATATAATTGGAGTTCGAACACTCGGTTCAAAAGTACTAATCGCTACGATCGAGGAGAACAAGAACAGGGACCCTAGATCACAGTAGAAGGACTTGTCACCACAGTTACAATAAATCAATCGTAGTTTCTCGGTGGAAAACTTGAACTAAACAAAACCCAAACCCTAAGGAAGGGACGACGACTGCTTATGAAGACCCTAGTGTCGTCCGGGCCCCCCTGAACGCAACCCTAAGTGGGCTCAACAAAATACATGGCCCAAAGGCCAAAAGACGGTGGTGCAACACTGGGACAGTTTATGGACACCTTATTTCTATCATTCTATGATTTTCGATGACTCGGGCCGAATCTTGATGCCTTCATTGGAAAGGTGATCAAATTATCTTTTCACCCATATAAAGAACGACCAAAACAGAGTTCGTATGTGACGAGGGCTTTCGTTTTGGTCCAGGCTATTTCTGGACACCGAAACAGACTTGAACTTGAGTTGATTTGGGCCTCCACCTTGGGGATATATGAATGGTTGTCATGTCCTCATCAAATACCCTCTAGATGGTGTGTCACCCTTGGAAACCACACAATAAAATCTTCAGTGAGAATATGCATAAGCAAAGTTGCTTGACCATTAGTACCAGAAGAACATCAACTTTGCTTCAGGTATCGTACCTGGATATTACTGCCACATCTCGGCCAAGCAGGACGCGCTTTTTAATCCGGCCTTGGGCTTTTTGCTTGTGTGGTTGAGAATCAACCAATCTTCAATTTGCCCACCTGCACGGTCGGGGTAGCAACATTGTTTGGAGATTGATGCAGGCAACGCACATGTGCTGCTAGCAGCCTTCGTTTTGGTTGTGCCCCTTGAGGCCTTGACCTTCATCGCAGTTGGGTGACTAGGCCCTTTCCGGCCGCCGGTGGGCTGGGTGTTGTGGCAATGGGTCGGGTAGCTCTGAAGCCAAGCAAGTGTTAGCTACCAAGATTACTTCAGGATAGCTAGACGAACTGGTTCGGTCGGCCGGCAGGATGACCGCTGCCGCCGCCATCGTGTTCCGGAGTCCGGTCGATAGACAAGTTCTCCGTTAGGGTTACAACGCTATTAATAGACTCCTACTCTCCTGGACCGACTTGGGCCACTTCTAGCCTATTACATGGATCCATTCCTGGCCGCTGATGCGTGTGTTGGGCTTCCCCTTGCGGACGGGCCTTGGCTCGGGCTCCTTGCTGCTAACATCCCCCTGTCCTTGAAACCCGGCATGTCCCCATGCCGATGCACGAGGAAAGCGAGAGGCAAGTTCCTCCTTGTTCTCCCAGGTCCCTGCCTCGGGCGTGAAGCCGGACCAATGCACTAGCACCTGGTGTCGTGCAGAAGACCGCTTACTCACCGTGCGTTCATCCAGTATGCGGAGAGGAATGCTTCTCGTGTTGTCGGTGGCAGGCAAGTCGGTGAAGACGGTGGTGTCGGGCTTGATGGCGCGCCGGAGTTGAGATACATGGAACACCGGGTGGATGGTGCTTCCTGCTGGGAGCTGGAGCTTGTAGGCGACCGGGTTGATGCGAGCCGTGATGGTGTACGGGCCGAAGTAGCGGAAGGAGAGTTTGTGGTTACCTTTGCGGGCAACTGAAGATTGTACGTAAGGTTGCAGCTTGAGGAAGACTTGGTCGCCGACCTGGAACTCGCGGTCGGAGCGCTTCTTGTCCGCTTGAGTCTTCATGCGACGTTGTGCTCGCTCCAGGTGCAGGCGTAGGAGGTCATTCATTTGAGCACGTTCCAGGAGCCATTGATGCAGGTGCTGGTACGGTGCATGTTTCCGTCCCGGTGATGCCGAAGTGTCGGGGTTCGTGGCCGTACAACACGTGGAATGGAGACTTGCCCAGCGCCGAATGGTGGCAAGTATTATACCAAAACTCAGCATGAGGGAGCCATTTCAACCACTTACTCGGGCAGGCGTGGACGAAGCAGCGCAGATAGGTCTCCAAGCATTGGTTCACGCGCTCCGATTGCGCGTCTGTTTGGGGGTGGTAGGAGGAGCTCATGTGAAGCTCCGTACCAGCTAGCTTGAAAAGCTCCGTCCACAGATTGCTCAGGAAGATGCGATCACGATCAGATACGATTGATTGGGGAAGTCCATGCAGTTTAAAAATGTTGTCAATGTAAGCAATTGCCACGGAGAAGACGGTGAACGGGTGTTTGAGAGGGACAAAGTGGGCGTACTTGGAAAATTTGTCGACGACAACGAGGATGCAATTCTTGGTGCCGGAAGATGGGAGGCCCTCGATGAAATCCATTGTCACTGCCTGCCACGCGTGTTCTGGAACAGGAAGTGGTTGGAGTAGCCCGGGTACTTGACACGTTCGGCTTGGCTTGTTGGCAGATGGAGCAGCTACGGACGTACTCTCGAATCGTCGTCTTCATTCGTGGCCATGCGAAGCTGCTCTTGACCCACCGAGTCGTGGCAGGAATGCCGGAGTGGCCGCCCGCTGGTGACGCATGAAGTGCTTGTAGAACCCGTTGCTGCAGCTCGGTGTTGTTGCCGATCCACACGCATCCCTTGTAGCGGATGAGCCCGCCCACCAGTTTGTACTTGGATTCCTGGTTTGTGTCCAGCGCCAACTTCTGCAGGAGAAGCAGGGCCGCCAGATCCTTCTGGTAGCCTTGGAACACCTCCGCAAGCCAGGCAGGATGACTCACGGAAATGGAAATGAGTTTGGTGCTCTCATCCGCCGGACGACGGGACAGGGCGTCCGCCGCCTTGTTGTCCACGCCCTTCTTGTACAGAATGCGGTAGCAGAGTCCGAGGAGCTTGGTGAAGGCGCGCCGCTGCCACGGGGTGGATAGTCGCTGGTCGTCGAGGTGGCTGAGGCTCTGTTGGTCAGTGCGGATGACGAATTCCCCGTGTTGCAGGTACGGCCACCAGCGATCAACGGCCATCAGGACCGCCATACACTCCTTCTCGTACGTGGAAAGGCCCTGAGACCTTGGTCCCAATGCCTTGCTGAGGTAGGCGATGGGGTGCCCCTCCTGCTCCAGCACTGCACCGATGCCTGTGTCGCAGGCGTCGGTCTCCACGACGAAGGGCTTGGTGAAGTTCGGCAGCGCCAATATCGGCGCTTTCGTCAATGCCTGCTTGAGGAGCTGGAAAGCCTCTTCTGCTTCCTGCGTCCACACAAACACATGTTTGTTAAGGAGGTTATTAAGAGGGCGACTGATCATGCCATAATTCCGCACGAATTTACGGTAGTAGCCGGAGAGTCCCAAGAACCCTCGTAATTCCTTGGGCGAGGCAGGCTGCGGCCAGTTTTGCACATCTTCGATTTTTGATGGGTCCGTGGCCACTCCTTAACCGCTGATGACATGACCCAGGTAATGCAGCTCTTGCTGAGCGAAAGCGCACTTGGACAGTTTAACCTTCCAATAATGGGTGCGGAGAAGGGAAAGAACCTCCTGTAGGTGAGTCAAGTGGTCGCCGAAGGAATGGCTGTATACCAAAATGTCATCAAAGAACACTAGCGCACACTTCCGAAGTACCGGTGCTAATGTGTCATTCATCGCCCCTTGGAAGGTGGTTGGTGCTCCTGCCAGCCCAAAGGACATGATCTTGTACTCGTAATGGCCCTGGTGTGTCTGAAATGCTGTCTTATATGCCTCGCCTTCTGCCAAGCGGATCTGGTGGAACCCTACTCTCGGATCCAATCTGGTAAACCAGCAGGCCCCGCACAACTCATCGAGTAATTCGTCGATTATCGGCATGGGAAATTTGTTGACAACTGTCATGGCATTGAGGAACCGGTAATCTACATAGAGACGCCAACCGCCGTCCTTCTTGCGGACCAAGACTATCGCTGATGCAAGCCGTAACGTCCCGCCACTCCGGCCGAGCCCGCTTACACTCGGCAGCTTAATAGGCCCTCAAGATTTCCCCACGGACCAACACTAGTCTTTTCTGCGTACTTTGTCCTCACTCATGCACACCCGGGAATCACTTCCGGTCGGTCACCCATCCCTAAATTGCTCCGAGGCCAAGCACGCTTAACCTTAGAGTTCTTTAGAGATAAGCTTCCGGAAAAGAAGTTGCAACTTGTTGACATGAGTATTCTATCAATCCTATTAAGCCCTGGCCAGGATGTTACACACTCACCCCTTAGAAGACCGACGTCCTCGTCGGTCAACCCTGAGCCAGGAACTTCCTCTTTTGGCCACGTCCATATGTCCATCTGCCAGCGCATGTGCCATGCTGTGTGACCACTCCGGACCCACACCAGCCATGCACACCATGCCTGCACACGTGCAACACATGCGCCCGTGAAACCGCGAGAGTCGGCTCGATACCATCCGTAACGTCCCGCCACTCCGGGCCGAGCCCGCTTACACCGGCAGCTTAATAGGCCCTCAAGATTTCCCCACGGACCAACACTAGTCTTTTCTGCGTACTTTGTCCTCACTCATGCACACCCGGGAATCACTTCCCGGTCGGTCACCCATCCCTAAATTGCTCCAGGCCAAGCACGCTTAACCTTAGAGTTCTTTAGAGATAAGCTTCCGGAAAATAAGTTGCAACTTGTTGACATGAGTATTCTATCAATCCTATTAAGCCCTGGGCCAGGATGTTACACAAACGGGCTAGCACTGGGTTCAATGATACCATTCTGCAGCATTTCCTTGATTTGCCTCTCAATTTCGTCCTTCAGCTCGGGGAGTAGCGGTAGGGACGGACCTTCACTGGTCTGGACCCCGGTAACAATGGAATCCTGTGGTTGCAGCTTCTAGGAGGTGGCAGACCCTGTGGTTGCTCGAACACATCTTGGAATTGCTGAAGCAAGATCTCAATTTCACGGCACAGGGGAACTGGGGCCTCTTCTTCTACTGCTTGTAACTGGACCATGTGTAACAGAGCGTTGCACTTTTGCAACCCTTTCAGCTCGGTGCTGCCCACTGGTTGCACTGATGGAGTAGACACAATTCCTCTCAATGTGACCTGCTGATCGTCCACTGAAAATGACAGCCCCTTGTCGCGCCAATGGACCTGCATCGGGTTGTGGCATTCGAGCCAATCCATTCCTAAAATGACGTCGTATGTGCTCAACTGAATGATGCGCATGTTGGAGCGAGTAATGTACCCTTGTACTGACACAGAACCGTCTATATCGCATTGACCTGCAGCAAGAGCCGCCAAGGATTTTTTATGAACACCTCAAGTTCATCATCATCCATGATGATTTTGTGTCCAATCTCAGTGAGCTGACCAAGACTCACAAGGTTCGTACGCAATTTAGGAATATAATAAACCTCCTGGAGTAGCCACTGATCACCATTCTTGCAGGAGAATAAGATTGAGCCTTTACCCATGATTTGCACAATAGATCCATCACCAAATTTTACTTTTCCAGTGAGAGACTCATCCAGCTCATGAAATTTTTCTTTATCACCAGTCATGTGGTTACTAGCACCATTATCAAGATACCATGTATTAGAAACATCTGTGCCTCCCTTGGCCAGATTTAGATCAGGCCATACATTCTCCTCATTTAGGAAGACAACCTCATGCCGCTCCTTTGAAACTAGTGCCGACTCCTCCGACACAGCAAGCAACAAAGCTGGCTCAAAGTCCTCAGCTTCAACATGGTGTGCTTCCTCTTGTTTTTTAGGAGCTCTGCAATGAGACTGGTAGTGTCCCATCTTACCACAATTGAAACACTGAATATGACTCTTGTCACGCCTGTCACTGAGAGAGCTATCTGCCCCATCCTTCTGCAGTGAACCACCATGTCTTCCCCGGCCACGACCTCTGCCGCGGTTGTTGCGACCACCCCGACCGCGACTTCCGCTGTCTGCAGAAGGCCTATGCTTGTGGCCAGATGACGAGGCTCCACTATATTTCTTTGAGCGTGTGCTTCCCATTCAGCCTGAGTGAAAAGCACCTGTCCATCTGCCACACGCCCACCGCCACCAGAAGCTCGTCGACATGTGCGTTCATCAAAGGCCTTCAAGCGTCCTAGCAAGTCCGGTGTGTCTCTTATCGAGGTTGGATGATCCGGCGTGGTTGTGGCATGCACGTCTCGGCCATGTGAATTTTCAGGATCTCAAGAAACTTTCAGACAAAGGCATGGTGGCAGGTGTGCCATCGATCACACATCCTAACCAGCTGTGCCAGGCTTGCTTGATCGCAAAGCAAACACGGTTGCCGTTTCCTGCAGCTGCTAAATATCGAGCAAAGAAGCCACTCGAACTCTTGCACATCGATTTGTGTGGACCGATCACACCATCAACTGCAGCTGGCAATCGTTACTTTATGTTAATTGTCGATGACTATTCAAGATGGATGTGGATTCATGTGCTCAAGACAAAAGATGAGGTATGCTCAGCATTCAAGAAAACCAAAGCATTGGTGGAGAATTCTAGCAACCAACGCATTAAGGCAATTCGGTCAGACAGGGGTGGCGAATTCCTTTCGACTGAACTTGCACATGTGTGTGATGAGGCAGGGATTGAGCGGCAGTTCACTGCACCATATTCACCTCAACAAAATGGTGTGGTGGAACGCCGCAACAGAACTGTGATGGCTATGGCACGCTCTCTACTTAAAAGTATGAAACTGCCAGGCAAATTTTGGGGGGAGGCGGTGCGGCATGCTGTCTACCTTCTCAATCGTCTGCCAACTAAAGCAATGGGTGACCAGACACCGTTCGAGGTATGGACAGGAAGAAAACCACATCTGGCACACCTTCGTGTGTTTGGTTGTTTAGCTCACACAAAAGTCACAACTCCAAATTTAAAAAAGCTTGATGATCGCAGCCAGTTATTGGTGTAGTTGGGTGTTGAGGAAGGCAGCAAAGCACATCGGTTGTTTGATCCACAACGCAACAAGATTTGTGTAAGTCGTGATGTTATTTTTGAAGAAAATTTGGAGTGGCAGTGGAATGCAACTGCAGAACACTCTGATGTTTGGGATTTCACTGAGGAGACCAATAATGAGTTTCCTGTGTTCAGTTCAGTTCCATTCATGAGTGTCTCAGCAGCACAGAGGCCGGCGAGCTCAATGGCAGCAGCATCTTCCTCCTCGTCATCCATTCAGCTGCCATCTCCTGGAACACTAGAAGAGGAACCTGTAACACCACAACAAAATGTGCTAACACCACAGTCCTGTGGTAGCAGCAGTACTGATGATGGACCAAAGCATTACAGAAATATTGAGTCCATTATGTGAGACACAAGGCGTGTAAATTTATTGGAGGACAACAAAGATGCGGCATTATTCGTAGAGAAGGAGGAGCCATCTAGTTACCATGAAGCAGCTGGTAATCCTGAATGGGAGAATGCCATGGCTATGGAGATCAAGGCAATTGAAAAGAATTCAACTTGGTCTCTCTCATCTTTGCCGCCTGGACACAAGGCCATTGGCCTGAAGTGGGTATATAAATTGAAGAAGAATTCTGCTGGGGATGTCATAAAACACAAGGCACGCCTAGTAGCAAAGGGTTATGTCCAGAAGCAAGGTATTGATTTCGAAGAAGTATTTGCACCAGTTGCGAGGATGGACACTGTGCGTGTCATACTTGCTATCGCAGCCAATCGTGGTTGGCAAGTTCATCATCTTGATGTAAAGTCTGCCTTTCTGAATGGAGAACTTGAGGAGGAGGTATATGTGGCCCAGCCAGAGGGTTTTACCGTGAAGAATAAGGAACACATGGTGTTCAAACTACACAAAGCCTTATATGGTCTCCGGCAGGCGCCGCGCGCTTGGTACTCTCGACTGGACCGGACCCTCAAGCTTCTCGGTTTCACGCGTTGTGTGCAGGATGAAGCTGTATACACAAGAGGCATTGATCGGGCTGGCATAATTGTTGGTGTCTACGTTGACGATCTAATCGTAACAGGGGAGAACCCAAAAGCAATTGCAGTTTTCAAGCAGCAAATGATGGGAGAATTCGACATGAGTGATCTTGGGCTACTCACATACTATCTTGGAATTGAAGTTGAACAAGATGGCAGGAGCATTACAATTAAGCAGTCAGCTTATGCTAAGAAAGTTTTGATTCAGTTTGGCATGATGAATTGTAATGCCATCAAAACTCCCATGGAGCCAAAGGTCCATCTACACAAAGATTCTGACGGAGATCCGGTTGATTCTACTGAATATCGTCGTGTCATTGGCTGTCTGCGATATCTACTTCATACCAGACCAGATTTATCATTTGTTGTTGGTGTGGCAAGTCGATTCATGGAAAGACCCACTACTGTGCATCAGAATGCAGTAAAGAAGATTTTGCGCTATCTCAAAGGGACAATTCATTTTGGATTGGTATATGAAAAGGGAGATAGTGTTGATGAGATACTTATTGGTTTTTCAGATAGTGATCTGGCAGGTGACATAAATGATGGGAGGAGCACTGCTGGTATGGCATTCTATGTCAACAATTGCTTAGTCTCCTGGAACTCACAGAAGCAAAAGACAGTGGCCTTATCATCATGTGAAGCTGAATACATGGCGGCCACAATGGCAGCATGCCATGCACTTTGGCTGAGCAGACTGTTGGCTGAGCTGATGGGCAAGCAGCCAGCACCCGTGAAGATGTTTGTTGACAACATGTCAGCGATCGTGCTAATGAAGAACCCTGTCTTCCATCGCCGCAGTAAGCACATCCACCCAAAGTATCATTTCATCCGAGAATGTGTGGAAGGAGGACAAATTGTTATCAAGTTCATCCGCACCGACGAGCAGCGTGCAGATGCACTCACGAAGGCATTGTCGGCTGTGAAGCTATCAACCATGCGACACTTGCTTGGCGTCCGCAATCTTGAGCCACACCAGGAGTAAAGGGGAGATTGTTGACGTTACTCCTGGTTGTGTGCTAGCAAATGTTTTAATACTTTGCTTGATGGTAGTGGCAAGTGGCCGGGAGACGTTTCGTGCATGTGAGACTTTTGGTTTGTCTTAGTGCGTGACCACAAGTCTCCTGAGTGTGTGCGTGCGTTTCTTAGCTTGTAATAACCATCATCCGGTGACATGATCTTTGATCTCCTCTGAACTCTATAAATAGCTACAACTACAACATGTACCGCTGAAAAGTATGAGATTGCAATAAAGCAGCATGGAAGTATTCCTGCCCACTCCGAGTGTTGTATGCATATCTTGTCTCTTAATTTTGAGCATGTAATCCTGGGCATTTTCCAACACTCATGAACCATATACACGATACCAGAAAATCTTGTAAGTCGCTACCCCTTGCTCTTCCTACTCTGGCGCCAAAAATTCTTGGTACCTAGTGTATGGATAATATATAGTCCCCACTAATGATTAGAAGTGAGGAAGAACAATTAATGGGGTATGAACTAATCAAAGCCTTGAGCAGCCTTAAGAAAAATGTGGTAGATTCCGGTATCTTCCTCCACTTTGCAAAACACATATTCCAAGAAAAGGTAGCAATATATAGCTAGTTGTGAGTCCGAAGGACAATTAAAGCTGCATCCAAAATCTGAGGTTCCAAATGGAAGCTGTCTTCAGGATGGTTCAAGATATGTTGACAAAGAAATGAATATTTGTGAAGAATATCCACCAGTTGGGAGATTGGACCTTAGAAAGATTTTTACGGGCCTGCAAGAAACCTACAGGTGCAGCAGAATGACAACTATCAAGAATATGTCCGAGACAACTTTACTTAGGAAGGCATTCAAGAAGCTAACACAATCTTACGAGAAGATGAAGAAGCAAAAGAAAAAAAAATCCAGTACATCACCTGAATCATCAATTTGTTCATCTGAAGGTTGTTGCATTCTAGTGGGTTTGTTATCTTTAGAAGTGATCAGCATTTTGGAAACAAGAAAGTTGATATTACAGTTGGAGAGTTCTTGAGTGTTTGTTTTTTAGTTCTGTTGCTTTATCGGTTGGAGGCATGTGCCCCAAGTTGGTGTGCTTTTTTTTCCTCCTACATTTTATAATGTCAAATTGTAATATCTAATCCTTTTATCATAATAAATAGCAGTGCTCCTTCCTTATTTTTTAGAAAGAATTTTAGACCTCCAGGTATCTCACTGCTATACAACCCGGGAAGCTCGTGAAAGCGATGTTCGCTATCTGGTGGTGGAGATCGGCGGGTGGTAAGAAGGCTTTGTTTGGGAGAGAGAGATGTGACTGATGGCAAGTCGATTGAGGATCTAGCTCCAAAATTAAGCCTTTGCTCATTCTCTGCAATCGCCACAATGATCAGACCTCGACAACGGTCGTTGTGGCACGACCTATCTGCTGTGGCATTGAGCGAGTATCTTCTGTACCGTAGGTGATGGCTGAGAACTGAGATCCAGCTCACACTGGTCAAAAGGCCGGGTCAATACACAGCCTCGTCCCCTTCAACAGCAACATGCGCAACCATCACTACTACAGATGAAGTCTATAATAAGTGGCAAAAAGCCCTATAATATCGGACGGTTTGTCCAATACTACTTAAGAGTTATTACAAGACGGGTCTCTCCAATATCGGCCAAAACGTCCGTTAGTACAATGGTTCATAAACAAATAAAAAAAGACACGTGGCACAGCGGACCTAGCCCAGACCTGGCCCGCCGCCAGGCCCAGCCGCCTGGCCTATCGCGGTCGTCATATCCACCGCCACCAGCCGCCTCCCGGGCCGGTGCGACGCCTACCCGGTCGGCAAGCCCCTCCCCAGCTCCTCCCCGTTGCGGCCCCTCCTCGGCTCCTCACTGTCGCGCCGCCTCCCGGACCGGCAAGCCCCTCCCCGGCTCCTTCCCGCCACGGCTCCTCTGCGGACACTCCCTCACCGATGCCCCTCCCCGATGATCGCTCCCTCACCGGCGCCCTCCTCCGCGACTCCTCCCTCCCCGGTCAGCCCCGCCGATGTTCCCTCCTCAACTGCCCCTCCCCACGGTTGGATCCAGCGTGGAAGCAACAGGATCAGGCTCCTCCACGCACCGGCCCCTCGCCACGGCTAGATCCGGCGAGGAGGCGGTCAGATCTCGGCGACTACACGCACAGGCCCGTGCCCACTGCCGGATCCGGCGAGCGGTGGTCGGATCCGGCTCCTCCACCTAAGGCCTAGCGGCGACGGATCCGACGACCCCGAGGCCGGCCGCGACGTAGCGCGGGCCAGGGAGCGAGGTGGCGCACGCTGGAGAGAGAGAGAGAGAGAGAGAGAGAGAGAGAGAGAGAGAGAGAGAGAGAGAGAGAGGCTTGGAGGGAGTTGGGTGAGCTAGGGTTTCATGGTGTTTTATATCCACTATGTTCTATGGACGGGCCAAGATGGTAAATGAGCCAACATTTGTAATATCGCACCGGATGCTTATGTAATGAGGTCCAATATTGTAGTGGGTAATTTTAACATCGGGTGTATGATAACATTACGCGCCCGTTATTGTTGTGCATTTTTAATATCGGACATCACCGACATCACTCATGTCTGTTATTATAGTGTGCACTACACTAACGGACCCTATGATGGCATGAGCGATCACGCACTGCAATAACGGGTTTTCTTTTGCCGGAAAATGCAAGGTGATAGCAAAGGCTGTTTTTATAGTAGTGACTAGTGAGTACTACATATATCACCATCCATGTTCTGAGGCCCCTGAGACAACCGAATATTTCTTGCTTGGGTGCATATGCAACAGGGTGCATTAGTTGATGTCAGTCAAGTTACACAGCCATATTTAAATTTGCAGTATCCTTGTTTGCCTCTTGCATTAATTGAAGCATGTATAAGTAGAGGATACAGAATCATATCCCTGAGATATCTAAACAGTTGTGCAGGATATATACAATTTATTTTTTTGTGAAGGAGTGCAGTATATGTACACGGGAGCGGCCATAATAAATGCCAAAGTTAAGCCGTCAGATTTGATAAGTTTTCTATAAATACGCCTATGCACAAGTAGTAGGCATAAGTCACAGTCTCCTCATGGCACTTGCCAGGAGAAACACAAGGACAATGTCAATGCCCTCCACAGCTGCGACTTTGTTCGTGGTTATTATCATGTTGTCTGCCTTCTCATCCTCCCAAGCTTGGAACTGTAAGCAGCATCTCTATTGCTTTGTTTTCTTTCAAACATGAAACATGCTCGGAACAAGATACCAACAAAATTTGGTGGACTTGTATTATCTCAAAAATCTGCAGGCTTCAAGCCGAAGCCTGGGCGCTTTTCTTGCTCCCCACCACCACCACCACCACCACGGCAACAGTGGAACTGCCATCCTTACAAGTATGATGACCCTGACGAGCGCCGGTGCCGTGAGCAATGCGCGAATCACCCGCGCTCCTACCTCCGAAAAATTGGCCGTGATGACCACGGCAAAATCAGGTGGGAGTGTTGCTGCCCAGCTTAGGAGTAGTTTTTTCTTGTTACTTAAGAGTGCAAAAAATGCATCCACCTGGTTTGATGTAGAACCAAGTCATCAATAATAAAGGACCAAAAGTGTGTTTTTTTACTGCCCAGTGCATCCTCATTATCTTTTTCTTTTAAGTGACCGTCGGCATTTTTGGGTTCCTACTCTATGTAATCCGGCCTTGGGCTTCTTGTTGTGCCTGTGTGGACGTGTGGTTGAATCAACCAATCTCTCAGTTTCGAGTAAGGAATGGAGATGTACGCGTCTTCGCCTCATCCACGGTTGTGCATGCGTCAGTGCTCATGCATGCACGGTCGCTGAACAGAAATCTCAGTCTTAGTGGAGATGGGTCTTCTTCTTTTGGTTAGCATGACAGGCTTCAATGGCACGACATACGCAACAATGGTCCTTGTTCTCTTTGTTGTCAGGTCCCGTTCTACTACACGTCAGCAGGATGCCATGACGGCATCGAAGAAGCAACATAATTGGATACACATCAGTCGCATGCAGAGATAACTTAAAATATATAAACTATATTACTGCAGATGCCATGCGAGCATATAATTCACAATTCCAAAAATTTTAATTTACTGACAAGGGAAACTCTGAAGGTGCACAGTTAGAATCTATCTCAATCGCTCAAAAGTTTTGACCAGAAAGCCATAATTTTTTTGTGGAATGTCAGGGGGGAGAGAGAGAGAGAATCCCCACCTGAGTGTCTGTTACAGCATACAGAGACAGAGCTTGAAATGAGAGCTACATAATTAGAAAAAGAAGATTACACCAAGACCGGGAGATGTGAGCATCGGACTTCGGCAAGCGGCAACACCATAGCATGGCATCCTCCTTGCAGTTCCGGAGCAGGCGCGGTAGTGAGCAGTCTTCCGAGCGAAAAATGACTTCGTTGCGGTGTTTCCAGATATGCCAACAGCACAGATGAAGGAAAGTGTGATAGTGGCGCGCGGGGATGGCGCTTGGCCGCTGCAGCTCCCATAGGCGTTCAACCGCTGCCGCCTGTGTGTCGATGCCGATGGCGTTCCAGAATGCGGCCGCCCTGTCGCAGCGTTTTGAAAAACGTTGGATGTAGTCCCGTAGAGACTTGCTAGCCTTCTGCCGACAGTTCTTCAGGTCCCATAGATTTCCGGGCCATGGGTAGGTAGGTCGGAAGTTCCCAAGGAACACCTCTTAGAGTGTTCCCCAACTGTAGATCTGGTCCTCGCGGAGGTTTTCGTGTCAAGCTCGCACCGAATCTGCCAAGTAAAGCAAGAGTTGGCGTATGATGGCGAGGTCATCGCTGGCGCCTCCAGCCTGACAAGCTAGGCAGTAATCCTCTAGCCAGAGGCCGAGATTGGTGTCGGTGACGTATTTTACCACCGTCGTCGTATTTCAGAGCTGAAAGCTCGTGGGCCTGGTGGCGCCAGGCTCCTGCTCCTGTCTTCGGCATCGTCGTGATGTCCGCCATGACGCGGGTGCCGGAGACGCTCTCGACCTCGTTCCAACTCAGCGCGACAGTGAGCCTCCATGGTGCGCCGCACGTCTCGGCTCGCCCCAACGCGGGAATGAACCGAGAGCGCCACCCCTTCACCCTGCAGGCGAATGTTTTGCTAGACGGTGGCGTCCCTTCTTCTGGCGTTGTTGTTGGCGCCCTCATTTCGCATCGACGCGGTCAGTCGGCTAGACTGGGCGATGGGCCACTGCGAGTCGTTTGCCTGCTGCTGTGCCGCCTTGGCCAGCAGCTCCGCCATCCGCTGTTGCACTCGTTGTGTCTCTGGCGTAACTGGCTCCGGGAGCATCTCTAGGAGTGCTGCCACCGTCGTGATGTTTTGACTCGCATTGCATGGTGCTCGTGGCGTTCCACAAAACGCGTGGGAATGAAGGCTTGCAGACACTTCCGAGGAGCTCGGGGGAAAGAGGTTTTCCCCGGGTGAGCTGTCCTTTGATGTTCACTAGCGTGAACAAAGCATGGGCATGGAAGAGGTCATCCTGGTTTGGCGTTAGGCCCAGGAATCTCTCCAAACGACGCCATAATTGCATGCCTTCGTGCGCTGGCATCCCTTCCCGCGCCGGCGACGCCTCGGCGGCGATGCGGGCGGTGGGACGCGTCGAGCTAGTGACTCGGTGCGCACTAGTGTCCCATCCACGACAACGATCAACTCAAGGCTCCCGAAGCGCAAGGTAGCCCCGAGAGGCCATGAGCCGGTCGACAAGCTGGCCATCCAAGCCTCGGAGATTCAACGGCGAAGCACGCGAAGGCCCCTACCCGGCACACCAACGTTTGGTGTTCCGAATCAACACCGGCTAGTAAATTTCTATTCCTACGGGGATCACGTGCTTAAGGTTGGATGGTTCGTGAGAGGCTGACACAATCGGGACACGGCAATATATACTGATTCGAGAAGATTCCTTATGTCCGGTTCGAGGCCTTGTTCGTGTTTCTCATGGGGTGTACGGTGGTGATGAGACAGGAGAAAGCTCTAGGTCTCAATGGCGTAAGGTGAGAGAATGGAAAAAAACTTCTAAGGAAGAAGGCCCCCTTTTATATCTATAAGGGTCGACCCTTGTACGTAAGAGAGAGAGAGAGAGACTGGGGAGAGAAAAGGAAGATGCCTTAGGATTCCGTCGAGTGGTGCCCGAGTGGGTCCCATCCATCTTGTAGCCTGAATAGTGCCGCCTTCCGCTTGATCGTTTGGTGAGTACTCACTCCCGGTGTTTCTCGGTTCCATTGAGTCATAAGTTTTTCGAGGGCGGCCCGAGGACGGGACATTCGCTCACTGCAGCTTCACGTATTCCTAACGTCATTACGGTAGTCCGGCGGTGTCAACGAATGTTATGCCTCGCTCGACCCCGGACCTCGTAGGTCGACCGAGGGAGGATGAGGTCGTGGTGGAGTGAGGACAGGGGTCGATCCCCGTTGACCTTTTTGTCTCTTGTCACGTAGCGATTGGCCATACCTCCTTGGATCGGATCCACGCTCATAAATGAGACAGATTTGGGATCACCTTTCCGATTTCATTGGTCGATGCGTCACTAAGCCGCGTCCCATCGCCACGTTTCCTGACAGGTGGGTCCAGCGGAATTGGACGCCGCTAGGACGAGGTTACTGTTCATGTACGGTTGGTTGAGTAATGTGGCGAGGCCGAGGCACTATTGCCTCGGTTGGCGCGTACCTTTTTGATCGGTATTTGGAAGTACCGTGAAAAGAATAAAGGGCCTCGGGTTTTTCCCCGGGTTGTTCGAGCTGCGACGCTCTCGACTCCCTTGGCGAGGGTTGAACGAGGCCGAACCTCTCGACCTCGCTCGGCAGGGGTCGAGCGAGGCGAGATTGGTTCTATTTCACTTCTTGGACTTGAGTTGGCCCCTATCTTTGGTTTCCTGGGCTGCTCGTAGGCCTTGTGTTGGGCCTTTCTAGCTTGGCCTATTCCAATTTCCGTAATTAGCGAGTTATTTAGCCGTGTCATGTAGCACCACTAATATAGACACCTGACGGATACGTCCCCTTTTCTCGAGCGGTCGTATCCTTTGATTGGATAGGACACGAAGAGGTGGATTCTAGTGTGAACATGTTGATCACATAGCATTCTCAACATAATCCACGAGAAAGGAATTAGGTTTATACAAAACAATTTCCGCTTAGCCTTAGGTTTATATAATGGAATATGTAAAGAATAATTATGGGGATCACAATAAAATGAACTAGTAGTCTTTATTGATGTTGATATGTATATAGTTATAGGGAGGAGAACCCCACAAATAGGTGCCTCCAAATGATATGTTCCCTTTTCCGGTCATCTCCTTGATTGGATAGGGCACGAAGAGGTGGATTCTAGTGTGAACATGTTGCTCACATAAGATTCTCAGCAGAATCCACCAGAAAGAAATTATTTTATGTTCAAGAGTTAGTTAGCAATATTGCTACCACATCGATTGAAAGCACAGCATTAGAGCATCTCCAAAAGCTCTCCAAAAATTGACCTCTAAAACATGTTTTTGTTAGCACCTAAAAAATTATTAGGGGTAATTTTTCTTTCCTCCTCCAACAGTTACCCCTAAAAAATGGTCAAGAATAATTTTGATTGCGCCACATCAGCATTTAAGGCCACAACAACATTAATTCTCTTACAAATAGAAGGATTAGGGGTCCCGATTTCCCTCCTGTTTCTAGCTACAAGTGAGGAGATTTTAGGAAACTAAATGTAGGAGTGATTTTAGGAGACTATTGGAGATGAGTTTTTATACTAAATCCCCTATTATTTTTTTTTTAGGGAATATACTAAATCCCCTATTATTTGATTTAGGGGAAGTTTTTAGGCCTCTCTTAAAGATGCTCTTAGACGAGTATTTCTAACTATGACTCTCAAACTTATAAATCTTATGTTATTAAATTTGATAAATTTTAGAAATTAATTTTTTTAGATAATGGAAAACAGTACCCAACCTTCACCTCAACTGAAGGCATGAGCGTTTATTACATGGACGCATTGCATCCAGTTGCAGCCCATTCACATGTTTAAAACATGCCAACATCGTAATAAAGTCGGATGACAAGCCATTTATCGAAAAAAAGTCGGATGACAAGCTCCATTAAGGATCAATCCTATTGATAAACTTTTATCCATGGTATGCGAAGATTTCATGTGTACACTTCAAATTATCGCCATGCCTCCTTTATCACTTCTCTTGCTTTGTCATCCTTTGTAGTTGCACGTTTGCACCCATAATCAAAAATATTGTTAAAGAGAAAATGTTGAACTTTGACCAATATTCAGAAGCTATGATCCATTCGCAGTCCAGATTCATGGGAGATGTTATGAACCTGAACACACAAAACAAAACTAGAATGAGAAATAAACTAGAACAGAGGGAGTAAGTAATTGGAACTGAAGGAGAGAAATGTTTCCCAACTGAAGAAAGTTAGATCAGAAGCTCACCAAAAATAAATATATTAGTGATCTACGGTCATCCCGGTAGCTCAAGAGTCAAGAATATTTCTTTGACTGAAACCAAGGAAGGCGTTAGGACTGTGGAGCAGTAGTATTTAGGATGCGACACGTCCCCTTCTTTTGCTAGCTTAATTATTGCATAATACTAAGTCCAGCTAGGCCTACGATTCTACAACCAACCATGATGGCAACTTTGATTTAGGAGGGAATGGAAATCAACGCTTCTATGTGTAGTTTTCATGTTTTGCATGTGTTAGTGCTTACGCACTGTTGCCAAACACATCAGATCTGCATTTTCAGTTCATCACAAAAGGACTGTACAATACAATGACTCCTATGCAATTATAATTCACAAACTAAGACGGCGCAGGGCTCGACAGTTGATATAACTCTTCACCTTTTCAGTTCCCAAACCAATGTTGTCATTGGCTTGGCATCCTATATCAGACCTGTAAAAATGTGTGGTCGAACCTTACCTCTTAAAATGGACAGCGTATCACAGTGGCTTTCATCCTCTTCCACGCTTTCACAATATTCTGATGACTAATGATCAAACCCCTCCCCATTTAATATAACAACCACTTATTTACCACCAAAAGAATAAATCACCAAAGAGCAAAAAGAATTGAGCTGTACCTAGAAAAATAATCGATTTGTTAGCATTACCTGGGCAACAAACTTGTTAACTGTTAATTTAAGACAGGCCGTTTCCACCAGTTGAGTATTCGATGGATCTAGGAAAGAGGAAAATATTTGACAGGTCGAATGATAAAGTAACAGGTCTTAAAACACAGACCAACTAAGTTTGATTACTACATTAGACTGAACAAACCAACAACAACTGGTCTTGGAGGGAAGTGCAACACAGAAGCAGCTTCAACATCATGTGCCACCACCATCTAGCTCCACTCAAGCAGGATGCCAACATGGCATCAAGTGACAGCATTGGATACACATTTGGTCCTGCAACAGGGTGCAGATAGAACTTACGAATATAAACCACAAATGTAGATGCCACACAAACATAGTTCACAATTCCAAAGGCATTGTTTACTGAAAAGGAAAACTTTGAAGGGTTCACAATACAATATATCTCAATTGCTCAAAGTTTTTACCAGTTTTCTTGCAAGAAGCAATAGTATGTATGTACTAAATAATTGCAACCTGCCTTTGCCAGACGGACTCTTGCAGCAAGCAATAATGTAGGTGGAAATTGCACACTACATTATATATTAGCCTTTAAAAGTAATTTCCAACCTAGCAACTAGGGATGGCTATTTGACAGTTTGTAACAAGACTAGGCAAGGACAAAATGTTATGTGCAATAGTTGGGCTAGGGTTCCGGCCACCAAGATGGCTGGCTGCTCGGGTGGAGGTGGTGTGCAGCTAGGGCAGGAGGGGGTGGCGCAAGGTAGAGAGAGGGCTGGCGCAGGAGAGCTGAAAGCAGATGGGAATAATCCCTACTATTTTCTTGGAGAGATCGATTACAATGGTCCTCATTATATTAGGGACTTTTCTTGACTCCTAAGGCTATCTCCAAGGAAGTATCCAAAAGCCCACCCATATGCAAAATGAGTCCAAAATCGCAAAATCCAGCTTCCAACGGGCTACCCAAAGACGGCCCCCATTTTGTGCGCCCTACAGGAACTGATGCAAATGTGCATCAGTCCGTCTCCGACCCAGCGTTCTGGCCGAGCGAAACAGAGAGAGAAAGCTAGGGTTGCAGCTCTGTGGAGGCAGGCGAGGCGGCAGTTGCGGCGGCGAGCAAAGGCGGCGGTTGCAGCGGCGAGCGAAGGCGGCGGCAACGGCAGTCGGCGTGAGCAACGACGACGGCGGCCGGCGTGAGAAACGGCGACGACGACGGCATTTGTCAGGTATGCGCTGCCCAATTTTTTCCCCTGCTCTGTTGCGGCGCGGAGAGGCAAGGGGAGGGAGGCAGCTGTCGCGCGTCGCCGCCGGGGAGTTTGAGGCGGCGGCGTCTGCTGGTGGACGGCGGCGGCCGGCAGCTGGTGGATGGCTGCTGGTTGGGGCGACGCCTCGATTGGTTGATATCTGAAATTGGAAAGGAAAAGTCTAGAGGTACGAAATAGTTTGATACGAAACACCTACGAAGTTTGCTCTACGCTCCTGTCCATACCACGGGCTACATGTGTTTCCTATGTCATTAGTGGTTTAATTTATATCCTGCAGCCACAATCAACCTTGTTGCTTCCCGAAATTTATATCCCATTTGAGCTCTCTCCATGGTAAGCATGAGGAAGATTATGGCGTGGCAGTGGATCAGTCATACAGGGAATGGATGCCACCATTGCCTGGCGCCGGACAAGATGGCGGTGTTGGCCATGACGCACATAGAAGCAAATCGTCAAGCGCTCAGTGCGCCGCCTCGCTATGTACATGCGAATGCGATGCATCAGCGTCACAATTCGTGTTACAGTGGCAGGGCACTTGCTTCTTCAAGGTGCATGCTTATTTAGAGACAACATGAATGTTCAGGCATTTTGATTTTTGCGGTGTAGTGCAGAGAAAAGAGGAAGAAAGCAACAAATCTGTTATGAGGACGGCGCCGGCGGCTAGTAGTTTTCGTATTAGCTTCGTACGATATTTCTTCCTACGCAGAGCAGGGCCCAATTGGAAATTGGATGTGTAGTGCGATTTCGTTTGGGGTTTAGCAAAATTGGTTTAAGGACTCTCTGAAATTGGAAATTGGATGGGATCGGTGGATTGTTGTGCAGAGTATGAGGTTTAGCAAATTGGTTAAGGACTCTCTGGTGCTCTCTGATGTTGACTGCTACATGGTTGTGACAGAGTAATCAAATTTCATTGCCATGCTGTTATAAGTGTTAGGACTTAGATTTAAATGGTTGCTCAAATTTGATTCATGGCAGGAACTTGTGAATGCATTTATGGTTTCAATTTTATTGGTTATGTACAGGATGGAACGTGGTCAATCTGAAGAGGGAGAAGTTCCACAACCATTCTATTTTGGTGGTTCGATTGAAGAGATAGATAATGCTAATGCATATCAGGTTTGATGGTGAATTTTTGTTCATATGGCACATCCTCTGATGTAGCAGTGGGTTCAATTACTCTTGATATTCTCTTTGCAGTATGACATGCATGGAGGGAGTGCCTTGGTTGGGGTTGAAGATGATCATTTCACGCCTCCGGAGACAATTGTGTCACCACCCATGTCAGGGAAGAAACATGGTTCCGGGAGAAGAGTTTCTCACAGAGGGAGTGCATTCACAAAAGATGAGGATGCTGTTGTTTGCTCGGCCTTCCTCAACGTGAGTAAGGATCCTATTGCAGGTGTTAATCAAAGTATGGACAGCTACTACAAGAGAATATATAACTATTATCAAGCACGTAAATCGGAAGGCTCGGTACGTAGCCAGATTTCATTGCAAAAAAGATGGGCCATTATCCAAAAGTCAGTTAGCAAGTTCTGTTCATTCAAATCTGCAGTAGATAGGAGAAACGAGAGCGGGAAGAATGAATATGACAGGGTATATTCTTTATTGCTTTGTGTGCTATTTTCGCTGGTGCTTTCTATGGTGCTTGGAGCATATATTTACTAACTTGTATCTATTTTCAATCTCAGATTGATGATGCTGTGAAGATGTATGAGAAAACTGAGCCATTTCAGTTTATGTATTGTTGGAAAGTGTTACGCGATGAGGCAAAATGGAATGACAAATTCTTGGAGCTGACAACTAATTCAAGTGTTGGAAAAGTAGCAACAACAGCAACCCCTAGTCCACAACATGCCAACACTAGTGCACCTGTGGAAAGGCCGGAAGGTCGTGACGAGTGCAAAAAGACGTCGGTCTAAGGAAGACACTGCATCATCTAGTGCTGCGGTAGAAGTATTGCAACAAATACATGATAGAAATAAAACTGCAGAAGAGAAGCAAGACCAACAGATGCACCAGATCATGAGCATGAAGGAGGATAAAATTCATCTTTCTCACAGTGAAGCAGGACATGGAATGTAGGAGCAAATTAAAAGAAGAGCAGCTGAGGCTCACTAAGCAAGACTTAGAGGTCAGGGCGAAGCAAAGTGAGGCACAATTGCTCACCGCAGAAGTTGGCATAATGGGAGCAGATTTAGAGAAGCTATCTCCTGCTGTCAAGGCTTACTACATCATGATGCAACGCCAAATATTGGAGCGTAGAGGTATCATCACCCCTGAGAACAATGATGGACCGTAACGAGTGTGCTAAAAAATATTGTATGTGTTGTCATGCTGTTTTCTATTCCAGTTGTGTATGTGCTAAGAAATATTGTATGTGTTCTGTGAACTACGTATTGTGTGTGTATGTGCCTGTGCGCGTACTAAGAAATATTGTATGTGTGTTCTGTGTGATAATGAAGTTAAACTCCCAGTTCAGTTTACATGCTCTCTGGTTGACATTTCACGGTGAAGTTCACATTACATATTCTCATGTCAACATTTGACAATAAAGTTTAGTTTACATGCTCTCTGGTGACATTTCACAGTGAAGTTCACATTATATATTCTCATGTCAACATTTGACAATACAGTTCAGATTACATAATCTTGTTATATTACATATAAGTTCATTTGTAAACCAAAATAAAGTTATCATATCGTTACACTCGGCTGTTGATATGTTACACCAAAATAAAGTCACCATATCATTGCATTGCCAGTTCTGCTGTACACCAAAATAAAGTCACCATGTCCTAGTACTACAAGTCACAAAATAAAAGCAACATATCCTAACAGATCATGGCTTTGGAGCAAACGGTCCAGACTTAGACCCATATAGTTCCCACATGTGATCAATGAGATCGAGTTTGAGCTGCTGAGAAGTGGATTTATCATGGATCAAATTATATGCCTCCATGAACTCGTCAATTGTAGGAACTTCCCTCGGTGGAGTTATTGGCGGATTAGCTGCCCCTGGCCACTCCGACACATGCACATGTGGAAGATCAACTCTACGTTCGTTCTTAACAACCATATTGTGTAATATGACACATGCTCGCATAATGGTATTGAGATCATGTTGGTTCCATAGACGAGCACCGCGGTGCACGATCTTCCACTTGGCTTGAAGAACGCCAAAGCTTCTTTCTACATCCTTGCGGCTAGCTTCTTGTTGTGATGCAAACACAATCTCCTTATTAGTCACTGGACCACTAACACTCTTCACAATAGTGGCCCAATCAGGATATATCCCGTCACCAAGGTAGTATCCAAGAGTATAGGGGTTACCATTGACAGTAAAGTCCACTAGGGGTGTTTTTCCATTTGCCAAATCATCGAAAACTGGAGATCGGTGTAACACATTGATGTCGTTGTGAGATCCGGGAAGACCAAAGAATGCATGCCAAATTCGTAAATCCTTTGTTGCTACTGCCTCTAGGATCATTGTAGGCTTGCCCTTATGACCCTTATACATCCCGGCGAAACTAGTAGGGCAATTTGTCCATTCCCAGTGCATGCGATCGATACTTCCAATCATGCCGGGGAATCCGCGTGCCTCATTCACTCGATAAAATGTGTTGTAACTCAGATTCTGAAGGAGGTCTAAGAAACTCATCTCCAAAAACTTCGATGATTGTGCTAGCAAACTCCTTAACTGTCTCGTAGAACCGTGCTTTCTCCCATACGTAGTCCTTCATCAAGAGCATCTGCTGCCCCTCCATAAGCTAACATTCTCAAAGCCACGGTAACCTTTTGTCTAGTAGAAAAACCCAACACACCGGCACCATCCCTTTTTTGCTTGAAGAAATCATTTGCAGCTGAGACTTTATCTTCAATCTCCAACACAAGGGATTGCTGCATACGATACCTAGAGCATAAACATAGATTGGTGCATAAGGGATTGCTGCATATAGTTATGCCATAATAGTATTGAATTTTCATTACCACTAACCTTCTACGGAATTCTTCAGGGTTGAACAACGGTCTCTCAATAAAGTAGTCATTATTTAATCGAATGTCTCCACCGATGCGGTCGCGTTTTTTTGTCTTATGGCCTACAACAGAACCTCCCCAATGTCGTTTTTGCCTCAACGTTGCAACAACAGCAGCACATGCTTCAATCTCTTCGTCCTTGTGCATGGATGCTGCAGCACACCCACACCAAGTGTTCCTATAGTACTTGAATGCCATGGCTGAACAAATGTAGAGGATAAAATACTCAATTACATAAGCACTAATTTCTACTCCGATATACTATTGTTATGTGGAATCAAGAAAATTTTACAATATACAAGAAAATCTAAATCCTACTGCAACATGGTCTGTAAAAATAAATATGAAAATTCCATTGTGAGAGATTGAGAAAGGAATGATTGGAGAGGAGAAGAATAAAACCCAGCATACCCAATCGCCGTTGCCGTCGAAATGTGCGCGTGAAGGAGCAGAGACGTAGAGTCGCGCACGTCTTGGTGGAGCAGCGGAGACGCGGGAACGCAGGGTCACGCGCGTCTTGGTGGAGCAGCGGATACGCGGGAGTCGCAGCAGCAAAAGGCGGGAGAACAGAAAATATCTGACTGCTTTCCCGCGTCTACGGCCGTAAAAAACAGACCGACCACTCAACCGGTATTTTGGTAATCGTTGGAGACACCAACTTTTGCATCGGGACTCTTCATGTCCAGCAACACCCATTTGGGCTATTGGGTCTCGAAAATGGATCAGCCTCATTGGAGATAGCCTAAGCAAACTCAAACCAGAATCCTATTCAAACACAATCTGAACTATCCTAATTAATCTCCAAACTTTCCTAAACTCAAACCAATCTCCTAATTGATAAATAAGGACAAAAGGTCGACAACAGCTAGAATCCAAGGATATGCATGAGAAGTAGCGCAAACCCATCTTACAACCAAAGGCATATGTTCTGTGCAGAAGCTAAGCCATTTTTTATTACAATACATGATTAATGTGACATGAGTCTGTAATATGAAGATGATGATTATTATAACAAAATAATGAAAAAAATAAAAAGTAAAACATTGCTCATAGAACAATGCAAACACACACAAAAAAAAAGACCCCAAAGCCAAAATGATTGACTCATAGTTATGAAACTTGCATAACTGAAGGGAAGCCCTGACGCAGCGGTAAAGCTGCAGCCTTGTGACCCAGAAGTCATGGGTTCAAATTGTGGAAACAGCCTCTTGGAGGAATGGCTGCGTACAAAAGACCCAAGTGATCAGACCCTACCCTAGAACCTACGTAAGAGGGAGCTACATGCACCGGGCTGCCCTTTTATAAAATTTGCATAAGCATTGAAAAAGGGTGAAATGGGGAATGACCGAATGAGTGATTACTGAAAAGAAGCCCAACACTGGGCTGAACACTTACTTCAACCAGATCAATAAAATTCAAAATTTAGCTACAGGTACACTACTCCAAAGGAGCTTTTAAAACACATGAAACATGACATGCTAGTAGCATGATCAATTTAAGCAAACATGACCAGAAGAGCATAAAAATATAATCTTTTTATCTGCATGCCAGTTCTGAAACCAAACTAGATTTTACAGAAACTATGACTCCTTGAGTAAACATGAGCGGGAATTGAACTGCTGGCCAGTGAAATAGGGTATGCACAGGTAACACCATTTCACCCTTGTTGTCCAATAGCTTTTAGGTATTTTATTCAGCTTAGACATTTTTTTATTATCCCTTGGTTATGGTGGTATGTTTCATCTTCCATGACATACAGGTTACATTGTACAACATTCCTTTTACACTAAATTGTTGTTGCAAAATAAAGAAAAACAATCAGGGCTTGTTTTCATGATGAATAATAAAACTAGAAAATCATGTTAAGAGGAACAAGTACAATATAAACTATATAAACTCAGATTTTCAGCTAGCACACACATTACATGGTAACCAGAAGGACCCAAACAAAACTTTGATGCAACTACAGTCCATGATGTACAAGAAAATGTGTAAACGATCCAAAACTCCATTATACATGGTGGGAATGAGGTTGAGGTTGAAAGACAACACTTCTATACAAACGCAGACCTAAGACCTGTGTCAAACAACATGTGAATACCATACCTTAAACAAAAAAGCATAAGGCATTGAAGTCTGTGATGACAAAAGATTACTCTTTCAAATCCTTCTCGGTGACATGAATGGTGGAAACCCAAAGTAAGGGATGAGATGTTGAGGTACATAATTTGACAAGCAGACCTTCTCAACTTTCCTTGTCTTGATCTCAAGTGACAAAAACGCTGATCTTGGTGTCCTATCAAAACAATGACCTTTTCCTGTCGAAAAGGGAAAACAACAACCTTTTAGGAAAATGTAACCTTTTGCTACACCGTCCATGACATAAAAATCACATTCATTGGGTAGTGGAATTGTTGTCTCCACTGGACGCTCATTGGCATTCTCACTCTCATTTTGCCTGACGGAGTAGCATAGAGGCTGAGGATTTCTAAGATCGTGAACATGACTGAACATCCCGATCCTTCCTTCCCCGACCTCAACAGCCATAACATCCCACTTTTTAAGGTCAGCAGGAAGATTAAGAGTGGAGAACTCCATGTTGTTGATGTTGAACTTTATCAACTTGTTTCTGTATACATTCTCTTTCCAGTACAAGCAACCAAATGCATAACTAGGCCACATATCTGGGAGAATAAGCACTGATGGTAGCTCAACGTCCAAGCCTAGTGCATGCCAAGTGATAGAAGCATGAGTCCAGCTACCGGAGACTGAAGAGTAGACGAATATCGCACCCATTGTTGGACAAAACGTCCAACATATGACCCTGAAATATTCTTCCTCGGAGCCTCCCGAAGGGTCAAATAAAGCTCGAAACAAATGTTTGTTTTCCTCCTGAATCTGGACCAAGACGGAGGCGACTAGGCCGTCTGGTATTGGCGGCAGCAGCGTGTACCCCTGGGTCAAGGGGTCACACACTGCGAGTTCTGGGATGACGAGATCTCCCTCACGGTGAGTGGACAACATAATGACGAGGCCATCGCGGGCGTCGCAGCAAGACCAGCCAGCCCGCCCGCGGTCAGGCAGGTAGTTGAAGGTAAAATCGGCAGCGCCGGCGAACGCGAGTGCAGCACGCGCGTTGGGGTGAGGCGCGGCGGCCGGCAGGAACCCGCGAATGGACCCGACGGGGTCGAAGCTGAAGCGTTGAGGCACGCGGGAGACGAATCCGAGGAGCTGAGGCGGGTGGATGGAGCGGTACCGGCGGAGGAAGGTGGGGTCGGTGATGAGGCGGCGGAAGGTTTTGCAAGCGGCGGATGCGCGGATGAGGTCGGCGGGGGCGTCGATCCGGACGAGGAACTCCTCCAGGACGTGGTCGTTGAGCACTGGCGGCACCGTGTTTCCGGGCCCGGGGAGGATCGGCTCCATCGCCGCTCGCGCTCGACTGCTCTAGGTTTTCATGTGGTTCATGGAGATGTGGATGTGGAGGCAGGAGGCGTCGGCGGAAGGAAATGGAAATGGGAAAACTGACGCCTGTTCGGGCCATCATATTTGGTGCCGGAATGTGTTGCCGCCCACATCGGCCCAAACAAGCGGCCTATTGCTTTCCCAGGTAAAAATAAAGTTACCATTTACCCAAATTTTAAAATAGTGACCCAATCAAGTTTTCTCAACAATTGAAAATGGTTTCGTCCAGTAGGTGCATTCTTCAAATGGATCCTTATTAGCGTATCATAGTGGCTTCCATTCACACCAAGTGAAAGCCTTTTCCACAATTTCACAATATCCTGATGACTAATGAGCAAACCCCTCCCCATTTAATCTAACAACCACTCGTTTGCTCCCAAAAGAATAAATCACCAAAGAGCTGTACCTAAAAATAATCAATTTGTTAGCATTACCTAGGCCACAAACTTGTTAACTGTTAATTTAAAGCAGCCCGTTTCCACCAGTTGGGTATTCGATGGATTAGGAAAGAGAAAATATTTGACAGGTCGAATGATAAAGCAACAACAGGTCTTAAAACACCATCAATTAAGTTTGATTACTACATTAGACAGAACAACCAACAACAACTACTCTTGGAGGGAAGTGCAACACAAAAGCAGCTTCTTCATCATCTGCCACCACCATTTAGGTCCACTTCAGCAGGATGCCATCATGGATGCAGATAGAAATTAAGAATAGAAATCACAGCCTTAGATACACATTTGGTCCTGCAACAGGATGCAGATAGAAATTAAGAATAGAAATCCCAAATGTAGATGCCACACAAACATATTTCACAATTCCAAAAGCATAATTTACTGAAAAGGAAAACTTTGAAGGGTCATCATTCACAGAGCAATGCAAAAGTAAAAATACAAAACCATGCCAAAATGTTAATTTAGTCAGGGTTACGAAACTGAAATAATTGAAGGGGAGCCCTGGCACAGCAGTAAAGCTGCTGCCTTGTGACCCAGAGGTCATTGGTTCAAGTCCTAGAAAGTATAAACAACATCTTGGAGGAAAAGTTGTGTACAAAAGAGCCAAGTGGTCGAACCCTACGCAAGGCTGCCCTTTTATGAAATTTGCATAAGCATGGAAAAAGGGTGAAATGGGGAATGAGCAAGTACTGAATATAAGCCCAACACTGGGCCGAATAATTACTTCAACCAAATCAATAAAATTCAAAATTTAGCTACAGGTATACTAGTAAAAAGGAGCTTTTGAAACCCATGGAACATGACATGGTAGTAGCATGATCCATTTAAGGGAGACCATAAGAGCATAACAACATTATTTGCATGCCAGTTCAGAAGCCAAACTAGATTTTAGAAACTATGACTATGAGTAAACATGAGCAGGAACTGAACCACCGGTCAGTGAAATAGGGTATGTACAGGTATCAAATGTATAAGGATTAAGGAGTAAATGAGAAGAAAACTTATACTTGCTGTCCAATAGCTCGTAGGTTTTTTATTCCGCTTAGATATTTTTTTAATTACGCCTTGATTATAGTGGTATGTTTCATCTTCCATGACATACAGGTTCCATTGTACAACATTCCTTTTACACTAATTCCTTGTTGGAAAATAAATGTAAACAATCAAGACTTATTTCCATAACAAATAAAACTAAAAAAATCATGTTAAAGAGGAACAAGTAGAATCTAAGGCTCTAAACTATGTAAATTAGCAGATTTTCATTTAGCACACACATTACACGGTAATAGAAGGACGCAGACTAAACTTTGATGCAACTACAGTCCACGGTCTACATGAAAATGTGTAAAGGATCCAAAACACCTAAAAACATGGTGGCAATGGGTTGAGGTAGAATTAAACCACTTCTACAAACATAGACCTAAAATCTGTGTCATACAACATGTGGGGCAGTAAAGTTAAAATGTCTGACAAAATGTTACCCTTTCAAATCCTTCTGGGTGACATGAATGGTGGAAATCCAAAGTAAGGGATGTGATTGTGAGGTACAGATTTTGACAAGCAGACCTTCTCAACTTTCCTTGTCTTGGTCTCAAGTGAGAAAAATTGTGGTCTTCGCGTATGGTCTCTACGACACCCTACTAGGAAAATGTACCCTTCTCTTATACTATCGAATAGATAAACATCATATTCATTGGGCAATGAAATTGGTGTCGGATGCTCATTGGTATTCTCACTCTCATTTTGCCAGATGGAGTAGCATAGAGACCGATGATTTTCACGATCGATAATTTTACTGAACAACCCGATCCTTCCTTCCCCGACCTCAACAGCAATAATATCCCGATTTTCATGGCCAGCCGGAAGGTTTACAATGGAGAACTCCATGTTGTTGATGTTGAGCCTTATCATCTTGCTGTTTATAGGCACTTTCCAGTAGAAGGAGCCATATGCATAACTACGCAGCACATCTGGGAGAATAGCATCTTCTGGTAGCTGCTCAACGTCCAAACCTAGTGCATCCCAAGAGATAGAAGCGCTATGAGTCCAGCTAAGGGAGACTGAAGAGTAGATGAATATCGCACCCATTGTTGGACAGCACATCCAACACATCACCCTGAAATGTTCTTCCTCGTAGCCCCCCAAGGGTCAAAGAAGGCATCGAAATAATCGATATTTCCTTCCTGAATCTGGACCAAGATCGAGGCG
This sequence comes from Chloris gayana, assembly GCA_031894775.1. Lineage (NCBI taxonomy): Eukaryota > Viridiplantae > Streptophyta > Magnoliopsida > Poales > Poaceae > Chloris > Chloris gayana. The sequence continues at coordinate 341,689 of JAUNZO010002876.1, read as the reverse complement.
AGCAGGCCGTCTGGTATTGGCGGCAGCAGCATGTACCCCTGGGTCAAGGGGTCACACACAGCGAGTTGTGGGGGGACGAGGCCGCCCTCACGGTGAATGGATAACATAATGACGCGGCCATCGCGGGCGTCGCAGTAAGACCAGCCAGCCCGCCCGCGCCCGCGCGGGCGGTCGGGCAGGTGGCTGAACATAAAATCGGCGGCGCCGGCGAACGCGAGCGCATCGGGCGCGTTGGGGTGAGGCGTGTCGACCGGCAGGAAGCCGTGGATGAACCTGCGGGAGACGAATCCGAGGAGCTGAGGCGGGTGGATGGAGCGGTACCGACGGAGGAAAGTGGGGTCCGTGACGAGGCGGCGGAAGGTTTTGCACGCGGCGGATGCGCGGATGAGGTCAGCGGGTGCGTCGATCCGGACGAGGAACTCCTCCAGGAGGTGGTCGGCGAGGGCTGGCGGCACCCTGTTTCCGGGGCCGGAGGAGATCAGCTCCATCGCCGGCAAGCTGCCCGCGCTGTAGGTTTCGGTCCAAGCTGGAGTGTAGATTGATGGAGGATTAGAGGCGTCGGCGGAAATGGAAAGAGTGTGTTCGCCTGTTCGGGCCATCGTATTGGTGCCGGTTTGTGTTGCCGCCCACATGGCCACATCGGCCCAAACAAGCGGCCTATCGCTTGAATTCCATTATTTCAGTTAACATTTTTCCTAAAATCAAAAATAGTAACCCAGTTTTCTCAGTAACTGAAAATAGTTTCGTCCTATTGGTACATACACATCCATTCTGCTTCATTTTCTACAATTCTCAGCTAATTGAAAGCTACAATTCTACAACGCACAATTTTCTTTTGTGTAAGAACGACCTGCTGTTGTACATGGTACCACAAGAACAACAATTTTATTACTGTCCTTGTTATTTACTGCAGATACCCTATACCAAATCTAATGCAAGCATCTCCAGCACAGCTATGAAGGTCCGTGTGTCAGGCCGTCGAGGCGTCTCGCTGATTTTCAAGAACCGCAACTTCAAATGCTATAACTAGAATTTACATGTAGGGCTCATGAGTTGACGAGCACGCCCCATACGTGTTTGACGAAATGTTTCAAAGGCGGTCAGCACAAGCTCACAGATTGGAGAAGACGGAGTCCATTCTCATCCCACCTAACAAACAAAAAACAAGGATCGCACCAACTAACTAAACAAACACACAATTGGGACCGTCCCGTCCATAAAATCAGGGATGGTTTCATCCCATCCCACCTCGTCCTAAACCAAACACACCTGATATTTTGAAAAGCTAATATTATTTTATACTATTTTAATAAATATTTTCAAATGTCGAGCACAACATTTTCTTATCTTTTATCGATATTTTTAGATATTGACCTAACATTTTGAAATCTTGATGTAACATTTTTCCAATGATGAACCCAACATTTATTATTTTCCATCAATACTCTCAAACCAACATTTCCGTGTTTTAAAAAAAATGAGATATTGATTATATTTATATTTAATTCAAATTCAGTAATTGTTGAACCTAAATTTTTATTATTAACTAACTTTTTAACATATTTTATTATTGTGACCCAACATCTATAAAAGTTCGTCCTTATGACCTGCGGCCCAGCATCAGTGAGGTCTCCGGCGATGATGGTGGGCGCTGGAGTGTAGGCGACCAACGACGGAGGCGACGGAGTGCCAACGACCCAGGTGACGGAGTGCGGTGGAGGCCCCGTCGGAGCTCAGGTGGTGGTGCACGGGTACACAACTCGGCGCGACGACCGGCTGTGCATTTGTCAGTGCTATATCGGGCCGTTGCAGAATATAAGCATATCAACCTTGCACATTTCAGTTCACAAAATTGTTGCACAACATCAAGGCTCCCGTGTAATTTCAGTGTGAGTTCTCAAAACCAAGACGGAAAAATTGTTGCACAACATCAAGGCTTCCGTGTAATTTCAGAGTTCTCAAAACCAAGACGGAGGAAGGACGGACCGTCTAGCCTTTTGGTACTTCTCTCTTCTCATCTCTCCTCTCCAGCCATCCTATCGATAAGAGCGGTGGCCAAAAGAGAAGTCAGCGGCTCCGGCGAAAGCGCTGCCAGCCGGCGCATTGGGGTGTGGCCCGTCGGCAGGAAAGAAGATGATGTCAGGCTCGCAGCTGACGAAGCCGAGAAGCAGCGGCGGGTGGAGGGAGAGCTACCGGCAGAGGAATGTGTGGTCGGTCCGTGAGGTCTGGTGGCGCCTTGGATTTGGGTACCCGGAGGATCGGCTCCATCGCCGGCGAGCCATCCGCGGCAGGTGGAGAAAGGTTTGAGATCGAAATGGATGTGTAGGGTTCGCCGTTCACGAATCGTGATTCGTGATGGAAATGGAATGGAAGCAGGCGATTGAATGAGAGGAGGTGTCGACAGGCCCATGTGCTTGGCCCAAACAATTCATAGCGGTACCTTGGGGGAAAAGCAGCAGTGTTTTTTAAATAAAAATTCAGTAATTGTTACTGAAATTTGCAATCTCAAATTTCTCATCGATGTGTTACTAACAGATTAAGTGAACGTTCCTCACTGATAATAGAAATTTTTCTAATTCATGCTCTCTCGTTGTCCCTCGTCTACACAGAATATTGTCACCTTGTTCCTTCTTCGTTGCACTAGTGAGCATAAAGCCAAACCATGGAAAGAGAGGAAAAGAAGTATAATTCGATTTGGGCAATGGAGCACCAGAACCAACAGAAAAGATTCAACCGAGGAAACTTTTTTTAAAACAAATCAGAATGCACAGCTACCCGCTTTATTGTTGCTTTTTTCATTGTATCATATAATTGTAATACTCATGTAAAGTCCAGCACCAAGACCTGAATCACTAGGTTTCACTAAAAGAAATCTAACAAAGTATTCCATGCTCACTTTTTTTGTTTTTAATACATATAATTACATTGTAGTATTAAGGCAATATAAGAATATTTTCTCAAATTTACATTAATGATTCAAGCAACATTTATTTTCTCATTGTTATGGCAGATCGACTTCTTTGGTTCAACTAGTACAATTTGCAGCTCACAAATACTATAACCACAATTTTACTCATGTGCAAGAGCAAGCTGCTCTTGTCCATTAATCCATGGTTACTGGAATGCAGCAAGTTTATTCATTTCCATATTATTTTCAGACAACCTACAATGAAATCACTACACCTAGGGCAGAGCAATGAATTTTTGGAATTACATCTGCTGCTTTTCAGGAATGCTGGAATTTTCATGTATGCCTTGTAGAATCTCTCCGAAAGAGGATGTTTTGACTACAAAACAATTCCCTCTTAGCATTAAGTCTATGTTAAGCAAATCTCTCAAAAATATTGTATTTTGACAACAAAAAAATTTCCTCTTAGCATTAGGTTTCTGTCGGTGCACTGGGATCGGGGGTCCCCACACCGCCTACTACACAAGCGCAAGCCGCTGAAGCTCCGCAAGATGCCAAAGCCAAAAGCTAGAAGACAAAATCCTTGCATGCATGCAAGGGAATCTTCTCTCTCTCACCTTAGTGGCTTACGGGAGAAGGGAAAGGGGGAGACCCAAGGCAATTCCCAACCTCCAACCACACGCATTGATTTTCCTTGTACCGCTCAATATGGGGATTCCCTCTTGACACATAAAAGAGGAGGCCCCGGGGCAAGCAAGGGGGCGGCCGACTCTCTTACGGAGGAAGCCATGCTCTTCTTCTTCCTCTAGATAGAGCGCCCATTGGAGCCTCTCCTAAGCTCCACCCGAGGGGAATATCTAAAAATACACACCAAGCAGGACGTAGGGTATTACGCACCCGGTGCGGCCCGAACCTCGGATAACTCTCCGTGTTCTTACTCACTTGAATCGTCTACGCTAACGCGCGAGCAAATCCGTTCTTCCCCGAGCCTATCCTAAGGGAGCCTGGACAGGCCCCCATTTGGAGGTGTACTCACACGCCGACATTTGGCGCGCCAGGAAGGGGAGCAAGAGGCGTTGTTTTCCCTTTCTTCGTTTGTAGATCTTGCTTTTCTTCGATTTGGAAAACTCTGTTTTTCCCTTTTCGCCCGTTTTGCTTTGTCTTTGATTAAGCTAACCTCACTTTGTTTGTTCTTGCTATGAACGATGGGTGGAATCCTTGACGCCGCGAGACACGCCCTTTGGGCGTCGCGACTCGGCGACGCTCGGGGCTCCTATCACCCGCGGTAGCGGCGATGGCGCTCGGAAGCGCGTCCACGACGACACCGGGCATGCGAGTGTCGACGGGTGCGGCTACCCGGGCGAGCAGCAGGTCCCGAGCAGCGTGACGGGGAACCCGAGCGCGTCTCCGACTACCCGGCGACTACTCCGGCGAGCATGCGGAAGACCCGGCGCGTCTCCGACTACCCGGACGACGTCTCCGATCGCCCGAGCGCGTCTCCGACTACCCCGGCGACTACTCCGGCGAGCATGCGGAAGACCCGGCGCGTCTCCGACTACCCGGACGACGTCTCCGATCGCCCGAGCGCGTCTCCGACTACCCGGCGACGTCTCCGACTACTCCGGCGAGCGCGTCTCCGACTACCCGGACGATGTCTCCGATCGCCGGGCGACGTCTCCGACTACTCCGGCGAGCACGTCTCCGACTACCCGGACGACGTCTCCGATGACCCGGCGACAGCGGCGGCTACTCGGACGTGGCTCCGACTACCCGGATACAACAGAGACGGTTTGGCCTCACCCCGGCCACCTCACCGACCGATCATGAATGTCGAAAAACTATGGTACAGTTGGAAGGGTTCTTGAAGTGGGGATGACCCTCGCGCACGCCTCGGTAGTCTCGTGCACCGAGACGAGGCCACCACGTTGAGCTCGTCAAAGGGCGAGACCCCGGGGACCAGAAATCTTGCGCCCTGCGCAATGAGATTATGGTACCCGGTCTAACCCGACGGGCCGACTATCGGTTCGGTCTAGTCAAGGCGCACGTGGCACCGGTATGGTTCGGGGACACTCCGGTTTCGAAACTCTTGTGATTGTGCCTAAGTATCTCCCACATAGATGATCGGGCAAAGAAGACATGACGACTACGACGGGGACAAGTTGACATCATCGCCAACCACCTCGGCGTCCGGCAATGAGCTCGGGGCTCCTGTCGGTGCACCGGGATCGGGGTCCCCACACCGCCTACTATACAAGCGCAAGCCGCAGAAGCTCCGCAAGATGCCAAAGCCAAAAGCTAGAAGACAAAATCCTTGCATGCATGCAAGGGAATCTTCTCTCTCTCACCTTAGTGGCTTACGGGAGAAGGGAAAGGGGGAGGCCCAAGGCAACTCCCAACCTCCAACCACACGCATTGATTTTTCTTGTACCGCCCAATGTGGGGATTCCCTCTTGACACATAAAAGAGGAGGCCCCGGGACAAGCAAGGGGGCGGCCGACTCTCTTACGGAGGAAGCCATGCTCTTCTTCTTCCTCTAGATAGAGCGCCCATTGGAGCCTCTCCTAAGCTCCACCCGAGGGGGAACATTTAAAAATACACACCAGCAGGACGTAGGGTATTACGCACCCAGTGCGGCCCGAACCTCGGATAACTCTCCGTGTTCTTACTCACTTGAATCGTCTACGCTAACGCGCGAGCAAATCCGTTCTTCCCCGAGCCTATCCTAAGGGAGCCTGGACAGGCCCCCATTTGGAGGTGTACTCACACACCGACAGTTTCGTTAAGGAATCCACTAAAAAAAAGGAATCCACAAGAAAACAATTATTTTATGCTCAAGAGTTGCAGGTCAGCAATATTGCTACCACATCGTTCCCATACGTTCCAAAACACTAGAGTATTCATAACAATGACTGAAAGATATAAATCTTCTGTTGTTAAATTTTATGAATTTGAGAAATTGATGGTTAAAGAGAAAATGCTGAATTTTGACCAGAACTAAAATGGCAAGTAATTGGAACTGAGGGGGAGAAATGCTTCCTAACTGAAGGAAATTCAGAACCTGACCAAAAATAAATATATTACTGACCTTCGGTCATCCCTGTAGCTTAAGAGTCCAGAATATGTCTTTGACTGAAACTGACGACAGGATTAGGACTGTGGAGCATTAGGAAGCCACACACCCCCTTTGTTTTGCTAGCCCTTAATTATGAAATAACATGAATTCCAGCTAGGCCTACAATTCCACAGCCAACCCTGATGGCAACTTTGATTTACGGATGAAATGGAAATGAATAACTATTCATTTATCACCAAAAGAATAGATCACCAAAGATCAAAAAGAAAAAAATGAGCTGTACCTAGAAAAATAATCAATTTGTTACCATTACCTAGGCAACAAACTTGTTAACTATTAATGTAAGGTAGGCAGCCTCCACCAGTTGGGTATTCAATGGATTAGGAAAGAGACAAAATGTCTCTCCTGATTCACCACTCGGACAAGAGTTAGGATCAGCAAAGTCGCTGCATGATATATGAGTTATCCACATAATCCACAAGGATCTTGTAACACGAGAATTACCACTTAAAACACAGATCAAGTTTGATAACCATGTCAGGTCGAATGGTGAAACAACAGGGTTACTACATATACTGTCATGTGGGGATTGCAGTACCAGAGGCGCGGTAAACCAACAAACGTGGCATCAGGTTGAGCGCAAGACTTCCGGAATAATCGTGGATTAGTTGCAGAGTCAGTTAGATAGGGATTGAATTGTTTAGTTAAAGATAAAGTCTGTTAGTTTGTTAGCCGCTATCATGATCTATAAATGATAGACGGTGGAGTCATTTGGGATAGCGTGTGTTTTGGTGTCTAGGTTAGACTCTGTAAACTTCCCTGCCTCGGAGGCGCGGCGCCGTCACGGCTCCGCCGCGCCATCGAGGTCCAGGGCCACGTCCTGTTACTTCATTCAAATACTACCTTCGTCGTTCAGTTCCCACGAATCATCTCTCACCAGTCCGTGCTCGTAACAACTTGGTATCCGGAGACCTTGTTTGCGATCCGGGACTCACCTCCGCCCAATCGCCAACCATGTCCGGCGACTCGGGAGACTCCGTGACGGGCGATGTCTCGACGGCTGACCTTGCCCGTCGCGTCACCACGATCGAATCGATCGTTCGTCCCCTACAACCCTTGGCCGATCGCTTCGATGGATTGGAGAAGACCTTGTCCGACCGGACACAGCAGATGGCGGCGCTCAATCTAGCCCCGACGCGGCTTGAGGCTTACACCAAAGGCAAGAGCACCGATGAGCCTTCCCGCCACACCGAGCGCACGGGTCGCCAGCACCATGACGATCCCGACGCCGAAGATCGCGGGCCCTCGTACCACAAGATGGAGTTCCCACGCTTCGATGGCAAGGGCGACCTATCGGCTTGGCTAAGCCGGTGTGACCAGTACTTCCGCATCCGTCGGACGCCGGACAACAAGCGGGTGGCGTACGCCTCCTTCCACCTCACCGACGACGCGCAGCTATGGTATCACCGTTTGGAACTCAACGGCGGTGAAGATGCACTAGACCCCCTAGTGGGTTTTGGTGATAAATGACAAATGATTAAAAGCTCTAATGTGGTTATTGAGCCATTGTGCAGGACAACAAAATGATAGTATCCACAATGTGAGAAAGTAAACCCCTCAATTAAAAGGTGATGAAGTACTCAAAGAGCAAAGTGACAAGTTTAGATTTATAGCTTCTTGAGTATAGGTGTGCCAAACTATTAAGAGGGGTGAAGCGATCTTACGTGCAGGGAAGAATGTGCTCTAGGTATTCTCAAACAACTTGGAACCAAAATACCAACTCAACAACGATCAAAAAGCCTATCTTTTCCTATCTTCTCCACTCCCGACGGAAGTTCCGTCTGGATCGACTGAAGTTCCGTCCGGACCGACGGAAGTTCCGTCGGCTCCGGAGAATTTGGGACGGAAGTCCCAAACGTGACGAAGTACCGTTCCTAGGGTTTTCCAGTTCAAATCTTGCTCGACGGAAGTTCCGTCCGGGCTGACGGAAGTTCCGTCGGTTCTAGAGAATTCTGGACGGAAGTTCTAACTCGAACGGAAGTACCGTCCCGGGTTTTTCGCAGTTGACCTAATAGGGTGACGGAAGTTCCGTCATCCACGGAAGTTCTGTCAAGTCCAATCATTGAACTTGAGCAACGGCTCTTTTAGAGCCCACACTATATAAAGCTTTGACCTAACCCGTGAGTGGGGTTGCTGGTGCCTTGTGAACTCTCGGATCTTGCTCAAGCTTTCTCTCTCACTCCTCTCCACTCCTCTTGAGATCCAAAGCCATTGGAGTGAGCTCTCATCTTGATTCCAAGCTTGATAGCACCAACCCAACCTAGAGCACATCTTCCCTTAGCAATTAATCTTGTTCTTCACTTGTTACTCTTGGAGATTCGTTCTCCTAGATTGGCTAGGTGTTGCCCTAGAGCTCCCAAGCTTGTGGTGAGCCTTGGAAAGTTTGTGAAGGTTGAGATTCGCCTCCGCAAGGAAAGGAATCCAAGGAAGAAGAAGAAAACCAAGTTTGACCTTTGTGGTTGCTTGGGAGGATTAGGGTTGAAAGAAACCCGGCTCTTTGTGAGCTCCTCAACGGAGACGTAGAAACCTCTTTGTGAGGGGTCCGAACTTCGGTGAAAAATCTCCGCTCCTCTCTTGTTTGTTTTTGTTGTGTGTTTGGTTGTTCATCTCTCGGGTGTGTTTTAGCCCGATCTACTTGTGTATTGTGTGTCTATTAAATTCCTGCAGGTATAACACTTTCAAGGCAAAAAGGAAGGTTTCCATTCAAGTGGAATCGTGAGATTTCCTCTCCCTTTCCATTTCCTAGAGTTTTCATCTCACCACCCCGACGGAAGTTCCGTCGGTGGCGAATTTGATCCATTTGCTTTTAAGTGTTGTAATTTCAGGTTTTTATCTAGATTGCCTATTCACCCCCCCCTCTAGGCAACTTTCAATTGGTATCGGAGCGGGTCTTCTCGAGAAGAGCTTAACCGCTTGAGAAGAAAAGATGTCTGGGGAATTAGTTGGAGGGGACAAAAGTCCCAACAAGAGAGGAGACACCGATGAGGAAAGAAATCCATTTGCCAAGGATGGAACAAGTGGTGGGAAGTTGGACACAAGGTACAACTTCAACTATAATGATGTGGCAAATGTGAATAGTGGTGGTAGTGGACGACTACCGTGGTTTGATGGAAAAGATTTTAGTTGGTACAAGCATAGGATGAAGATGTACTTGCTATCAATTGGTCCGCCCGTGTGGGAAGTGGTTGAGAAAGGATATGTGATTGAGGACGAGGAGAGACACACCGTCATGGACAACATCAACATACATCGCAATGCGCAAGCCGTGTCGACAATGCTCTCGTCTTTGAGTGCTAAAGAGTACTTCAAGGTATCCCGACTAGAGAATGCCAAAGCTATATGGGACAAGCTCATTTCAGTTCATGAGGGAGTCGATGTGGTGAAGAAGTCAAGGATGCAAGTGCTGAAAAATCAATTCAACTTCTTTGTGATGAAGAAGGGCGAAGACCCTCAACAAACACATGATAGGCTCTTGGATATTGTGAATGTGCGAAGGTCACTTGGAGATGACGTGAGCGAACAAGAAGTGAATCTCAAGCTTCTAATGTCACTAAGAGTGTGGAACTCCACACTTTGCACCATCATTGAAGAAAAGGAAGGTTTTGATGGATTCTCCACGATGAAGTAATTGGGAGAATCCTTGCTCACAAAAGCCGTGACGACGAGGGAAAGAGAGTGAGTGTGCTAATTGGAGATGAGAGCACAAGCAAGAAAGATGTGGCACTCAAGGCCAAAAAGAAAGAAGTTGTGGAGGTAGACCAAATTGAGATTGAAGAAGACAATGAAGAGCTTGCCTTGTTTGTGAAGAAATTTGGCAAATTCGTGATCAACAATGGGTTTACAAAGAAGAGCTTTGACAAGGCAAGGGCAAGAAGATCAACAAGAAAGTGCTATCACTGTCATGATCCGGGGCATCTCATTGCGGAGTGCCCTCAACTCAATGGAAAGGAAGAGAAGAAGGAGAAGTTCATTAAGAAGAAGAACTTCAAGAAACCATTCAAGGGTCAAGCTCATATTGGCCAACAATATGTCTCCGATGATGATGAAGATGATGATGAAGATGAAGAAGGAGGGATTGCCAATCTTGCATATGGCCTAACACCGGCCAAATCATCACTCTTCAACAACCTCACCGACGATGAGGATGACACCCCCAAATGCTTCATGGCCAAAGAAAACAAGGTACAAACTAAACCTCTTGTCAATTCCTCTAACAATGATAATGAGGAGGAGCTAGTCCCCTCCTTGCAAGATATGGTGAAAATGTTAGGGATAATGCAAGAGAAGGTTGAAGAGAGCGAAGAGATGGTGGACAAACAAGAAAACATGCTTATCAAGAAGCTTGATGAGGTTAAAGAGTTGAAGGCCTTGCTTGAGGAAGAAAGAAAGAAGAACGAGGAGTTGACTCTTTGCCTTACTAAGGTAAACAAGTCAAATGCTAAGCTTGAAGACATCAACCTCTCACTCCAAACAAAGTGTGAATCTCTTAAAGAGAATCACAAGTTGTTGGAAGGAGAGATTGAAGTCCTCAAGAGTAGCACTTTGATGTACAAAAGCAAGGTTGAGTCAATGCAATCTTCATCAAGCAAAGAGTGTACAAGATGTGAAGGTGTTGACATTGACAACATTGCCACCGATAAGGTGACAATTAAGGATCTCACTAACAAGGTCAAGAATATTGAGAGAGCGGCTCAAGTTGAGCTAGCTAAGAAAATTGTTAGTGAGGAAAGAAAGTTCAATGGCAACAAAGATATTGGATTCAAGGAGCAATCCAAGAAGAGATTCAACAACAAGAGCAATAACATGAGTCAACCAAAGCAAGTTGCTCAAGCCAAGCATGAGAAGAAGGCCAAAACAACACAAGAGCTCAAAAAGAAGAGGTCACCCGTATCCTTCTATGTGTATGATCGTACAACATATGAACTAACCCATGGTGCTCATGGGAAAGTAGTTGCAAGATTTGTTGGGCCACACTATGCAAGGTGAAATCGTTGCGTGTGGGTGCCCAAATGTGTTGTTTCTAAAGTTAAGGGACCCAAGCAAGTTTGGGTGCTTAAATCTTGTGCTTAATTGTGTGTAGGGATACTCCTCGGGCGGTTCAATATGGGTACTCGACACCGGGTGCTCAAATCATATGACCGGGGAGAAGAAGATGTTCTCCACACTTGACAAAGACAATCTACCAAGTGGGAGTATATCTTTTGGAAATGATCAACAAGGAAAGGTAATTGATCGTGGTGGAATTCAAGTCACCCATGACCTTTCAATTAGTAATGTGTTTCTTGTGAAAGGTTTAGGGTACAACTTAATGTCCATTTCACAACTTTGTGGAATGGGTTTTAATTGTCTCTTTACCGATGAAGGCGCGACCGTCTTTAGAAAAGCGGATTCCTCAATTGCATTCAAAGGGTACTTGGAGGATAAGATCTATCTTGTTGATTTCACCAACAAAGAGGGTCCAAATCTAAGTCCTTGTTTGATAGCAAAAACCACCTTGGGTTGGTTATGGTATCGCCGACTAGCTCATGTTGGGATGAGGAATCTACATAAACTTCTAAAGGGTGGCCACGTTATTGGACTAAAAGATGTTGCTTTTGAGAAGGACAAAGTGTGCAGCGCATGTCAAGCCGGAAAGCAAGTTGGAGCCAACCATCCATCCAAGACGATGATGACGACTACAAGACCATTGGAAATGCTTCACATGGACCTCTTCGGTCCGGTCACATACCTAAGCATTGGCGGTAACAAGTATGGCCTAGTCATTGTTGATGATTATTCCCGTTTCACTTGGGTATTCTTTTTAAAGGATAAAAGTGAGACACAAGGTGTTCTAAAGAGCTTCTTGAGAAGAGCACAAAATGAATATGAAGTGAAGATCAAGAAGATTAGAAGTGACAACGGCACCGAGTTCAAGAATACACAAGTCGAGTAGTACCTAGATGAAGAAGGCATCAAGCATGAATTCTCCGCACCATACACTCCTCAACAAAATGGTGTAGCCGAGAGGAAGAACCGCACACTCATTGAGATGGCAAGAACCATGCTTGATGAATACAAGACTCCCGATACCTTTTGGGCCGAAGCCATCAACACCGCTTGCCATGCAACCAACCGGTTGTATCTTCACAAGATATTGAAAAAGACACCCTACGAGCTTCTCACCGGTAAAATTCCTAACGTGTCGTATTTCCGTGTCTTTGGGAGCAAGTGCTTTATTCTTAACAAGAAGCCAAGGTCTTCTAAGTTTGCTCCAAAGACCAATGAAGGTTTCTTACTTGTGTACGGATCAAATGTGTATGCATACCGAGTTTTCAACAAAGTCTCCGGCATTGTTGAGATCACGCGTGATGTAACATTTGATGAATCTAACGGCTCTCAAGTAGAGTAAGTTAATCCAAGTGATGTAGGTGATGAAGCTCCTTGTGAAGCAATAAGGAACATGGAAATTGGTGAAATAAGACCACAAGATCCAACTCAAGTGCAAGGTGATCCATCTTCTCCAAGTCAAGATGAAGATCCTCCACAAGATCCACAAAATGAACAAGATCAAGGTGGTGGCCAAGATCATGGTGACGATCGTGATCAAGACAACAACCAAGATCAAGAACAAGATGGTGGAGGTGATGATCATCAAGACGAATCACAAGAAGAACAAGAAGAAGATGCACCTAGGCCCCAACAACCTCGAGTGCGACAAAGCATACAAAAAGATCATCCCGTCGATAACATTCTTGGTGACATTCAAAAGGGGGTAACCACTAGATCTTGAGTCGCTACCTTTTGCCATCATTACTCGTTTGTTTCCTCTTTAGAACCTCTTAAGGTGGAACAAGCATTACAAGACTCGGATTGGGTGGTGGCCATGCAAGAGGAGTTGAACAACTTTGAAAGAAACAAAGTGTGGTCATTGGTGGAGAGACCCAAGCAAAATGTTGTGGGAACCAAGTGGGTGTTCCGCAACAAACAAGATGAACATGGTGTGGTGGTGAGGAACAAAGCAAGACTTGTTGCGAAAGGCTACTCACAAGTTGAAGGTTTGGACTTTGGGGAAACATATGCACCGGTAGCGAGGCTTGAGTCAATTCGCATATTGCTCGCCTATGCTACACATCATGGTTTCAAGTTATATCAAATGTATGTGAAGAGTGCATTCCTCAACGGTCCAATTCAAGAAGAAGTGTACGTGCAACAACCACCGAGTTTTAAAGATCCGAAGAACCTCACCACGTGTACAAGCTTCACAAAGCTCTCTACGGGCTCAAGCAAGCACCAAGAGCTTGGTATGAACACCTCAAGGGATACCTCATCGACAAGGGCTTCATAATGGGCAAGACCGATCCTACCCTCTTCACTAGAAAAGTTGGAAGTGATTTATTTGTATGCCAAATATATGTCGATGACATAATATTTGGTTCTACTAACCAATCTTTCTGTGATGAGTTTGCCAAGATTATGACTAGGAAATTTAAGATGTCGATGATGGGGGAGTTGAAGTTCTTTCTAGGCTTTCAAGTCAAGCAACTCGAAGACGGAACTTTTATAAGTCAAACCAATTACACCCAAGACATCCTCAAGAAATTTGATATGAGCAAGGCAAAGCCAAGCAAGACTCTAATGAAGACAAATGGTCATCTAGGATTGGACGTGAATGGGAAGGCGGTTGATCAAAAGGCATATCGCTCCATGATTGGCTCTTTGCTTTACCTTTGTGCATCTAGGCTCGATATCATGCTTAGTGTGTGCATGTGTGCAAGATTTCAAGCCGCTCCAAAAGAGAGCCACTTGGTGGCCGTTAAAAGAATCTTGAGATATTTGGTTCACACTCCAAACATAGGGTTGTGGTATCCTAAGGGCGCCAAATTCAAGTTAGTTGGCTACTCCGATGCCGACTACGCCGGATGTAAGGTAGATAGAAAAAGCACCTCCGGGACTTGCCAATTCTTAGGTAGGTCCCTTGTATCATGGTCATCCAAGAAACAAAATTTCGTTGCCCTTTCCACAGCCGAAGCGGAGTATGTTGCAGCCGGTAGTTGTTGTGCACAACTCTTATGGATGCGACAAACTCTTAAGGACTTTGGATACTCTTTGACCAAAGTTCCTCTCCTATGTGACAATGAGAGTGTCATCATGATTGCATACAACCCCGTTGATCACAATAGGACTAAGCATATAGATATCCGGCACCACTTCTTGAGAGATCATTCAATCAAAGGGGATATTGAGATTAGCTATGTGAGAACCGATAAACAACTAGCCGATATATTCACCAAGCCATTAGATGAGAAGAAATTTTGTGAGCTTAGGAGTGAACTTAATATACTTGATTCTTCTAATGTGGAATGAAATCTTGCGCATCTTGGTGACATTGATTGTTGTCTTTATCTTCTCAAGAACCATTTGCAAAAATAAAGCTTATTTCTTGTATTGAAAATATTTGAAGTTGATCTTGTGATCATATTGCCCATCTTGTGGATATTGTTCTCGATGGTTGATTGCTGGCTATCCACAAGTGAAGGCAATCCCAAGTTCCAACCTAGGTTTCCAAACTTCAAAACTTTTTCACAAAAATTCTTCCAAAACGGGCTGAACCAGGACAGGACGGAACTTCGTTCCACGACGGAACTTCCGTGCAAACCTCTCTGGTTTGGACGGAACTTCCGTCAGGTGACGGAACTTCCGTCACGTGCGGGTTTAAGGGGAACCCGACCCCTTCTTTTTCCTTCTCCTTCCTCACAACTCCCCACAGTTTCTCTCTCCTCCCAAACCCTAGCTCGTCGGCACCCGAGGCGATCTGCGTTTTCAACCAAGGAAAAGCTCAAGTAATCCGTGGGAAAGCTTCCCCATCCCACGGCACTTCCGTTCCTCAACTTCTTCCGTGGATTCGTGCTCTCCTTCGCGTGGATTTGGTATGGATCTTGAAATCTCTTTTCTTCAAATCTTGGTCAATGGTAGTAGCTTGTTGGTCTATCTTGAGTAGAATAGTGTCTAGCACCTTAGTATACTCAAGTATTTGTCTAGCACTAGTGGGTAGAATAGATTTTGTGTTGGTGTGGTCAAATCCATGGGCGAAGTCCTGACAGGACGGAAGTTCCGTCGTCCCCGACGGAAGTTACGTCCTGGCGAACTTCACTCATGAAGTTGCCCACATTGACACGTTACCTATCCTATTCGACCAAGCTCTTATCAATTCCTTCTTTCATGTCGGAGTATGACTCGTACCAAGCACGCCGGTAGTAAGAGTGGCGGGCCAACCATTCGGGAACCGAGACCCGATGAGGACATTGAGGAAGAAGTTCCATCTTCGGACGGTGATGAGGAATTGCCGTCTCGATCACAGCTCAAGCGCAAGAGGGTGGTCAAGCGCACACCGCGTCCCGACAGCAGAGGCAAGGGCAAGGGGGTTGCTCGTGACCGGTCAGGGGCAGCTGCTGCAGGTGTTGCAACTAGTGATGTTCGTGTGCGGCCACCGGTCTACATTGGCTCCCACGGCCGATGTGATTTGAGGAGGCATCCCAATGTGCTGGATGCGTTGAGAAGGACGGACCCCCGCAGTGTACGGGAGAAAGAGGCATCGGATCCAAGGTTTCACTAGCTTGTGGGGTCAACAGGACTATTACTACATGTTCTTCATTGACATGCAGAAGAAATCTCGGAGGCTGCATTCTCATCGGTGGATTGATTGGCAGTACATGGAGAACAAGGATGATGCGATTTTTGATCAAGTGATAGATGTGTGCAGGGCCCGTGGAGTTTATGACCTCATGGCTTTCCGCCATGATTGGAATGAAGAAATTGTCTGTCGGTTCTATGCCACACTCTATATTGACACCAGCCGCCACAAGATAGTTTGGATGACTCAAGGACAGCGCTATGAGTGCAGCTGGCGAGTGTTTGCTTCTTATTTCAACCTGCCGAGTCCGACGAGAGATGATGATCACGAGACCATCATCAATGAGCAAACCATCCCCGAGTCCGAGCTGGCCTTTATGTATGAGGATGGCCCTTGTGTCTATGGACGGACAAAGGGACTTCAGCCCTACTACTTCTACCTTAACAGGATCCTTCGCCGGACCATTGTGCCCAAGGATGGATACAATGAACAGATTGCTGCTTGGTCAAGGAATGTGTTAGTGAGGTTTGCACCCGACGCCGCTCCTTTTTGTGTCATGGGATTTATCTTTGAGGAAATTAGCAGGCGCAGCGTGAATACTAGGATGACACTTCCCTATGCTCCTTGGATTATGGCTATGATTGAGGGAGTTACCCAGCTGACATTTGAGAAGGAATGCAAGCATCGTCCACTGCAGCTAAAGCTAAAAGGAGGAGCAAAGAAGAAGCGCAGCACCCCAGCCCCGAGTTGGTACCTCTAGCGAGTGCAGCTCCACGCCGGAAGGCTCTCCCACTTCTCGCATCTTGAGCGCCCTCAAGTCTATCTTCAATGTGTGCACCGCAAATGCTGTTGATATCCACCGGACCAGGCTGGGTGTCAAAAAGAATGCTAGAAGGATGAAGAACTTCATGAGGTCACAGGGTGCCGAGGTCTCCCCTCCGAGGATCCGAGGAAGAGGAGGATGCACCCCCTCCTGTCTATCGGTGGCAGCTCGAGGACTATGCTCCCTACTTTGGTGGTGATGGTGGTCAAAGCTCCCATGCAGCCTATGCAGGAGATGAAGAAGAAGAAGAGGAGGACTTTGGCGGGCAGGAGGGCGATGAGTGATTTCCTATCTTACTCTCCTTCCTTTCTTCCTTTTTGGTGCCTTGATGCCAAAGGGGAGAGAGTGAGAAAAGGGATCACGGATCACTAGTTATCTTTGTGTTCTTTATCTATCTTAGTCGTTGGAACTTATGGGAACTTATGTATTGAACTATGTGATTGGTGCTCTATTGTAATAGGGCTAGTTTTTTTAATTCCTCTCAAACTATGTGCTTGAATGATGGATGATGGTTGCTTAATGCTTTAATGTGGTGCCGTTTAGTTCTTTGATATATGTGGCTTGCGTTATGTGGTGAAGCTATTTACGCTTGTGCTGTTTCTCTTTTTCTTGTTCACACTTAAACTTGTCACTTGTGCACCTTGTCTTTAGGCACCCCACAAGCACAAAATATAGGGGGAGCTCTCTCACATGTTTGTGTGACCCATGCATCGCTTTAGGGGAGCTCCGCTATATTTTGTTTGTTTTTGTTCCTTTCGTATTCGATATCGTTTATCCCTTTTAATTGCTTGTCATCAATCACCAAAAAGGGGAGATTGAAGATGCACTAGACCCCCTAGTGGGTTTTGGTGATAAATGACAAATGATTAAAAGCTCTAATGTGGTTATTGAGCCATTGTGCAGGACAACAAAATGATAGTATCCACAATGTGAGAAAGTAAACCCCTCAATTAAAAGGTGATGAAGTACTCAAAGAGCAAAGTGACAAGTTTAGATTTATAGCTTCTTGAGTATAGGTGTGCCAAACTATTAAGAGGGGTGAAGCGATCTTACGTGCAGGGAAGAATGTGCTCTAGGTATTCTCAAACAACTTGGAACCAAAATACCAACTCAACAACGATCAAAAAGCCTATCTTTTCCTATCTTCTCCACTCCGACGGAAGTTCCGTCTGGATCGACTGAAGTTCCGTCGGTTCTAGAGAATTTGGGACGGAAGTCCCAAACGTGACTGAAGTACCGTTCCTAGGGTTTTCCAGTTCAAATCTTGCCCAACGGAAGTTCCGTCGGGCTGACGGAAGTTCCGTCGGTTCCAGAGAATTCGGACGGAAGTTCTAACTCGAACGGAAGTACCGTCCCGGGTTTTCGCAGTTGACCTAATAGGGTGACGGAAGTTCCGTCATCCACGGAAGTTCTGTCAAGTCCAATCATTGAACTTGAGCAACGGCTCTTTTAGAGCCCACACTATATAAAGCTTTGACCTAACCCGTGAGTGGGGTTGCTTGGTGCCTTGTGAACTCTCAAATCTTGCTCAAGCTTTCTCTCTCACTCCTCTCCACTCCTCTTGAGATCCAAAGCCATTGGAGTGAGCTCCCATCTTGATTCCAAGCTTGATAGCACCAACCCAACCTAGAGCACATCTTCCCTTAGCAATTAATCTCGTTCTTCACTTGTTACTCTTGGAGATTCGTTCTCCTAGATTGGCTAGGTGTTGCCCTAGAGCTCCCAAGCTTGTGGTGAGCCTTGGGAAGTTTGTGAAGGTTGAGATTCGCCTCCGCAAGGAAAGGAATCCAAGGAAGAAGAAGAAAACCAAGTTTGACCTTTGTGGTTGCTTGGGAGGATTAGGGTTGAAAGAAACCCGGCTCTTTGTGAGCTCCTCAACGGAGACGTAGGAACCTCTTTGTGAGGGGTCCGAACTTCGGTGAAAAGTCTTCGCGCCTCTCTTGTTTGTTTTTGTTGTGTGTTTGCTTGTTCATCTCTCGGGTGTGTTTTAGCCCGATCTACTTGTGTATTGTGTGTCTATTAAATTCCTGCAGGTATAACACTTTCAAGGCAAAAAGGAAGGTTTCCATTCAAGTGGAATCGTAAGATTTCCTCCCCTTTCCATTTCCTAGAGTTTTCATCTCACCACCCCGACGGAAGTTCCGTCGGTGACGGAAGTTCCGTCGGTGGCGAATTTGATCCATTTGTTTTTAAGTGTTGTAATTTCAGGTTTTTATCTAGATTGCCTATTCACCCCCCTCTAGGCAACTTTCGAGCGGGCAACCGGACTGGCGCCGCTTCGTGCGGTTGGTCAACACTCGTTTCGGGCCGCCTCTGCAGGACAGCCCTCTTGGGGAACTCGCTCTGCTCCGCCGTGAGGGATCGGTCGACGACTTCTACGATCGCTTCCTCCTTTTGGCATGCCGCGCGGATGGCCTGATGGAGGCACAGCAAATCCAGCTCTTCACCGCCGGCTCGGGCCAACCTTTGCGCACGAGATGTTTCTCTGCAGAAGCCTACATCGCTCAACGATGCCATTATGTATGCACGGGCATACGAGCAGCGCATGACCCTGCCTGCCTCCCCGGAGCTACCACCCTCGACGGTCGCGCGTTCCCCATCGCGAATAGCGCCGCGCCGAGCCACTTCCGTGGCCAACGTACCAGCGGCCGGTGCCACGGCGTCCTCACCGTCCGCCGGCAGCCGCCCGCCGGTGTCGGGGCCTAAGAAACTCTCGCCATCGGAGATCGCCGACCGCCGCACCAAGGGCCTGTGCTTCCACCGTGATGACAAGTTCACCGCGGGCCACAAGAGGGAGTGCAAGCAGCTTTTTGTGATCGGGGTGCTGTGTGATGACGAAGACGTCGCGCCGGCGGCTACCGATGAACCAAAGATTTCCGTGTCCGCGCTCACGGGTATACATCCGCAGGCGGCCAAGACTATGCAAGTGTATGTGGAGGTCAATGGCGTCACTCTTACGGCCCTTTTGGACTCCGGCTCCACGCACAACTTCGTGGATTCTGAAGCCGCGGTGCGCGCTGGCATCACCCCGCAGCCGCGACCAGGCCTTCATGTTGCGGTGGCCAACGGCGACCGGCTACACTGTTCTGGCTGCATCGACGAACTCTCGGTCTGCATTGGTGGCGAGCCATTCCAGATAGCTTGCTACGGCCTGGCCCTTAGCATCCATGACATGGTGCTTGGAGTGCAATGGCTGGAATCATTAGGGCCAATTCTTTGGGACTTTAGCACCAGGACCATGGCGTTTGTCCGTCACGACAAGCGCGTGCTTTGGCAAGGCACCACAGCACCAGCATCTCCGACCATCATCGCAGCCGTGACACCTGATCTTATGGATGACCTCCTGGCCGCGTTCCAGCCGCTCTTCGCTATGCCCACGGGACTGCCGCCGTCACGCACACGAGAGCATCACATTACACTGAAGCCCGGCACCGGCGCTGTGGCGGTTCGGCCCTACCGCTATGCTCATGCTCAGAAGGAAGAGTTGGAGAGGCAATGTGCTGAGATGCTCAGTACGGGAGTCATTCGTCCGAGTTCGTCGGCGTTCTCGGCGCCGGTGCTGCTCGTGAACAAAAGCAACGGGACTTGGCGTTTCTGCGTCGACTACCGCGCCCTCAACGCGGCCACTATCAAAGACAAGTTCCCAATCCCGGTTGTTGAAGAATTATTGGATGAGTTGCGAGGCGCAATGTTCTTCACCAAGCTGGACCTCCGCTCAGGGTACCACCAGGTGCTGATGCACCCGGCCGACGTCGAGAACACGGCCTTCCGGACACACCAGGGACTTTTTGAATTTTTGGTCCTGCCGTTCGGCCTCACCAATGCGCCAGCAACGTTCCAGGCGCTTATGAATGAAGTGCTGCACACCTTCCTCCGTCGGTTTGTCCTTGTATTTTTTAATGATATATTGATTTATAGTCCTTCATGGTCAGAACACTTGCGCCATGTCCGCCTCGTGTTGTCCAAGCTACAGGAACATCAGCTTTTCCTCAAGCGGTCAAAGTGCTTCTTCGGTGCACGCTCCGTGGCCTATCTCGGACATGTCATCTCCGCGGCCGGCGTGGCGATGGACGAACAGAAGGTGCAAGCAGTCCTCGCTTGGCCGGTGCCAACCAGTGTTCGCGCTGTGCGCGGATTCTTGGGGTTGGCCGGCTACTACCGGCGTTTCATCCGTGACTACGGCGCCATCGCAGCTCCGCTCACCAAATTATTGCGCAAGGACGGGTTCCGTTGGTCCGAGGAGGCGGCATCAGCATTCCGGGCGCTCCAGCACGCGCTCACCACGGCTCCGGTGCTCCAACTGCCCAATTTCGACAGCGACTTCATCGTCGAGTGCGACGCCTCGGGCACCGACGTTGGGGCTGTCCTGCACCAAGGCACCGGCCCTGTGGCGTTCTTCAGTCGCCCGATTGCGGCGCGTCACTCCAAGCTAGCGGCCTATGAGCGTGAGCTCATTGGCCTCGTCCAGGCGGTGCGTCATTGGCGCCCGTACCTTTGGGGCGTGCGTTTGTGGTGCGCACAGACCATTATAGCCTCCAATTTCTGCTGGATCAGAGGCTATCAACTATCCCACAGCACCAGTGGGCTAGCAAGCTTCTCGGCTTCGATTTTCGGGTGGAATACAAGCCGGGCGCCCTCAATGTTGTGGCGGACGCGCTCTCCCGCCGGGATTCAGAGGTTGACATGTCGGTGGCCACTCTTTCGGCGCCTTCATTTAGCCTTTGGGATGACATTCGCAAGGAGCAACATGACGATCCAGCTATGACCCTTGCACGGGAGGAGATTGCTGCGGGTTCTCGTGGCGAGAAGTGGGCAGTCATTGATGATTTGGTCACAGTTCAGGGTCGGGTGGTGGTGGCCTCCACTTCCCCTTCACTACAGGCGATCTTGACTGCTGCTCACGGCACGGGCCATGAAGGAGTTCAGAAAACGCTGCACCGCCTCCGCGCAGATTTTCACATCCCAGGTGCACGCACATTGGTCCAAGACTTTGTTCGCTCGTGCACCGTATGCCAGCGCAACAAAAGTGAGCAGCTTCATCCGGCAGGTTTGCTGCAACCTTTACCGGTCCCGTCATCAGTTTGGTCAGATGTGGCCATGGATTTTATAGAAGGGTTTCCGAGGGTTAATGGCAAGTCAGTGATCTTGACGGTGGTGGATCGGTTCTCGAAGTTCGCCCATTTCATTCCACTCGGCCATCCCTATTCTGCTACAACTGTTGCTCGATCCTTCTTCGCGGAGATTGTGCGCCTCCATGGCATACCGAGTTCCATTGTGAGTGATAGAGATCCGGTGTTTACCAGTCATTTCTGGCGTGAGCTGTTCTCTCTTGCTGGTGTCAAGCTCAATATGACGTCGGCATTTCACCCGCAAGCAGATGGTCAAGCAGAAGCAACTAACAAGGTGATCACCATGTATCTACGCTGTCTCTCTGGGGATCGTCCGCGTCAATGGTTGTCCTGGTTGCCCTGGGCCAAGTTCTGCTACAATTCGGCTTTCCAGGCTTCGCTTCGGACCTCGCCCTTCCAGGTGGTTTACGGGCGTGCGCCACCGTCTGTGCGTTCTTACATTGATGGTCAAGCACGGCTGCCGGCAGTCCATCAGCAGTTGCAGGAGCGAGATGAGTTTTTGGTTGAAATCAAGGATCGCCTGGAGCAAGCCCAGCAGCACTACAAAGCCGTTTATGATCGCAAACATCGCGAGGTGGAGTTCACCATTGGGCAGTGGGTCTGGCTCCGTTTGCTTCATCGACCATTGGCGTCTTTGGATGTGCGCGGCAGGAGCAAATTGGGGCCTAAGTTTTATGGACCGTTCCAGGTGCTCGAGAGGATCGGGGATGTCGCCTACCGTCTGGGGCTTCCGGAGGGCGCTAAGCTGCATGATGTTTTCCACGTCGGGTTGTTAAAGCCATATCATGGGGACTCTCCAACTGGTCCGGGTGTTCTGCCACCAGTACGTCATGGTCGGGCTTGCTTATCTCCTGCGGAGGTGCTGAAGAGTCGTCTTGCTCGTGGCCGCCATGACGTGTTGGTCCGCTGGGAGGGTCTTTCGTCGGCTGATGCGTCGTGGGTTTCCTTGGAAGAATTTCGTCAGCTCTACCCGTCCTTCCAGCTCGAGGACGAGCTGATTGTCCAGGGGGGAGAGATGTCATGTGGGGATTGCAGTACCAGAGGCGCGGTAAACCAACAAACGTGGCATCAGGTTGAGCGCAAGACTTCCGGAATAATCGTGGATTAGTTGCAGAGTCAGTTAGATAGGGATTGAATTGTTTAGTTAAAGATAAAGTCTGTTAGTTTGTTAGCCGCTATCATGATCTATAAATGATAGACGGTGGAGTCATTTGGGATAGCGTGTGTTTTGGTGTCTAGGTTAGACTCTGTAAACTTCCCTGCCTCGGAGGCGCGGCGCCGTCACGGCTCCGCCGCGCCGTCGAGGTCCAGGGCCACGTTCTGTTACTTCATTCAAATACTACCTTCGTCGTTCAGTTCCCACGAATCATCTCTCACCAGTCCGTGCTCATAACATATACATTGAAAGTTTGATTATTACGTCATACTGAACAACCAATAGGGTTGCAGAGGTTTGATTACTACTAGGGGTGAAAATGATGACAGAAATTCCCGATATACCGGCTGTCGTTTCCGAAAAAATAAGAAACGAAAAAATGGTTATGGGAAAGAGTGGAAATGATAATGGAAATGGGAAGATCTTGATGGAAAGGAAAATGAAAATAAAAGAGCCAATTTTCGACCGAATAGACGGAATACCGTATTAGCTCGAAATTTTTCGACGAAAATTTTGTATATCTTACCCAATCTGCCGGAGCCTAAGTGGCCCACTCCCTAGTATAGAAATAATAAGTACCCTGATTATTTTAGGATTACGATTTCCTTATTTCTATCCATCTGCATTTGGAGCTATTAATTTCTTAATAAATTATGTTACTTTGGTTATCACGACGATCTTTTGTTGGTTAATTTAGTTGTGTTATGTTAGTACTCATGTTTGACCAATGGCATATACTTTCATTGGCTGTAAACAGCCGGACGTACAAGTTTTATGTTGGCATTTTCGTTACAATTATCGGTTTCGAACGATATCGACATGTTTTCGTCCGAATAATTTTGTTTTCGATTTCTGATATTTCCGATATCTATTTCATTTTCGAACATATCGATTTCGATATCATTTTCGACTAAATAATCTGGTTTAGGGAACGGTAATGATATTTTTTGATCGACCGTTTTCATCCCTAATTACTACATTAGACTGAACAACCAGCAGTGACTAGCCTTGGAGGGAAGTGCAAAACAAAAGAAGCTTAACATCATCTGCCACCACCATCTAGCCCCACTCTATCAGGATGCCATCATGGATGCAAATAGAAATTAAGAATAGAAATCACAGCCTTAGATACACATTTGGTCCTGCAACAGGATGCAGAAAGAAATTAAGAATAGAAATCACAAATGTAGATGCCACGCAAACATATTTCACAATTCCAAAAGCACAATTTACTGAAATGAAAACTTTGAAGGGTCATAGTTAACAGAGCAATGCAAAAACCAAAATAGAAAACCAAGCCAAAATGATAATTTAGTCATAGTTATGAAACTTAGATAATTGAAGGGGAGCCCTGGCACAGCAGTAAAGCTGCTGCCTTGTGACCCAGATGTTATAAGTCCTGGAAACAACCTCTTGGAGGAACGGCTGTGTACAAAAGACCCAAGAGGTCGAACCCTACGCAAGCAGGAGCTACATGCACCGGGCTGCCCTTTTATGAAATTTGCATAAGCATGGAAAAAGGGCGAAATTGGGAATGAACGAATACTGAATAGAAGCCCAACACTGGGCTGAATAATTACTTCAACCAAATCACTAAAATTCAAAATTTAGCTACAGGTATACTTGTAAAAAGGAGCTTTTGAAACCCATGAAACATGACATGGTAGTAGCATGATCCATTTAAGGGAGATCATAAGAGCATAACAACATTATCTTTTTATCTGCATGCTAGTTCATAAGCCAAACTAGATTTTAGAGAAACTATGACTCTAAGTAAACTTGAGTGGGAACTGAGCCGTTGGCCAGTGATATAGGGTATGCATAGGTATCAGGTGTAAAAGAATTAAGGGGTAAATGAGGAGAAAACTTATACTTGCAGTCCAATAGCTCATAGGTATTTTATTCCGCTTAGACATTTTTTTTATTATGTCTTGATTACGGTGGTATGTTTCAATTTCCATGACATACAGATTTCATTGTTCAACGTTCCCTTTACACTAATTCATTGTAGGAAAATAAAGCTAAACAATCAGGGCTTTTTTCCATGACGAATAAAACTAGAAAATAGTGTTAAGAGGAACAAGTACAATTTAAACTATAAATTAACAGATTTTCAGCTAGCACACACATTACGCGGTAACCAGAAGGATGGAGACTAAACTTTGATGCAACTACAATCCATGGTCTACATGAAAATGTGGAAAGGATCCAATACTCCTAACAACATAGTAGCAATGAGGTTGAGGTGGAAAGACAGAAGTTCTACAAACATAGACCTAAAACCTGTCATACAACATGTGGGTACCTCAAACAAAAATGCAAAAGGGCAGTAAAGTTAAAGTCTATGACAAAATGTTACCCTTTCAGATCCTTCTCGGTGACATGGATGGTGGAAACCCAAAGTAAGGGATGAGATGTTCAGGTACACAATATGTCAAGCAGACCTTCTCAACTTTCCTTGTCTTGATGTCAATTGAGAAAAATGCATCTATCCCCGACATGTCCTTATGACAACCTACTAGGAAAATGTACCCTTCTCCTACACTGTCCAATAGATAAACATCATAATCATTGGGCAATGGAATTGTTTCCTCCTCCGGATGCTCATTGGCATTCTCACTCTCATTTTGCCAGATGGAGAAGCGTAGAGGCTGAGGGTTCTCAAGATCAATAACGAGACTGAACATCCCAATCCTTCCTTCCCCGACCTCAACAACCATAACATCTGGGTTTTCAGGCAGGTTAACAACGGAGAACTCCATGCTGCTGATGTTGAGCCTTATCAACTTGTCGTTTACCGGCTCTTTCCAGTATAAGCAGCCATATGCATAACTGCGAAACTCAATTTGTTCTGGGTGCTGAGCGCCCAAGCCTAGTGCGTCCCAAGCGATGGAAGCACCATCAGTCCAGGTACCGGAGAGTGAGGAGTAGATGAATATTGCACCCATTGTTGGACTCCGCGTCCAGCACATCACCCTGAAATGTTCTTGCTCGTGGCCCTCCGAAGGGTCAAAGAAGGCATCAAACGACTCGATGTTTCCCTTCTGAATCTGCACCAAGGCCGAGGCGACCAGGCCGTCTGGTATTGGCGGCAGCAGCATGTACCCCTGGGTCAAGGGGTCGCACACTGCGAGTTGCGGGAGGACGAGGCCGCCCTCAGGGTCAGTGGCCGACATAATGATGCGGCCGTCGCGGGCGTCGCTGTAAGACCAGCCAGCCTGCCCGCGGTCGGGAAGGTGGTCGAAGGTAAGGTCGGCGGCGGCGGCGAACGCGAGCGCAGCAGGCGCGTCGCGGTGAGGCGCGTCGGGCGGCACGAAGCGGGTGTTGAACCCGGAGATGAGGAATCCGAGGAGCTGGGGCGGGTGGATGGAGCGGTACCGGCGGAGGAAGGTGGGGTCGGTGGCGAGGCGGCGGAAGGTTTTGCACGCGGCCGACGCGCGGATGAGGTCGGCCGGGGAGTCGAGCCGGACGAGGAACTCCTCCAGGAGGTGGTCGGTGAGGATCCGCTCCATCGCCGGCAAGCCGCCCGCGCTCTAGATTGATGGAGGAGGATTGGTGGCGTCGGCGGAAATGGAAATGGAAATTGAAAAGGAAGTGTGTGTTCACCTGTTCGGGGCATCGTGCTAGTGCTTGTATAAGATTGGCCCTGGTTTGAATGGTTCAACAGATGCAATGAAACAATGATCCTGGCCAGCTAAGACAATTCTCCCCATTCCTTCTTCCGCACAAGGAAATAGTAAAAAGACACGCATTGGGTTGTTACGGAAAGGAGAAGGCAGCAGGCAGTAGAAAGAGGAAAGGGAATGGAGTCGCGGAAGCCTGTGCTTTGCTCGTCTGCCGGCGTTGACCGTGCAGATCTGGGTCCGGAATGGCTGCGCCACGAGGAGAGAGAGGGAGGAAGAGAGCTGAAGAAGTCAGGTGGTCAATGAGAGAAGAAACACGAAACGGTCACGGTCTCACGGGTGCTGAAGGAAGCACGGGGCCTGTCTTCGGATCCAATTCTCTACTGGTTCACGAGGGCTCAAAGAGTAAAGTGAACTTTACCGTTATATTTTCAGCCTTTTTATGATATTTACAAAAATAACATCTATTTTTGAAGGAATTACACAAATAATACCTAGTGCAACGCTGGGAACACGAAAGAGGTGTTTTTGCACGGTGCCTATTGCCCACCGAGCTGATTTCGCACGCTAAACACACCAAAGTTTAGTGCCCCCACGCCCACTGTAAGAAGCCCACACGTTTGCCCCCTTGCCGCCCAAATCCGACCTGGCCGCCTCCAACTAGGGATGTCAACGGGAAAATTACCGTGGGTGAAGTACTTTCGTCCCCATCCCCGCTCTCGGGGAGAGGTTTTGCCCCATTCCCATCCCCACGCGGAGAGCGGATACCCAACAGGGAACCATCCCCGCAGCCCATCGGTGCGACGAGCACCACGGCGTCGGCGAAGAGGCCCATCGCAGTTCTCCACTACGGAGCCGACAGCGTCGGTGGTGGGCACAACGAGCGTGGTGGGAGAGGCCGACGGCGCCGCGAACCGCTGTCGCTGCCCCTGCCGTGTCGCGAGCCTCCCCGCTACCCCTACCAGCAACGTGAGTGTGAGCCGCCGCGCGCTAGCTACTCGCCCCTATCCCCGCCGTGCGTGCTAGCCCCCACCCCCGCCGCCGAGCGTACGAGCTCGCTCGTGCGTGCGCACGCTTCCCTCGATGTGGCGAGGATTAGGTTTGGGAAGCTCATATTGATTGGGCCTGCTTGGCCTATATTGATGCGGCCCTTTCGTGTTAGCAGGTGTGCGAGGAAACGGCAACGGGGATGCGTTCTCATACCCGCATCCGTATACTCGACGCGGATAAGATTTTACCGTTAGCATCCCCGCGGGGTAAAGTTTTGACTCATCTCCGTCCCCTAATAGTGATTTTCCCCGTCGGGTAATGGGTACCCGTTGACATCCCTACCTCCGACGCAGGGGCACCATCACTGCCAGCCCCCAAGGTCGCTCGCCCGCTACCATAGTCGCTTGCCCGCCCCGGAGGCCGCATGCCTCCGAGCCCAACCGCGGTCGTGTCTGTCGCCGTCCTCTAAGCCCGGCGGTAGCCACGGCCCACCGCCTTCCAGCTCGACAAAGCATCACGAGTACGCCCGCCTCCCATGACCTAGCTCGGAGGAGGCGGTCGGGCGGCACCGAGGACCGGGCTCGAAGGAGGTGGTGGTGCTCGGACGGCGGGCTACACCTGTCCTCGGAGGTAGGCCAACGACATATGGCGGGCTCGGAGGGGGTAGGGCGGCGACGGCTATCGGGTCTGCGGCCGGTCACGGAGCGCGGGCTGCTGCTACGCCCATCCTCACAATCCGGTTGTGGATGGCGGGCACGAGGGAGGACGGGCGGGCAAGCTCCAAGTGAGTGGTGGTGGTACGAGCGATCGCGTCGCGAGCACGGCCGTAGAGAATGAGATTTTGTGCGCCCACCATCGAAGAATGCGACTTCATGCGCCCGCCGCTCGAATCCATAGATTTTGTGCGTCCAAAACTCAAAACCGCCGGCTTCGTGAGCCTATCACGCGAAATCTGTTTTGTGCGCCCATTGCGTGAAATAACGGATTCCGTGTGTCGAAAGAACAAAAAGTTCTTTTGTGCGTGCCCATCCTGTAAAACATGCTTTTCGTCGGGGTATATTTTTTTTGCAATCCCCCAAATCAATATTATTTCTGAAATTGTCGGAATATATATATTTTTTTTAAAAAAAACCCTTGTATCTTGTATATCACTGGAACACACTACATTCATGTGGTCACTTTTAGAGAAGGAGAAGACAATTGATAAAATAGGCATGCAGTGCATTTGAAACTAGAGTCATGGAAAATTTTTGCTAGTCATGGTTTGTTTTTTCACAATTGAATTAGTTGTTGCAATTATGATGAAGAATTATGTAATGGAACTATTTCATTTTTGGAATGTCGAAATATATTTCTATTTTCCAAAAAATGTAAGGAGACTATTTTATTGAGACTACTCGTTGTATACTCTCTCCGTTCAAAAATATAAGGATTTATTGACTTTCAGCTTTCGTGTTTGACCATTTGTCTTATTCAAAATATTTATACAAATACAAAAATTAATAAGTAATACTTAATATATATATACAATGATAAAACAAAATATAAAAAGATAAATAATATTTTTATAAAAAAATTGAATAAGACGAATGATCAAACCTAAAGTCCGAAAGTCTTACATTTCCGGACGGAGGTAGTAGATAATATCTTATTACAAGTTATGCCACAACTACCTGTGGGCATTTTGCTAGTGCATTCCTAAGAGCTAGTTATATTTAATGTTCAGTTGCTAGAACAAACTGTTATTGTAGATCCATTCTTGAGATGGCTTTTATTTAATAGATTTGTTTTCATATTTAGGCATTTCCTTTATGGGAATGTTCAACAAGCATTTTTTTTGTTTGCTTAACATTTTCTCAAAAATTTGTTCAATATTTTTCCAAATCTTGATTCAACGTTTTTATACTTGCTATCATTTTTAACTAATATTTTGAAAAGTTGACAATATTTTATATATTAATCAATATCTCCAATGTTGAGCACAACATTTCTTATTTTAAATCAATATATTTAAATATTGACCCAAGATTTTTAAATTTTGATGCAACATTTTTCCACGGTCGACCCAACATTTCTTATTTTTCTTTCAAACCAAACATTTCCATGTCTTAATAAAAAAATATAAATATCTATTTACATATATATTTATACAATATTCTATAATTGTTGCACAAAATTTTTTATTAACTAAATTTTTAACCTATTTTATTACTATGACCCAACATGTAAATGTTGGCTATTGTGAGCCGTGACCCAATGTCACTAGCGTCACTAAGGTCTCCGACGACGCTGGTGGGCACTGGAGCAGAGGCGGCCAACGGCGCAGATGTCGGGATGCGGTGGAGTCCCTGACGAAGCTCAGACGGTATGACACGGGGGATACGACTCGGTGCGACAATCAGGGCAATAGGAGCTTGGATATGCAACGTTTAGCATGGAGCTCAGGGGTAGCGGTGGCAGGTGGTACGGGACACTAGGGGAGATGAGGATTCCCTTACTTAAGTTACTGTGGCTGACATGTGGACCAGCTTCCACACATGACCCACATGCAGAATCCACTTTCCAGTGACTTAAGGCTATCTCATAAATAGCCTCCAACGAAGAACCTAAACAGCAGCCCCATTTTACGAGCGTTAGGCCACGACGCACAAATGCAACACCTGCGGCTGTGATCCAGCGCGCTCCGCCATTGGAGCGCTCATAGTCCACCGCACGCCGGCCAAGATCCGTGGTCGCCCCAGCCAAGATCCCATTGAGCCTCGCCGCTCGAGCGAGACGACGACGATGGAGATCCGGACGAGGGACGATGGGCGCGACGAGCTCCGGGCAAGGGAGAGCGAGCACGACGAGCGAGGCGATAGAGCTCCGATCGAGGGACGGCGAGGCACGAGGCGGTTGCGGAGGCGCTAGGTAGTAGCGCTCCTTCTTTTGCACCACCGTCTAGCCCGCCCCGCTCGACCTCCCCGCACGCGTAGAAGTGGTCGGTGTTGGGGCTCCACGAAGGAGGAACGGCTGCCCTCGCGCCTCCGGTCGACGCCCGCACTCCTCGAGCGTCCGGCGCCTGTGTCTCCGGTCGACGCCCACACTCCCCGGCGCGAGCGGCCGACGCTGCAGGTCCGGGGCGGTGGAGCTCTCTGGCTACTCTATTCTTGGTCTTCCATTGGAGATACACATCTTTTGGTGGTGCCCTTTCCTCCTCTGCAATACCTAGATATGGGTTTGGGTCTCTTCCACCATTAGAGATAGCCTAGAGGTCAGGGGATCCGCTTTCGACTAGGGGATGAGGCCGGGCAGACGAAGCTCGAGCGGCACAGAAGACAAGGTGCGGGCGTGGAGCCTGTGCAAGGCACTTCAGTGTGGACGTGGTTTTCGTTTCTGTCTTAAGGCTACCGTCACCCTTTGTTTTGGTGGTGGACCGCTGTCTAGTGTCATCCCCGAGGGACCAGATCCTCTGAATTGGAGAGATAAATTCAGAGGATCTACTGTAGTGGGAATTAGCTTCATCTTTTAACCATTCGATTGTAGAAGAACGAATGAGATCCGATGTTACAGTAACCCACAGAACAGTAAATTCGTGCTACAGTATTCATGCACAGCGATTTGATACAGTGTAAATTCAGAAACACGTAACACATCTCTCGTTTACTGTAGCAGCAGCTGCAGTACCCTGAATTATCTTCTTCAATGCAGAGGACCTTGACCCCATCCCCGAGGTGCATGGTCAGGATGGCAACTTTATTTTAAGATGGGAATGGCGACACGTCGTTGTGTATGTGTAGTTTTCCGGCTGTGCATGTGTCAGTGCTATATCGGACTGTAGCAGAACTTATCAAACTTGCACCTTTCACTTCACAAAAGTGCCGCTCAACATCACACGGAGAAATTTCA
The DNA here is from genome assembly GCA_031894775.1 of Chloris gayana. NCBI lineage: Eukaryota > Viridiplantae > Streptophyta > Magnoliopsida > Poales > Poaceae > Chloris > Chloris gayana. The sequence goes on along the minus strand of JAUNZO010002876.1, from coordinate 310,429 downwards.
GAGCGAGTTTTCAAACCAAGGTGCAAGGCCGGACCGTTATTTAGCCTGTTCGTATTCCTCTCTTCTCATCTCTCCTCTCTCCGGTTCTAAAAACCATGATGTTATTGTCCTGCTTTATTTAACGCGGACTCTTTCCACTAGTTGGGTATTAGGCCAGTCTCGATGCAAAGTTTCATCTCACTGTTTTCAAGAGTGCCACGTCAGATTTGAAGATTTAGTTTATGTATAATACGGTCTCTCTCAATGCATAGTTTCATCTCACGGTTTCATAGGCAACTTATAGCACTAATTTAAAGTCTATTTGTTGCATTGAGATTGGTCAAAACGTGTTGGGATGAAACTCTATGCTCTCAATGAGAGTTTCAATGCAGTTTCATACCTATGAAACAGTGTCAAAAATGAGTTTCATCCCTATGATGAAACCCATTTGCCCAGTTTCATATTAATTGCTATGTCACATCACCACTTTTGCTTATATGGCACCTTATTTAATGCTAATGAAACTCCCACTGAGACTGGGCTTATAGGATGAATCGAACAAAAAAGGACCAGAAATGTATTCCACGATTCACCACTCTAGGATCCTCAACGACCATGCTGTCACTTGTAACACAAAGCCAATAATAGTTGCTAGTTGCGACTTGAAAACATTAACCGATTTTATAGCTACATCAAGTCAAAACGATAAACAGAGTAGCAGAAAACTTAGACACACGAACGAAGTTGGAGACCCTACATTTGACTGAACGAGGAACAGGGAACAAGGTTGCAGATAATAGTGGGAAGTCATGCATCCATGAAGCAGGATCACCATCATCTACCATCACCGTGTAGCTCCACAACAGAAGGATGCCATCGTGGCATTGAGGAAGCAACAACCTTGGAAACACATCAAGTCCTGGCGTCCTACAACTGCATAAAGATAGAACTTAGAAACTGTAGCAGATACTGGTCCCGATCATGAAAATACTAGTATTCCATTTTGCTTTGCTCATGATCACGATCATGAAAGCCAAAGATCACTTGTTATTCTAGGCAACTAGGCAACAATATCTTAACTACGGTAAGCAAAAAAAGAACAGCAACTTAGGATGGTACTTTGCAACAAGACTAATAATTCAGCAGCAAGCACAAAACTAAGCCATTGTCGACAACAGCTAAACTACGGCATGAGAAGCAGTAGCCTGTCTTACAACCAAAGGCCTGCTTCAAGAATAATAAGCTACGCCATTTTTTATTGAACATGAAGTTCAATGTACCAACATTTTGTAAACTGAAGATTTTGTTTATAAAAAGAAAAATAAAACAACTCAGCTGACATGCAGGTCAATGCATTAAAAGGCCAGAAAGTCAAAATGGTGCTTTAGTCAATTTCATAAAACATGCATAAGTATGGCAAAACATCAAATGAATCCACTACTACTGAGCAACCTTTGGAGCCCATGAAAAAAAGTTGCTAGTGGCACAAACCATTTAAGGGAAAACATATGAGCATGACAACATCTGCATGCACTTTCTTGGAAGCCACAGTAGATTTTAGAGAAACTACGAGTATGGGAACACTATTTCGAAAGAAAAATGAGTGGGAATTAACCTGCTGGACACTGGCCAGTGAAATAGGGCAGCTACCAGGTGTAAAAGGACAAATGAGAAGAAAAATTATACTTATATTGTCCAACAGCTAGCGGATTTGTTAATCCTCTTAGACATTCTTTTTATCTATCTTGATTATGGTGATATATTTCATCTTCCATGACATATATGAGTTGCATTGTATACCCTTCCTTTTACATGCATTCATTGTTGAGAAACAAAACAAAATGATCATGAATATTTTGATGAGGAAGGACAACCTAAAATTCTAAATATTAGCAGATTGTCAACTAACACACGTGTTACATGTGGTGACCAGAATAAATTTTCATTCAACTACAGTCCATAGTCCAATAAAAGTGCGGGAACAATTCAAGGCTCAGACGAACATATTGCCAATAAGGAGGAGGAAATACAAAATTGCTACAAGCATAAAGTCAAACCCCTGTTTCATATATCACTACTAGTACCTCAAAACCAAAATGTACAAGGGCAGTAAAGACTATGATATAGAGGTACATCTAAGATGAACAAGTACAACCTAATAAAACACACAAAATTAGCATATTGTCATTTGGAACACGCATTAACACGATGATATGTTTCAACCTCCTGGACATGCAGGTTCCAGTGTCCACCGTTCCTTTCACATGCATTCATTTTTTAACAACAAAACAACCAATGGAGGGCTTGTTTCCAAGACGAAGAAAATAAGCTAATCATGTTAAGATGAATAAGTACAACCTAAAACTCACAAAAAAAATTGCACTGTTAATTAGCACAGATATTAACATGGTGACCATAAGGACCAAACTTTGATGCAGCTATAGCATGGTCCTCATAAAATGTGGAGAATTCGATGCTCCTATAACATGATGTTAACGAGAAGCAGGAAATATAAAAATGCTACAAACATAATGTTGAGTTATGGCAATGCATACTTGGAATATTCTAGAATATTTGGGAAAGCACAAGAGAGAAGATATTTGCCATGGAAGAGTCTAGAACTATTTCTTCATGGCAAAGTAAAGAATAGTCTAGAAACTAGATATTTATGTAGGGTAAGAAATATCTAGATATTAGGATAAGAAAGAGAATATTCTAGAGCTAGATATTTTGGTTAGAAGGGTGTGGAATGTTGCCATGTGGCAACATCCTAGAGACTATGTACAAGTATAAATAGGGGTGCCCTCTACCCTCCAAGGTACCATGCCATGAAGCCATAGAAGCCATCATATGTGAAGGCATGGCAAAGGTTGCCATGATGTGTCCTAGAGTCTAAGAGTGTTATGCGGAGTCCTAGATTGATAGTAGTGGTGTGTAGCTACGAAGAATGTTGTGTCTTGTGTCAAGTGTATGTTATGAATAAAGGCTAATCTCGTTTGTAGAGAATTGGTCTCCCAAGTTAGTAGAGTAAGATGAAAGTCTCCTCGATATAGTAATAAGGTTGGGTTTGGGTCCGCAGAAGAAGTGGTATCACACCAGTTTGGTACCATTTCTAAGAAGTCGGTGTTAGTCCACCGATTTCCCAACAATTGGTATCGGAGCGAGGGCGGTCCGGGACTGCCAAAAGAGGGACGAGTCTCCTGCAAGTGCGGGACACTTATGTTGGAGACTCTAGTCGAAGATCACGATCCGAGATCGTGAAGTGAAGAACACCGGTCCGGGACCGAGTGTAATGCATGGGCGGTTTGAGACCGCTCGTAGAGGGAGGAGTCCGTTGTAAGTGCAGGGCACTTACCTTGGTCGGTGCGATCGGTAAGCACAGGGTGCTTACATTGCTCGGTGTGGCACCGAGTGGCACTAGAGGAGAAATCGTCAAAGAGCACAGATCGGGATCGTGGAGAACGCTGGTCCGGGACCAAGCGTAGTTGACGCCGGGCGTTAGTGGAGATGGCAGATTTCTAGAGTGCATGAGAAGTTGTGATAGGCACCGAAACAGATCCTCCACCGAGGAGCGAAGGAGAATGCGAAGCTTTGCAAAAGTGTGTGTGTGGAAGGACGCAAGGCTATGTTGGTGTTGGAAAAGACAATCGAGGAGAAAGAGATGGAGAAACCGAAGATGACTTGGGATACATTGGCAAAGTGGAGAATCGAGAGATGGCAACCAGTGGGAAAGCAAGTATGCATCGAGAGGGAGTGTTGAGTTATGACAATGCATACTTGGAATATTCTAGAATATTTGGGAAAGCACAAGAGAGAAGATATTTGCCATGAAAGAGTCTAGAACTATTTCTTCATGGCAAAGTAAAGAATAGTCTAGAAACTAGATATTTATGTAGGGTAAGAAATATCTAGATATTAGGATAAGAAAGAGAATATTCTAGAGCTAGATATTTTGGTTAGAAGGGTGTGGAATGTTGCCATGTGGCAACATCCTAGAGACTATGTACAAGTATAAATAGGGGTGCCCTCTACCCTCCAAGGTACCATGCCATGGAGCCATAGAAGCCACCACATGTGAAGGCATGGCAAAGGTTGCCATGATGTGTCCTAGAGTCTAGGAGTGTTATGGTGAGTCCTAGATTGATAGTAGTGGTGTGTAGCCACGAAGAATGTTGTGTCTTGTGTCAAGTTTATCTTATGAATAAAGGGTAAGCTCTTTTCTAAAGAGTTGGTGTCCCAAGTTAGTAGAGTAAGGTGAAGATCTCCTCGATATAGTTAGAAGGTTGGGTTTGGGTCCACGGAAGAAGTGGTATCACACCAGTTTGGTATCATTTCTAGGAAGTCGGTGTCAGCCTAGGGACACCGATTTTCCAACACATAACCTTAAACCTATGTCACATGAGAGCACACCAAATAAAAATGTACAAGGGCAGTAAAGACTAAAGACTATGCCAGATGATTACCATTTCAGATCCTTCTCGTTGACATGAATGGTGGGAAGCCGAAGTACGGGAGAACATGGTAAGGAAAGTTATCTGCTGAGCAGACCCTCTCAAGCTTCGTTGTCTTGATCTCAAGTGAGAAAATAGCTCCTTGCCGGGGGATTTTCCGAATACCTATAAGGAAAACATATCCTTCTGCTGAACCACCGAAGTGATAGTCATCATATTCTTGGGACAATGGAATTGTAGTTTCCACTGGCTGTTCATTAGCATTCTCGCTCTCATTTAGCCTAATGTAATAGCACAGAGGCCGGGGATTTGCAGGACCGTGAATGAGGCTGAACATCCCGATTCTTCCTTCCCCAGCCTCAACAACCACAGTATCCCGTTTTCCATAGTCAGGCGGAAGGCTAACAGTAGAGAACTTCATGCTGTCAATGTTGAGTTTGATTAACCTGTTGCCTGTAACCTGTTTCCAGTACAAGCAACCATTGGCATAATTGGGCCACTGGCATGTCGCATCATCTTGCTGCAGGCGTTCAATGTCCAAGCCTAATGCATCCGAAGCCATAGAAATACCATGAGTCCAGCTACCGGAGACTGATGAGTATACGAATATCACGCCCTTTGCTGAACAACACGTCCAGCAGATCACCCTGAAATGTTCTCCCCCATAGCCTCCCGATGGTTCAAAGAAGGCATAAAAGAAATCAGTATCTTCGTCCTCCACCTCGCCCAGGACGGAGGCCAGTAAACTGTCTGGTACTGCAGGCAGCGGCGCGTACCCCAGTGTGAGAGGGTCGCACACTGCGAGTGGTGGGATCGGCCTGGGGTAGGACGAAGAAACCATGAGGAGGAACCGGCCGTCGCGAGCGTCGCAGTGAAACCAGTCATCTACCCCGCGGCAACCGAGGTGGTTGAAGGAGAAGTCGGCGGCGCCGGCGAAGGCACGGGCGGCGGGTGCGTTGGGGTGGGGCGCATCAACAGGCAGGAACCAGTCGGTGAACCCGGAGTTGACGAAGCCGAGGAGCAGAGGCGGGTGGAGGGAGCGGTACCGGCGGAGGAAGGTCGGGTCGGTGATGAGGAGGCGGAAGGATTTGCACGCGGCGGAGGCGCGGATGAGGTCGGCGGGGGCGCCGATCCGGAGGAGGATCTCCTCCAGGAGGTGCTCGGAGAGGGCTGGCGGCGCCCTGTCTCCGGTAACGGGGAGGATCGGCTCCATTGCCGGCGAGCCGGCCACCGGCGGCGGAAGGTTTTAGATGTGCAAGGTTCGTTCGTAGGTTCTTTTTATTTTTTTCAGATCTGGTTCGTAGGTGCTGGGGCAGCAGGCCAGTGAGTGATAACAGGATGTCGGCGAGCCCATCCGTGCTACTCTAGTATTCGGCCCATCCGAACAGAAGTCGGCCCAAAAATACCGTTCTGCTTTTTTTTTTCCAGGTATTGTACACGATAGCCTTCGGTCGCCGTGACCACCGGCCGCTGCCGCCACCGGCTCCTCAGTCAGCTTTGAAATATGTGGGAGCATAGGAGCACTTAAGATGTTCTCCAAACAAGTTTATGGATGTAACTACGCTTGAGTTATGTGGTAGGCTTTGAAATTATTCTTTTTTATGCAAATCTTCGCATGATAGACTAAAGTTTGTGTCCATGTATGTTCGGTCCATCATTAGAGCAGGTATAACGAGGATGAGTCTGCTGGTGAAGAGCACTGCCACATCAGAATAATACTACGTGGAGGGGTGAGAAATGAAGAGAGAGAAGGAAGCGAGCGTTTCACTAGTCGTCGACGTGAAGCGGGCTAAACACTTTGTCCAAGAAAACTCAACTGTCGCGATCAATAGTAGTGAATGCATGCAGCTATCAAAAATTAAACAATTGATCCATCAGCTCGCTTTAGCAGCCAACCCAGTATACGAGTCTGATAGAATGCATTGACCGAATGACATGGCATTGTTATTTAGCTAACAGCCGGTGATATTATTATCCTTGCTCTTACGATGATGTCAGACTATGTCCCCGTTGGGAACCCAGTCGGTACCATAAACACGTTATTTCTACATTTTCTATTCTTGGAGATTTTCAGTTGTCACAAGTTTATGTCATATTAGGTTTGACACAATTGCTAGAATGTCCAGATTAGCTTTAATTCCAAAGTTTGATATTGTCAAAGGATCAAAGTGTCAAGCTTGTGTACAAGCAAAACAACCTCGAAAACCTTTTAAAATCTTAGAGGAAAAGAGAAATTTGACACCACTAGATCTTATCCAATCTGACTTGTGTGAAATGAATGGATTGTTGACAAGAGGTATTTTATGACTTTAATAGATGATATTACTCGCTTTTGCTATATTTACTTGTTGAAAACTAAAGATGAAGCTTTGCATTACTTTAAAATTTATAAGATCGAGGTTGATAATCAACTTGAGAGGAAAATCAAATGATTGCACCATGATCGTGGAGGAGAGTCTACCTCCAATTATTTCACTCAATTATTTGTTGAACATGGTATTATCGATGAAGTAAAGCCACCATATTCACCTCAGCCTAATGGGATGGCTGAAAAAAAAACGAACCGTGACAAATTTGGTGAATGCCATGTTAGAGAGCATCGATATGTCTTATGAACGGTGGGAGAAGCTATATCGACGAGAAAATGTAGCACCCCGATTTTTCGGCCAAATTAAAACATATCAAATAAATCATTTTATAAAACAAGTGGGGGAAGGCCGCGTCCCTCTTCGAGGAGCGACGGCCGGAACCCTAGCCCCCATCCCCGCCACCACCGTCTCCTCCCCGCTTCCTCACCCTGCCCTGCCGCCGCCGGAGCGGCATGCGAGCCCGAGCTCCGCAACCGCGAGGAAGGCGGCGGCCGAGCCTCATCTCCCCCACTCGCTGCCCCCACATCCATCCCCCACTCCCCACCTCCACCCACCCAAAAATGGTGGCGCGAGCTCCGTCGAGGCCGGATCCGGGGCCCGGGTGCCCGGATCCGGAAGGCGCACGCTCGGATCCGGCCGCGTGCGGTGGCGGCTGGTCCCGGGTTAAAGCGGCACTCGGCGGGCAACGTGGCGGCTGCGACGGCGAGCCTGCGACGCGTCGGGCGACGTGGCGAGCGGCGTCTAGCGCCGGGCGACGCAGCAGCGGCGTCGGAGTTGGAGCAGCGCGCCGTGGCGCCGGCGAGCTAGAGAAGGCACCGGCGCGCCGAGCGACATGGCGAGTGACGCAGCGACGTCGTGGGCGGTGCCGGTGCGCTGGGTGACGCGGCGAGAAGCGCGGCGCGGAGCTGGCGTGCTCGACCAGCGAGACGAGGCCGTCGGCATCCTGGGACGACACGGGAGCCGGGGCCGGCGCGTTAAGGCGATGCGAAGGCCATGCTAGATATGCGGCATGGCGCCAATGCCCTATCTCGGTGGTCACCTGCTCATCCGCGGCGCCTTTCACGGCTGCAAGCTAAGAGAAGGTTGCAGGATCTTGGCTATGGCGTGGTGACGATGACGGAGGATCTGCTCGCTTCACTCGTTGGTGCGGTAGTGCGCCGCAAGGCAGCACACGCCGTGACAGCTTGGTGGCGCGGGTCCGAAGCCTGCAATGGGTACACGAGCCGGCCAAATTTGGGAAGTGGACATGCTCGGAGTGGTGGCGCGCGTTGTTCACGCTGCGAGCGTTGGAGGTGCGGTGGGCGCGGCGAGAGGGCGACCGTCGGGACGCCCGAGATGGGGTTGCGGGCTAGTTCGGAGATGGCAAATAGGAATCGGGAGAAATCTTGCATGTCGTCAACCATGCCGACAATGTTCATGCCTATCGGCCTTCCTTGTTGAAGGCATTGTCGAGGTTCCTTACCATCTCTAAGGCTTTATGGGCGAAAGTCCGGATCCAGCTTGCTCGAGCCGATGGCGGTGGCGTTGATGCGTCATAACCTTCTTGGAGGCACCAATCCGATGCAACCCTTTTTTCTCGGCGGTGTCCACGTCGTGTCTCGGTTGTGGTTGTTCGTGTGGTCGTGCGTTGCGTTCGTGTGGATGTGTCATGCGTGGGGTGTTTGTGTATCCGTGTGACCGCACGGGTTCTTATCCCGTTTTCTTCTTAATACAATGAAGCACAGCTCTCCTGCGTTTTCGAGAAAAAAATAAATCATTTTATTTTATTCAAGAAAAAACATTTTCAAAAAATAACTAGAAATTAAAACATAATTAAATCTATAGTAAATAACACATAGAATTTTAAAATAAAATCCTAAAGCTTGCAAACTTGGTTGTTTTTATTTTACTTTCCTTGCTCCTATTTTATTTGCCTTAATTTAATTTATTTGGGGTTTATTTGATTTTATTTTGACCTAAGGATTAAAAGAAGAAGAATAGGAATTAAATCCCTAACGGGCCGCCCCTAACCCTTTCTTCCCTCACCCGACCCAGCCTTCCCTCCCTTCCGGCCTAGCCCAACACCCCCCCCCCACTTCTTCTTCCTCGCCACGCGTCGCGAGCGCACGATGTGCGTCACGCGCCGACCTCTCCGTCGCTCTGTCCCCCACCCGGCTAACGCCGCCGCCTCCGCACACCGCGCGCACCCTGCCGGCCTCGCTCGCGCGCCCCAGCCACCGCCCTCTCTTGGCCCCTTCCCCCTCTCTTATGCCCTTGGCCTCCGTGCCGCGCCTCCGACGCCGCCCGTACCAACGCCCCTTTGCCATCACTTCCGGCCAAGCGGCCACCCCGATCGTCGCATTGTGCCGACCCGACCGCCGGTGCCTCCCCTCCCGCCGGCTCGCCTCCGTGCCGTACCCCCCCCCCTCCTCTCCGTGCTTCGCACCTCCGCTTTAGCCACCGCTGCACCATGGCCCCTCGCCTCCACCACTATAACAGGCCTCCCCTCCCTCGCCTACTCGTCGCACGCCGCCGGAGCCCGAGAAGGCAAGCCTCGCACCACCCGGCTCCCCTTCTTCCCTCCTCCCTATGCTCGGCACCGTCCGTCGGCCCTCCCATCTTCCCCCTTCCGTCACCCGGCCGCCTCGTTCCTCCCTTGCCCAAGCTAGGATCCTAGCCGGCCGCGCCACCCTCGGACGCACCCCTAGGACCCATCCCTTCCCCGATTTCGCGCTCGCGCACGGCCCTCGCCCCGCATCGCCACCGCACGGACCTCCGGCGGGGTCGCGCGTCCTCCTCTCCCACGGCCACGCTCGCATGACCCCTTCCCCGGCTCCGTCGTGACCCGGTGGTCACCGGCGTCCCCTCGGCCTTCGCCTCCAGCCCACGAGAGTCGTCGGAATCGGGTTCCGGCGAGCCCACCCCCCCCGCCGACGCCGCCGGTAGCCGCGAGCCGTCCGATGTGAGCCCGACGGGCCGAGATTAGATCGGGTGTACCCCTTCGCCTTATTTAAATCCCCACCCTCGGATCCTAGATCAACGCCCCACTCTTTTCCAGCCTTTTCCCATTAGAAAATAAACATATACCATGGAAATCCACTTTTACATAAAGCCCCCGGCCTTTCCCCAAATTAGTTAAGAGCCCCAAGATTTTTGAGAAAATTCCTTTCTTGGCCTCCTTAAAGTTGTTGTTTCCTTTTTTTGGCCCAAATTTTTTTGAAGTTCCATATTTGGCCCCAAAACCAAATTCGGTTCCCTTTTAGGCCTTTCCGTCCATTGTAGCACTTAACGGTGTTAAGTAATAGAAATGACCATATTGCCCCCGATTACGATTTTTTTGTTTTTTCTTTATTTCTGTTAAAGCATTATTTATAGTCCCATATAAATTGAGTTATATTTTTTATTTCATAATTTCAAAAGAATTCGGCATTATGTTTGCACGGAAATCCATAACTTTTGCACCAAATGGCAACATTGTTGTCGCTAGAAATTTCAGCATCATTTTTTTACATAATTTCAGCACAACACATGAGGACATAAGAATTTCAACAATGAATCAAACAAGGCTCACGAGAAAATACCACCACACGGACAAATGAAAGTATCACGAGTGCATACATGACTTAGGTTTCGGTTCTCACATAGACAAGATGCATACATGAATTACACCAAATGGAAAAGTCAACTTGAAATGAATTACATCAGCGCAAACAAAGAGAAGCATGTATATGAGAAATTATAGGCTGAGCCTTCTTTTGCTTCTTGTGCAGGGCTAGCAGGCTGCAATTTCTTGCTTCTTGTGCACATTGAGGGGCTATCAAGTGGGAATTTAGGAATGTCAATCTTCTTGCATATGTCTTTCTTCTTCTTTGGTTTGACCACCTTTTTAGCCTTAGCCTTCACAGCTTCATCAATTTGACTAGGTTGATTTGAGTCACTTCTGGACTACATAGAATAAAAAATGTAAGAAACAATGTTAGAAAAAATATAGAAGTGAAAAATATAGTATAAAAACTACCTTTTGGATCCTCCAGAGTTAGAGTTATTTTGTGATCCCTTTTTCTTTCTTTGGCTTGTAATTTCTAAGAATTGACTGTAATAGTAGAGTATCGGATAAATAGTTTCCTTCATGATAACATAACATAGAGCCATTGTAGAAGAGCAGTAGTACCAATTACCTATTAGATGCTTCAGGAGTAGAATCACTTTGTTTTATCTTATTCCTAGTTGTTGTTGTTGTTGTTGTTTCCTGACTTTGACTAGGTTAACAAAATACAAAATTAGAATGCAACAATAGTGTCAATTCACCATGAGTGGAAGTAAAAAGTTGCAAACCTTGGTGGAAAAGACATAGTGGCTGATGGTGTGTCTTCCTCGAAAGGTATAATCGAACTTTGAGCAGATTTAACTTTCTTTGGCCTTTTCTTTGGTGTTCCTCTGCAGTAAAAATAGAGAAGTCACTACTGCCTCATTTAGGGAAAACAAATATCAAAATAGAGTAAGAATAGACACATGTATTACCTAATAGCTTTCATAGCTTCAATATCTTCCGGTCTGCCCCTCTTGCAATTATACCAATGATGTCCATAATCGAAACAAATAGGGCATTTATGCTGCCCATTTGATTATTTTTTGTCACCAGTCCCCTTATACCTTTCAACTTTAGGCCTACCAACTACAACTTTCAAAAATGGTGGGTGCATAAAAAATCCATGGGTAGATTTCGGCCACTTGTGTCTTGTCGGGCATAGCAGGGATGAGCTAACTATATGCAAGTCTGAATTTCTCAATGGAGTAATGCCTAAGCTTGTCCATGAAATCATCCAAGTTTAATGACTTATGATGCTTAATCCAATTGTTGAAGCATTTAGCGAGGTTGTTGGTGACATAGTCTACCTTGGAAATAGTTCGAGAATTGGCTCCTTGTCCATAATTTTGTGTGGGAGTTCCTAAGATAATTAGTGGCAGCCGGCTTTGCACTCTCCACCACAGCCCGAGTGTTTCGCAAACACAAAAGAATTCCAGGAGTAAGCCGCTGCCCATAAGTGGTCATCAAACACTTTTCCATGGTACCTCTTCTTGAAGTTGTTCACCAAATGAAACATACATTCCCTATGTTCAGCCTCTCGAAATACCTTACCAACCCCTTCCATCACAGTCCGCTCGAGCATCGGTGCATATGGTTAACCCTCTTGGTGATCCTATGGCCTCCGTAATCGACTCATAAACCAAATCTAATTGTCATTAGTTTTTGAATCAAATATTCCAAAGCAAACAGGATAGAGCCAATTATGACCATCAACAGCTGAAGCACTAGCCAACTGGCCCTTATACTTGCCTCGTCAAGAAACCCATCTATGCAAGGTACGGTCTCGCAACCACTAAGGAACCCATCTATGCAAGGCTTCAATGTAAAGAAGAATCGCTTAAATCTGATCTTACCATTGACTGTGTGATGATCAATGATCACTAAACTACCAGGACAACAACTCTCAACTTGTGCTTTAAACCGATAAAGATTGTTAAAGCTACTATCCCAGCTCACCGTACAATTGTCTCAATGCAAGCTCTTTACCCATATACACTCGCTTGTAGTGGATGTGAACCTTATGGTGTTCTTTAAGCTTCTTCCGTAACTCCTTTGCCCCCAAAGTTGCATCATCTATGAGAAAATCCTTCACTCTTTCACATATCCAATGTTTGGTTGCATTCTTTACCTTCTTTTTCCTTCTTGTACTAGAGCAATCGTGAAGACATGAGTTTTTCTTTACCTACAACAATACTTTTATTAGTTTGCAGCAAATATACATATTGCATATAGGAAATAAACATAAAAGATAATAAGGCTTACCTGCGCAGAGCATCCATCTTCTATGGTAGATGCATATGTCATCCACGGACACTTATCGGCGACCTTCCTAGAACAATATGCTATGAACCTCTTTGGTCCACTTTTTGCAATGTTGAACTCAAATTGATGCTTGATTGCATGTTGTGACATAGCCAATCTGAACTCCTTCATGTTTGCATAAGTGGAGCCAACCTCCATTGGAGGCTCAAGTGGATCATATTCTACATTGAGACCATAATTTTCCTCAACACATGGTAATTGTTGCTCACCTTCTTCATCTCCATCTTCACTGTCATCCTCATCCGCACTTTCATTGCCATCTACATCCTCACCGCCATCTCCATCCTCACTCGTCATCTCTATCCTCATTGTCATCCACATCTTCACTCGTCATCGGGTGCATATGGTACCAACTCAACATCGGTGCGAGGTTGAGTTTGTGGTACCATCTCTAGGTACATGCCCTCCTCATCAACACCCACATGTTCATTTTTTGGTACAGGATTTTTGAGGTAATCATACATCATTATTCTCTTCATTGATTTTTGGATGGCCATCCACATCAAAATCCCATCCTATGATTGGCTCATATGGATCAGATGGACCACCGATAGATAATGAACATTACCACCTCCTTTGTGTTGCAATGCTTACCAAACATAGACATTAACTCTTGATCTGATTTTATTTCCGGAAAGGTTTTTTCCACTTCATCGTAATATTGAACATGTGCTACTTCCAAATGTCGTGGAGGATACTTCTCTACAACCGATTCAACTAGGTCTTTAAAATTTGTCATATCTCGAATCCATAACCATCTCAAAAGAATAACATTTCACATCTTGTCTAACTTTCTTGCAGTTGCCCACTAATTGAATCTTCAACAAATAACTAGAATTTGGATCCAACTCTGTCATTACGAATATGAATGAATGACCACAAATATTAATTTCAGAACTACTATTGCTACACTACTAAAATTATTTAAGCTCTATTACTAGTAAATGGCCACAAAATTGAGAGTACCCTTGCAGGTAGGCCTCGCTGGCCCGAGCCGACGTCCATGGAGGAGCCCTCTGCTATGCCATCGGCATGGAGGATGGATGAGGTGCCGGCGGTGTTGCCTTGGCCCGCCACCATGCCCACCAACCCCTTCTAGGCCCGCGCCGCATCGCCGGGCGCCCGTCTGGCCCGGTGCCCCCTACGGCCTCGTGCCGCGCCGCCCGACGACCCGTCCCGGGGCCACGTCGCGCCGCCGGCGCCCCTACGGCCTCGCGCCACGCCGCCCGACGAATTGTTGCGGGGCCACGTCGCGTCGCTCGACGCCCTCGCGGCCTCGCGTCGCGCCATCCGACGTCCCGTCCTGGGGCCGCACGGCCCCACCCGACGCCCCTGTTGGTCCCGCGCCGCGCCGCTCGGCGCTCCGTCCGCACGGCTCGCGCCGACGCCCCCGTCCTAGGGCCGCGCCGCGCCCCATGGCGCCCCGTCCTGGCCCCCGTCTTGCTGCACGGATCCATGTCGACCACCGGTGTGCGGCGGCGTGTGGTCGCTTCGGGATAGGCAAGGAGACGAGCAGGGGTAACAAAGAAAAACGCATGGCGGAAGAGTGATTTCTCACGGTGGATTGTAACGGAACCGATGGAAGGGCCCAAAAGGGAACCGAATTTGGTTTTTGGGCCAAATAGGGACTTCAAAAAAATTTAGGCCAAGAAAGGAAACAACAACTTTAAGGGGGCCAAAAAGGAATTTTCTCTAGATTTTTACATAAACCCCCTAAACTTTTTCAAAATTATAAATAGGTCTCCGACCCGACAAAAATACATTTTTGCATTTTAGCCCCTCCACTTTCTAGAAATTACCAAAAATATCCTTCCTTTTAATAGAAGCCATGGCCATTTTATAAAAATAACCCTAGAACTTCCGACGACCATAACTTTTCAACCGTAGCTCCGTTTTAGGCGATTACGTTGACGCCGGTTTTTGACCAAGGGACCCATTGTCGGCGACTATAGGTCAAAAGAGGGCCGGTGGGCGAAAGGCCGACGGCCGCTTGGGCGAGTAAAGGCGCGTCCCTCCCGGGAATCGTGCGCGGACGCCAACGAGAAGAGCATAATATTGATGGGCCTGGCCCGCGTTGTAAAATTAGAAATAATAGTTTAATTTTGGAAAAAAGATCCTAGTCGGTTAGGAAATCGGCCCGAAGAGGGTCCGAGGAGGATTCTTCGTGCCGAGTATAAATTTGTACTCGGGTGTAACTCAGTAAACTCGATTCACATCCAATACAACTTTCGGCGCATCGCCAAACCCTAATTTTCTGTCAAGTCTTTACTATTTTCGCGCGGGGATCTTCGGGGCTCCGGTCGACAACGAGGTTGGCTTGACAAGGTAATTATGTTGTCTAATTCTCGGCGCATTGTTCGTAATTAGATGGCTTAATTGCTAGTTATCCGGCGACCGGATCTGTTTTCGACCAGTCGTAGTGAGTATCGGCGGGATGAGTCAAGTCGACCTGGTCGGGTTCGTGGTGGAGGTAGTTTGACTTGTCCCGCCTCCCCGTCCCAGCCTTTGCTCACAACGCCGATTGGCTCGGATCTGGTCGTTCGAGTCACGATAGCCGCTATGAGATTTCTTTTACATCTTAGCCGATTCGATCGTGCGGATTCGGTTGACGTGTCCTGTGTTTGCCTTTGCGATAGTTGACTTGTCCTAGGCGTATGCAGCCGATTGGATAGGATGTAGATTTACTTTCATAGTTAAGGCGTTTATGATTGTGCTTGTCCTGGATCGGCCGAGCGTGCGCGGCCGTTAGACCTGGTCCGATCGTGTGCCATCGGTTGACTTGTCCTGTTGGAGCGACCGGTCGATTCGGGATCTGTGTGGTTGTATTTGTCTTACTTGTTCTTTCGGAGTGTTTAGCCGATTGCTTATCACGTTCATTAGCTGTTTTATGTTCAATTAGCTAAATCTGTTAAAGCTGCCTTTGAACCCGAGTTATTAGTACGATTTCATTGATCATCATTATACATCTAGATATGATCTAATAACTCATTGTTATAATCGATGGCAGAATCGGCCGGATGCTCGATCGGCCGATTTATCTGCTCCGATTGATGATTAAACCATCTTCTTGCTATCAAATTAATTACATCCCATTAATAATTACCTTGTTTACATTTTATTCGATAATGCATCCCTGCAAAGTCTTAATGATTTGATCGCTTACCGACGAAATCGGCTGCTAGCCACCGATCGCATGTTATAGCGTCGGCCGATTTCGTATCGTTTGTATCACGGTTCGTTTGCCCGACATTTAATACATAAATGGATGGGCCGTGCTGTTCCCTGTCGATGGCCGATTTTGTCTATCTTATGCCATAATTGGCCACGGCTGCACATCGGTCTATCCGGGCCGATGACCCGGAATTTTACACCTTTTATTGTCTTTGTTGGTTTGCGGGAAAACCATCCGCACGCACCAGCGCACACGAGAATCGGCGAGCTGAGCCGGTCCGTTGGGAGCACGGGGCCCTGCATTAGCCGGGGTTTCGGTGGACTCTCCGGACAACGGTGTGTTGGCGACTTTTGACGTCAACACACTTTTTGGCACGCCCGGTGGGACCGAAGCAACCAAGATCAAGATGTCGTACATGCGAGGTCGTCGGGGAGGACGGAACACCAATGGTTGATGCTGAAAATCGGCCGATTTTTGTTCCGGTTCCTCTCGGGACGGATGGCAAAGGGCATGGAGAAGTTTCGATGACAACGAGGTTTCGGCCCGGGGGAAGATGACGACGGAACAAAAGCTGCAGTACCAAGAATACCTGGCCGAAGCAATGAAAAAGTACTTTCAAGCCCCGAAAGTGACACGTGGCGAGTGGCCACAAAAGGAGACATCCCTCGGATTCTGCATCCGGAAGAACTAGACCAAATCAAAGCCCGAGACTGCCGGATGCCAACCAACTCGGTGATATGGTCAACTCGTCCGTTCATCGGGCCCTAATCAATCAATCGGGCGTGTTGACCAACACCATCGGGAATTTGATCAAGGACATAGTTGATGGCAGATTGTTCATCGAAGGATATGCTTGGACCTGCATACACTCGGCCCTTTGGCGCTCTGTACGGCCGATTCGGGGACCGGCCTCCGAATACCACACCGCCGACGGGGTTTCAGCCCTGTACGGCATGCCACCTCACCTATGGCCTGGCAAGGACAATGCGAATGCAAGTACCGGTACAACCCAGCCAGGCAAAGAGGATGACGGTGGCCCCAAGAAGTCGGTAACGGAAGAGGGCGACAAACAAGATGTACAACAGCCGACTTCCGAGTTAGGGGCAGCAACCAATGTGGCAGCGGCCCCGCGGATGGCACAGACAACCCAATTTCTTCTACGTACCAAATACCGGCCCGAGTAGAATTGAGAACTCACCCACTATAGTACGGCCGATATCCGGTATTCCACGACCAACCGCATCGGGTGGGGACAGGGATTCATGATCGGACGGCCGATCCAATCGGCCATGAATTATGGAGTCGCTCACGCGTACATCGTTCCCGACTACGCACCGGGATTTACGGAAACGGTCGGTCGGTACACCCGGCGGGGGACAGCCTAACACAGCTTATATGACGGGAACCGGATCGGCGATCGCTGAACCCAATGATATGAATAGCCTCATGGCTAAGATCGCCGATATGATGAAAGATCGGTTCGATTTGAAGCCTAAGGAGAAAAGTGCATTGTATCGGCGACCTTACCCCGATTGGATGGATTCCGTGGCTTTACCCAATAAGTATAAAATTCCTGAGTTTTCCAAGTTTTACGGGCAAGATAACACATCAACTATGGAGCACATCGGCCGGTATGACGCACGGCTTGGTGAGGCGTCTACTCGGGAGGCTTTGCGGGTTCGGCTATTCCCACTTGTCATTGTCCGGATCGACCTTTTCATGGTTTGCTTCGCTGTCACCTGGTTCTATTCGGAGTTGGGCCGATCCGGAGAAAAGGTTTCACTCGTACTTCTTCACGGGCATTACCGAGCTTAGTTTGTCCGATTTAATGGCGGTGAGACGAAAGCGGGGAATCGGTGGGCTGATTATATACGAGAGGTTCGGGACTGCGAGGGACGATGCTACAATCCGAACCTGACGAGCAACGGTTGGCCGAAATCGCTTATGCGGGGCTATTTTCCAACATTAAAGAAAAGTTTACCCCACATGAGTTTGATGGGCTGGCACGAGCTGACCCGCGAGGCGATCGGCCGGGAAGAGAATCTCCGGCTCACCGAGGAATCGGCGGTATCGGGTGACTTATGCTGATTTCGACGGTGAGGAAGATGAAGAGGGAATTAATGCGGTTGAGTGGACTAATAACAAACGGCCGATATTTTCTCCGCATGTCAATCCTAAGGAGAAGAAATATGATTTTGATTTATCTAAGGCCGACGAAATATTTGATCAGCTGCTATGCGGAAAAGAAAATCCAGCTTTCCTCTCATCACAAAATTCCTACGCGAGAAGAATTGAAGAAAATGGCTAAGTGGTGCAAGTGGCATGAAAATTCGCATCATAACACCGTTGATTGTTATGCTATGAGAGATGAAATCCGGAGGGCGATTGACGAGTGGGATATTGCGAGCAGCCGATGTAAAGAAGAAGATGAAAGTTGATGGGCACCCTTTCCGGCTAATACGATGTACATCAACACCATCGGCGGTGGATCGGCTGGTTTCATACGCCGATATGAGAGGAAGAGAGAGAGGGAAGAAAGAGCCCGGGTGGCACGTGAACGGGAATCTATCGACCAAAGTCGGCGATACGAGACAAGACGTGATCCGCCGAGAAGATTTTGACCCACACCGGGCTTGTCCTTTCTTTCAATACTGCTTGGGACCAAAACATGAAGCTTCCATCTATCGAGAACTGCCCGAGTGCATTGGCCGAAAAGAGTATCGTGATGGCGGGTCATCAAGTTACCGGGGACGGCCGATTAGTCGCAACTACGAATCGCAACAATCGGCCCCCGGAAGAGCGATCGGCTATGATCACGGCTATGATGAACGGAGATACGTAGTGCCAAAGAGAACCTCCGTTCACGATCGAGTGGGGCCAATCAACGATGAAGAAGAGTTTGATCACCGGTACCATGAAGATTCGAGAGGCGATCAAACCGAGAACGAAAAACAGTGGTGCCCCGGTGGTTTGCTCGACAAAACCCGAAGAGGAGGCTCCAAAGAATGCGCTGTCGAGAAATCAAGGGTGGACGATATTACGAGAGATGACCAAGATGATGAGTCCAAGCCCAAGAAGGAATGGAGGCCGAAAGTGCGGTCTCAAGTGGTCCGGGCTGAAGCCGCGGTGAATATGATATCCATGATGCCCGGGATTGTCGGATCGGCCGATGAAAATTCGGCTGAAGAAGAACCGGTTGGGGAGACTTCGAGAGATTACGTGGACGCCGGAATCGGCGGTATTTGATAAGCCGATCAACTACGATCATTTGCATCTCAAGGCATTGTACATTAGCGGCTACGTCAATGGGTCACCAATGAGGAAAATGTTGGTCGACGGAGGGGCAGCGGTCAATGTCATGCCGATTACTACATACCGCAAGCTCGGGAAGACGCCGAGAAGAAATGATGAGGGCTAATCCGACGCTCAAGGATTACGGCGGGAGAAGTCAAGATGTGCGTGGGGCCGCAATAATGGAGATCACTCGTGGGCAGCAAAACCATACCCGCCACTTTTTTCATCATCGACGGGAAAGGTGCATACACAACTTTGTTGGGGAGAGACTGGATTCATGCCAAGCTGTTGCATCCCATCAACCATGCACCGGTGTTTGATTCAATGGGTCGGCAACAAGGTCGAAATCGTACGGGCCGATAAGTCCGTAACCATTGCAACCGCCGATTTCGAGTTTGCCGGTGCGGAGAGCCTGCCTTGTTTATCGGGCACGTATTGGGATGCGGAGGCCATAAACATCACCGACGACGGAGTTATTGTGACCGGGGGTCGGGTACCCCAGGCTGCTCCGATGGGCCCCACGGGAGAATTGACGGACAATCGGCCGATCGACACGCGCATCGGGGATATGATGAATCGGCCGATTAACGAACCGAGAAGACGGGAAATTAGGCCACGGTTTTGTGTCGGCCGACGAGTTAGAAGAAGTAGATATAGGGGATGGAGACAAGCCTCGGCCGACATATATTAGCAAGAAATTGTGTAAAGAAGTAAGAGATGAATTAATGGCCTTATTGAAAGAATATAAAGATTGTTTTGCTTGGGATTATAGCGAGATGCCTGGACTTAGCCGATCGATCGTTGAACATCGGTTGCCCACCAAACCCGGATATCGGCCGTATAAGCGGGGGCTCGGAAAATTGACCCTAGGTATTATGAAGCCGTCAAAGAAGAGATTATCGAGATTATATGAAGCCGGCTTTATTAGGCCATGCCGATATGCCGAGTGGGTTTCCGATATTGTGCTAGGTGGAAAAGAAAAATGGAAAGATGCGGGTCTGCATTGACTTCGAGAAATTTGAATAAGGCGACTCCGAAAGATGAGTACCCAATGCCAAACGCCGATTTGTTAGTTGATGCAGCCGCCGGCAACAAAATTTTGAGCTTTATGGATGGAAATGCTGGGTACAATCAGATTTTTATGGCCGAAGAAGATATACCGAAGACGGCGTTCGGATGCCCGGAGCGTTGGGACTATATGAATGGGTTGTCATGACCTTCGGACTAAAAAATGCTGGTGCTACATATCGGAGAGCCATGAATTTTATATATCACGATTTGATCGGCCGATTGGTTGAAATTTATATTGATGATGTCATGGTGAAGTCAAAATCGGTTGGAAGTCATGAGGCTGATCTCGGAGAAGTGTTGAAGAGGACAAGACAATACGGCTCGAAGATGAACCCGCTCAAGTGTGCGTTTGGTGTCTCGAGCTGGACAATTTCTGGGGTTTATTGTGCATGAAAAGGGAATTGAAGTCGGCCCTAAGAGTATTGATTCTATCGGAAAGCTGGAACCGCCAGACGAACAAGACAAAGCTCCGAGTCCACGATCGGCAAGATTAATTTTATTAGGCGATTTATCTCAAACTTGTCCAGTCGACTTGATGTATTTACGCCATTATTAAAACTCAAGGCCAATCAAGAATTTCGGTGGGAGCCGATCCATCAAAGGGCTTTAGAAGATATCAAGAAATATTTGGTGTTCCCACCGGTGATGGTTCCGCCAAAGTCGGGCACACCCTTTAAGTTATATTTATCGGCCGATGATAGGTGCATCGGCTCGGCGTTGACTCAAGAACGAGGAGGGAAAAGAGCGGGTCATATTTTATCTCGGCCGCAAATTAGTTGACGCAGAAACACGGTATCCGGAGGTGGAAAGGTTATGTCTCTGTCTATATTTTTCATGCACAAAACTAAGGCATTATCCGTTAGCCGAGGAGTGTACTTGTGGTTTGCCAGGCCGATGTCGTAAAATATATGTTATCGGCCCCGGTCCCCAAAGGCCGGTTGGGCAAATGGATGTTGGCAATTGCGGAGTTTGATCTAGGATACGAATCGACCAAAGCAGTAAAAGCACAAGTATTGGCTGATTTGATAGTGCAACACGGTGAACACTCGGCCGGATACGTTGAACCGGTGCCATGGACGGTATTCTTTGATGGTTCAATTTGCAAGGAAGGAAGTGGAATCGGCTTGGTTGTTGTGTCGCCTCGGGGGCAATACGTGGATACTCTATTACGAGTGAGGCGCACACCAACAACCAAGTCGAATACGAGGCGATATTAAAAGGACTGGAATTACTCATCGATGCCGGGGCTGATTTTGTGGAAATTTTCGGCGATTCCTTGTTGGTTGTGAGTCAGCTGGCCGGTGAGTATGAGTGTAAAGATGAAATATTGTTGCAATATCATAAAAAGTGCCAGAAGTTAATGAAAAGATTCAAGTGTGTTAAAGTCAGCCATATACCAAGAGAGCAGAACTTGAAGCAAATAACTTGGCTCAACTAGCATCCGGATATCGGCTCGCCGAAAACAGCTTGGAAATAGCTGATATTGAAGAAGCCGATTGGCGTACGGAAATTCGAAATTTTTGGGCAATCCATCCCAACCTACGAGATAAGAAGATAAGATATAAAGCCTTGATGTATGTTACGTTGGATGATCAATTATTTTTCAAGACAATTGATGGGGTGCTTCTCAAGTGTATTGACGACACCGAGGCCAAAGTGGTAATGAGCGAAGTACATGATGGGATTTGCGGAACACATTAATCGGCCCATAAAATGAAGTGGCTGCTAAGGCGAGCTGGTTATTACTGGCCGACAATGTTGGCCGATTGTTTCAAATATTATAAAAGTTGCCAAGATTGCCGAGAAATTCGGGCCTATACGAGAGCGCTCGCATCGGCTATGAATCCGGTGATAAAACCTTGGCCGTTTAGAGGTGGGCCATGGATATGATCGGCCGGATAAATCCGAGCATCAAGCAAAGGACATCAATACATATTGGTAGCTACAGATTACTTCACGAAGTGGGTTGAAGCGGCACCCTATCGCAAAGTTTCGACGGTCGACGTGATAACGTTTGTTAAAGAGCATATCATTTATAGATTTGGGATTCCATAAACAATCACGACAGATCAAGGATCGGTATTCACGTCGGACGAATTTCAATCTTTTGCTTGAAGAGATGGGGATTAAGTTGATTAATTCGTCGCCGTATTATGCCCAAGCTAATGGCCAATGCGAAGCGGCAAATAAGAGTCCGATCAAGTTGATCAAGCGGAAAATACAAGAGTATCCTCGTAAGTGGCACATGAAATTGATGGACGCTTTGTGGGCTTATCGTATGTCACGGCATGGGGCCATGCAAGTCGCGCCGTATCGGCTTGTATATGGGCACGAAGCCGTATCTGCCATGGGAGACAACTATCGGCTCCGGAAGGATTGAATTGCAACAAAAGCTATCGGCCGATCAGTACCACGGATTGATGATGGATGAATTAGAAGATGTAGTACAAAATCGGTTGGATGCATTGGAAAAGATAGAGCGAGAATAAGGCGAGGGTCGCCCGCCATTATGATAAGAAGGTTGTGCGAAACGAGTTTAAAGAGGGCGATTTGGTCCGGAAGCTTAGGATGCCGATCGGCGTGAAGGACAATCGGCTTGGTAAATGGTCGCCTAATTGGGAAGGACCTTATTTGATTAGCCGATCGGCACCGGGTAATGCATATATTTTGAAAGAGTTAGCAGGGGAAGAATTTGGCCGAGCACTTAATGGGAAGTATTTGAAGCGAGTATTATCCTAGTATTTGGATTAACTCATAGTGTTCGGCCTAAAAGAGACTGCAGCCGATATCGATATACATCGCCTTGAGACGGCCGATATTAAGAGTATCGCCCTTAGCCAAAAATATGAAAGTAAAACGCAGACAAATCAGCCGATGTTTTAAACATCGTCTTCGGATGGCCGATATCATTGTATATCGCCCTTAGTGCAAAAATATTTACAACCAGATTTTGTTCAAAGTCCTATTACACCTAAGCATGATCGACGGCCTTAGCACGGGACAAGAA
Source organism: Chloris gayana (assembly GCA_031894775.1). Taxonomy (NCBI): domain Eukaryota; kingdom Viridiplantae; phylum Streptophyta; class Magnoliopsida; order Poales; family Poaceae; genus Chloris; species Chloris gayana. The sequence goes on along the minus strand of JAUNZO010002876.1, from coordinate 287,196 downwards.
GTCTTGGACGACAGATATCTGCACGGGCCAGCATGGAGTCAAGTTTGGCCATGACCAACGGGTCGTCTTCAACGGGGCCGACATCGGCATGCGCCGCGGCAACCATCTTGTCGGCCGCTTGGATTGCCTCGTCCGTCGCCTTCGTTGAGCCTCCACATCAGCCGACAGTCGTGCAATGGTGGCTTCCAAGGCCGCCGCCTTCTTCTCCTTGAGAGCCGGCGATGCTCTCAAATCGGCAATCTCCTTGTTGATTACCGCGGTTCATCCTGCCGATTTGAGAGTTGCTCTTGCATCTCTTGGGTCTTGCGGGCCTCCTCCTCGGAACGCTTGATGGAGTTCTCGGCGAGTAACGCAGCTTGCTGCTGCTCCGCGTGGCGAGCCGGACGCTGCTGGGCACGGATGAAGTCCATTTGCCGGTACTCCATGTATGCCACACGATGCGAGCATCGCGCACATCGTCCGGGAGCTCGGTCCAGGACCTCCAAGTACCGGGCCCGTATGGGGTGGGCGTCGGCCACCAAGCGATCAACCGAAGAAGCCTCAAGCTCGCGCACGATTTCGGTCATGGTGATGAGACCAGAGGTAGATACCAAAATCGGCACGGGACGAGGGAAGGCGAGCGCCCGAAATACCAAGAAAAATAAGATGAAGCTAATGATTAGCGGCGAATCAAGGAAGAAATAGTAAAAAAAAAAAAAAACAGACTGCGAAGCATCAATGCGAAGCGGTCGGACGTCCATCGGGCTGTGCCATTGAACCCACGGGTTCGTGTGTTTCAAGTAGCTCTCGGCGGCCGATCCACCGTCACCGGCGACATCTTCGGAGTTGGCATCGGGCGACGCTCTGCCGGGCGGCTCATCGGCAGCGGTGCCTTCGGGAGAAGCCGCGGGCGGCTCATGGCCGGCCGATTCTTCGTCGGCAGCGGTGCCTTTGGGAGGAGCCGTGGGCGACACGGGGCCGGCTTGTTCGGCTTCGGCGGCGGCCTCGGGAGACGCGAGGCCGATCCGAGTGAGTTGGGCTCTCCGTAGGGTTCGGATCGGCCCGGCTTGGTACAACTTCGGACTCGGAGCTGTTTGAGTCGGCCTTTCGGGCGTCGGCGTCTTGGCCCGTGGAGGAGTTGGCGAGCGGATCGGCCTATCGGGCGTTGGCGTCCGGGCCGAGGAAGAGGGACCGCCGATTCCTGCTAAGAACTCATAGTTAGATGGCATGTTAAGTGAAAAGGAATCGGCGATCATGCAATAACAACCTGACGCAGCGGAGACGGTTCACCGTAGTAATCCGGGTCGGACGGGCGCACGAGCTGCTTTAGCGGCGCGCGGTATCGCTTCGGGGCTCGAGTCGACCCTGCGGTGGCACATTAGCCTTCCTCTTTTTGAGGGCGGCTGTTTTAGTTTTGGCCTTGCGGGCAGCTGGCGCCCTCGACTCATCGCCGCAAATGCTTGAGCAGGAGTGCGGTCGGTGAAGCCGATATTCGGAACAATTGGGCTCGGCATTAAATATGCAATCGGCCGGCCAGCGATGCTGCGGGTCGGCGGCTCCTCCGAGTCCGGCGAAAGAGAATATACAAGGATGAGCATTTGGAGTGGCCGATTTCATTTACAAAATCGGCCTTACAAAAATAAATCGGCTACACGTACCTCGGCGAAAGGTTCTCTTAGGACTAGGCCGGAGGAGAAAGAAGCGGTGTTCGAGCTGCGGAGGTGCCGGTTCCACTCGCCCCACCAACGGTCAAAAAGGCGGGTACTCCGGGCGCCGGGAAAATCCGGCCAAGTCGCCGGTGACGACATCGGCGGTGCGGCCGACGAGCCAATTCCACCGAATGGCGTTGTCGACGGCAGCCCGCGCCTTTATCCGCCCCACATAGAAGAGGCTGGGGAGCAGGCGGCGAGCCGAGTTGGCGGGCCGCCACCGACGGGTGGTAGAATTCATAGGAGCGGAAGGCCTTGCTCCCGGCAATAAGTCCGTCGGCGGCGAGACGGGGCGGAGGCGGGTGGTGAAGATCTTGACCGCCTCCCCGTCGGCCGTTGGGAAAGTTGGGTCGATCGGAAAAGGAGTGTCATACCCCTTCTCGAAGAAATCGATGTACGGGTACCAATCCGTACTTTCGTTGTTGAGGCCCTTGTAGAGGGCGGCGAACCAATACGCCGGGTTGTCATCCGACATGGCCGCCCCTGGTGCCATGGATAACGCTTCCCGAAAGAGATGCACAGGCTGAATGCGGGCGTGGCCGATTCGGCGTAGTTGCCGGGGAAGGTGAGCGCACCGAGGTCCGGATCGATGGCCTTGGTGGTATGAAGGGACAACCACATTTGGATAAACCACCAAGGGCCACCCGGGTTCTTGGCTGATCGGCGGAGCGCAACTCCACCGAAACCCGGTGAAGAAGGAGGTACGCCGACCCCGGAAGATACTTGCCCATGGGAAGGGCATAGGCTGTCGGCCGACCTATCGGCCATCGGCGAGAAAATTGTTTGTGGGGCTCACGCTGACCCCACAAAAGAAGAAGTGGTCAAGCCACATGTTGAGGAAGGCAACGTGCTCGCGGCGATCGGCCGTGCCGTGCCCCTTATTATAGGTCCGAATGTAAACCTTCCAACCCCTGGTGTCCTTAGGGTTGATCCGGTGGGAGGACTTGATACGGATAGCATGCGGAGTGGCCTCCGCTGTGATATTCAGATCGGCCAACATGATCGTGTCCGGAAGGGTCACGGTAGCCGGGCCGTGGCCGAACATAAAGCGATTCGGGGCATCCGACCGAGAGATAGCAAGCGGCCGCCGACAACGGTTCATTCTTATGGTGATCGGCCGGAGAAAGCTTGATGGCATGGGCGATGCCAATGTCGGCCCAACCTTGCGGATGGACGGCCGACACCCGGTTATACCAATCACGCCATCCCGCAACGGGGGTCGGCCATGACCGAAAGCTGTTGGCCCACTCGGCCGATAGTGGGGATCTGTTGCCGAAACGGAACCCGGTTCGTTTCAGCACGAGATGAGGTACGTGGGGTCGGGATCGCCCATAGGACCCAAGAAGAAATGGGTCGGGATGTTGGACGGAATAGCGACTTGGTTCCGGATCTCCTAAAAACAAAAAAATAGGGCTAAAATGAGAAGCGGAACGGGAAGAAGATAAATTGTGAAAATGAACAAGAACAAGAACACGAAGAAAAATTGCAAAAGTAGAAAAGAAGGATGCCCGAATGTACATTACCTCCGGAACGGTGTTGGTGAGTGGCGGCAGCCGCGGCCGGCGCGGCAGCCGCAGCAGCGGCATGCAGCGAGGATTCATGGTCGCCGGAGGAGAAAAACGGCGACGGCGCGATGAAAAGTTGAAAAGGCTCGAGGAGGAAAAGGTCGGCTGGAATGGAGGAAGATGAAGGCCAAGGAGAGGAAACGGATGGGAAATAACCAGGGGTGGTCCTGGGTTTTATGGAGAAGTGACGGGCGATAAAACCGGCGCAATAAAAGAGAATAGATCGGTCCGACGCATGCGTTGCATACCCCGAGCCGGGGGACATGTGTTGACACCGGTTTTTGACCAAGGGACCCATTGTCGGCGACTATAGGTCAAAAGAGGGCCGGTGGGCGAGAAGGCCGACGGCCGCTTGGGCGAGTAAAGGCGCGTCCCTCCCGGGAATCGTGCGCGGACGCCAACGAGAAGAGCATAATATTGATGGGCCCGGCCCGCGTTGTAAAATTAGAAATAATAGTTTAATTTTGGAAAAAAGATCCTAGTCGGTTAGGAAATCGGCCCGAAGAGGGTCCGAGGAGGATTCTTCGTGCCGAGTATAAATTTGTACTCGGGTGTAACTCTGTAAACTCGATTCACATCCAATACAACTTTCGGCGCATCGCCAAACCCTAATTTTCTGTCAAGTCTTTACTATTTTCGCGCGGGGATCTTCGGGGCTCCGGTCGACAACAAGTTGGCTTGACAAGGTAATTATGTTGTCTAATTCTCGGCGCATTGTTCGTAATTAGATGGCTTAATTGCTAGTTATCCAGCGACAGATCTGTTTCGACCGTCGTAGTGAGTATCGGCGGGATGAGTCAAGTCGACCTGGTCCGGGTTCGTGGTGGAGGTAGTTTGACTTGTCCTGCCTCCCCGTCCCAGCCTTTGCTCACAACGCCGATTGGCTCGGATCTGGTCGTTCGAGTCACGATAGCCGCTATGAGATTTCTTTTACATCTTAGCCGATTCGATCGTGCGGATTCGGTTGACGTGTCCTGTGTTTGCCTTTGCGATAGTTGACTTGTCCTAGGCGTATGCAGCCGATTGGATAGGATGTAGATTTACTTTCATAGTTAAGGCGTTTATGATTGTGCTTGTCCTGGATCGGCCGAGCGTGCGCAGCCGTTAGACCTGGTCCGATCGTGTGCCATCGGTTGACTTGTCCTGTTGGAGCGGTCGGTCGATTCGGGATCCGTGTGGTTGTATTTGTCTTACTTGTTCTTTCGGAGTGTTTAGCCGATTGCTTATCACGTTCATTAGCTGTTTTATGTTCAATTAGCTAAATCTGTTAAAGCTGCCTTTGAACCCGAGTTATTAGTACGATTTCATTGATCATCATTATACATCTAGATATGATCTAATAACTCATTGTTATAATCGATGGCGAGAATCGGCCGGATGCTCGATCGGCCGATTCATTGCTCCGATTGATGATTAAACCATCTTCTTGCTATCAAATTAATTACATCCCATTAATAATTACCTTGTTTATATTTTATTCGATAATGCATCCCTGCAAAGTCTTAATGATTTGATCGCTTACCGACGAAATCGGCTGCTAGCCACCGATCGCATGTTATAGCGTCGGCCGATTTCGTATCGTTTGTATCACGGTTCGTTTGCACTGGCATTTAATACATAAATGGATGGGCCGTGCTGTTCCCTGTCGATGGCCGATTTTGTCTATCTTATGCCATAATCGGCCACGGCTGCACATCGGTCTATCCGGGCCGATGACCCGGAATTTTACACCTTTTATTGTCTTTGTTGGTTTGCGGGAAAACCATCCGCACGCACCAGCGCACACGAGAATCGGCGAGCCGAGCCGGTCCGTTGGGAGCACGGGGCCCTGCATTAGCCGGGGTTTCGGTGGACTCTCCGGACAACGGTGTGTTGGCGACTTTTGACGTCAACAGATTCGGACGCCATTGAAATCGTCGTAACAAACCCTAGCCCTTGGAGCCTTCCCCTTCACTTCATTTTATTTGGTTTTTCCTTGTTATTGCTTTTTGACTTTATTATTTTATGTGATGGTAGCTTACGTATATTAACATCGTCCGTAGACGAGGAGAACCAGGAGCAGGAGCTAGAGGACCCGGACTTCGAGGACGCGTTAGGAGGCAAGCTCTATCAATTCCTTGATCATAATTGATCCTATTATTCTTCTTATTCTCGCACCTATTTAGAAAACTACTCTTATATGCATTGATCCATGAAATTATATTGCTAGAGCCCGGTTGTTGTATGTTAATGTTCAAATCACTATAGATATGAACATTATGCTCTTAATTGCCATTAGAACAAGTAGCTCAAACTAGATATTATTGTTAACTATCTTAACGATAACGCTGTAGTATCATGCTTAGGAACTGTTACTATCTATCATCATACACCTTCTTTATAAAAATATGTAAAAATGAGTTTAGTTGTGTGTGTTGATGGGTGGGTGATTAGACCAAGCTGTGTTAAGGTGAAGATGGGTGGGAAATGTTTCACGGCCGTGGGCAAAACTCAAAACTCCTAGTACTGGTGTGGAGTACTTGATGATTAGGTGTTGTTTATTTGCGATGGACGAGTGTTTTCCCTGCCATATAAGGATCGGTTCTTCGGACCCCAAATTGGTGATTTAATGTACAACCACGGAACCTGTTATGGGCATGATTGTGCACCAAACCTTGGGTTACGTAGCAAGAAGTTCCACCGCGTGTAGTAGATGACGGAGGTTCGGGGATCATTTATTTTGTGAAGTCCAAGTACTTGGCACATATATGGTGTACGGTATGCTTGTGTCATATATGTCGGATCCATAGGCATTTGGGGTGGACTTGTGAGCGTGCCTAGTTGCGGTGCTAGCGTTACGTGTTCCGTAGATTGTCGCTAAGAACATATAGCTTATGGGTAAAGTATACCTACCTTTGCAGTGTATAAAACTATTCGGATGTCCGTTGTCACGGTATATTGACACACCAAACCTTGATCTCTCGTTGATTAGCCATAAATATTAAACCCTTCATATGTGAGTGGGCGTCATTGTGTCCGTGTTTTGGAAATGGTGTTGGCATTGGTTGCTAGAGCTGTTACGACCTTCGGTCGGAAGGCTCATCTAAAAATATCGATTTATATCTCCCCCAGGTCCAATCAACTAAAATTATAAAACTATTTTACCCCTTCAAGAATCCCCTTTGTTTCTCTAGTGAGCCCGCTGCACCCGCGCTTCCCTCAAAACCTTAACCATACCTTGACCACATCCAAATGCATGTATATTTTGTCCATTGCTAGTGGTAGAGCTTTGTTGAGTACCTTATGTACTCACCCGTTTCTTAAATCATTCGAAGGAGATGGAGATTATTATGAAGACGAGGAGTAGGTCGTGTCCTTCGCTCGATGTTGCTTGTGGAGTTTTATGAAGCTTTCCGAGTGTGTTTTCTTTTGTGTGAGGTTGGCCCATTCACCTCTTTTCTTGTAATCGAGATCATGTATCCCCTAGTTGTATCCCTTTGAGGAATAAATAAAGATGGTTGTATTGGATTTGTATCATCTATGTGTGTACCAACTACTATTCCGGGGATTGGTACGTTTGCACGGTGTAGTCCCTAGAGTGGGGCGTCACCGATGGATCGGAGCCAATACTCGACCGATAGGACGCGATTAAGGATTTAGGACGTATTAGACACTGCACTATCCATATTCCCTCTACAATTATATATCTCCCACACCTTACTCGATAATAAAAAAATGAACTTCTTCTGTAACATTCTTACCCAAATTTTCTCACTCCTACGGAATTGTCCGTCCCGTAGATGGAAGACAAGTCTGAATGGAAATGCACCACTGCTGCCGACGTGGAAGGCTTCCCTAAGATCCTCCGTAGAGTGTTGCACATGCACGGAGTGTTTATGAAGCCACGAGTATCGCTGGCAACTCTACTGTCATAATGGGATTGCCGGTGCATAGTGAAGGGAAAATGTAAATACTATTATGGAGTCGAGAGATGCTTCATTCTTTAAGAAAAAATGATGAATTATATACACTATATGAAAAAGATGATAATTTAGTCAATGAAGCTCCTCACTAGAGTATGAGACAAAATATTGTGAAATCTTTTGGTGATGACTTTATTGTTTATCTTATAGATGATGTGTCTAACAAACTTTTATAGGCTTTTATTGGATGGAGGTAATCCATTGTGAGATGGACTCAATCATATCAAATGGGACTTGGGAGATCATGGATTGTCCCAGTGGGTGTAAACCAATTGAATGTAAGTGGATCTTTAAAAAGAAATTAAGGTCCGATGGTACTATTGAGAAGTACAAGGCCATACCTGTGGCCAAAAGGATTTACACAAAAAGAAGGAGATGGTTTCTTTGATACATACTCTTGTGTTGCTGGAATTACAAACATTAGGGTGCTTCTTGCGCTTGCCGCTTCCTATGGTCTGCATATCCATCATATGGACGTAAAGATCGCTTTTCTCTATGGAGAATTAGAGGAAGAGATATATACGGAGCAACCGGATGGTTATAAAATTCCTAGGCAAGACCTCAAAGTGTGCAAATTGGTAAAATCCTTATATGGTCTCAAGAAAGCACCGAAACAATGACATGAAAAGTTCAACACCACTTTTACATCTGTTGAATTTAGCGCAAACGAGGCATATAAGTGTATACTATCGTTACGAGTGGGGTCAATGAGTAATATTGTGCTTGTATGTCGATTACATACTATTTTTGGAACAAACACAAGCATCATTGATGAAATCATATCTTTTTAATCGCGAGGTTTTGACATGAAAGACTTGAGACCAGCAGATGTAATTTTGAATATTAAGCTGAATTACTTTGAATCAATTCCACTATGAAGAGAAGTTACTTAGTCATTTTGGCTTTGAGGACTGTAAAGTCTCTTCATCTTCCTATGATGCAAACATCAAACTTAAAAAATTCGAAGGAGAGAGAAAAGATCAACTCATATATTCACATATAATTGGTTCACTTATGTATCTAGTTGATGCCACATGCTCCGACATATCCTATATTGTGATCAAACTTAGCCGGTTTACATCAAACCCAGGAGATGATCATGGGGTGACACTTGAGCGAGTGTTGCACTATTTAAGAGGCACAAAATTCACTACTCGGGATATCCACCAGCGTTAGAGGGATGTAGTGATTCCAATAGGACCTCAGATGTGGATGAGATAAAGGCCACACGTGGCTATATGTTTACACCTGTTGGTGCTGCAATTTCGAGGTGGTCTTGTAAACAGGCCATATTAACAAAATCTTCCACGAAAGCAGAACTTATAGCACTAGAAACAACTACTAATGAGGCTGAATGGCTAAAAGAGCTATTGATAGACTTGCCTTTCGTGGAAAAGCCGGTACCACATTGATTGGTTATCGCATCTGAGGCTAACCTAGCATTGATAGGCTGGAAGCACTTCAACTAAACATATAGATGGAAAATTCAGAGATTGCTTTGTGAACCTATCCTCCTTGTCCAGAATTCTTTTCCTAGCTTCTACTCCCTCCGTCCAAGAATATAAACATTTCTAGCTTTGGTCAAAGTCAAATATTTTAAACTTTGACTTATAATATCTACATAAATAGATGGTTATAAATATAAAGAGGTATATATTATGAGAAATACTTCAGAGAACATAGTGACATGTGATCAAACCAAATGCTTATATTCTTGGACAGAGGGACTACGAATTATTGACCTTCATTTATTTCCAAAAGAAAGCTGCTCTTTTAACCATGGGTACAATTGTACAAAGCACAATTTTTTTCTTTGTGCAAGAGAAAGCTGCTCTTTTAATCATGGGTAAAGAACCAGCAACATTATTAATTCCATATTATTAATTCAGACCTCCTGCACCGAGATCACCGTGGACACAGCTTGGAATTTCAATGTCAGGCAGACGGCGCGTCTGGTTGCTTTTCAGGGGCTGCAGCTTCAAACGCTGGGATTTCCATATAGGCCTTGTAGAATCTCTCCAAAAGAGGATATTTTGACTGCAAAGCAGTTGTCTCTTAGCATTAGTTTTTCAACATGTAGTTACGGATTCTGCCAAAAAAGAAACTACTTTACGCCCTAGAGTTACGCGTGAGAATTATTTTACCATATCAATTTGGAAGCGTGTGATGCCTGCATGGATCTGGGGTGCAAGAAACACATCCGCCTGTCCATAAGCAAAAAGGGCACAACATCAGATTATTCAGTACTAGCATGTAGTAATACGCAGTATTAAATTGATCATCAAAGACAGAAATACATGTCTTAAAATAATGGACACAGTGGAACTAGTGTAGCATGTAATACGCAGTATTAAATTGATCATCAAAGTCAGAAATACATGTCTTAAAATAATGGACACAGTGGAACTAGTGTAGCAGGAACTTGTTAGAAACATGTAAGATGAGTAGCCTAAAAACAGGTAGTGCGCAGAAAACCATATCCAGTAAACATCGGTTATCTTAATATTGATTTCAACAAAGCCTTGTGCTTCAAGAAGTGACTTGTCAACAGAAACAGTATGTATAAAGAACATATCCTGAGTAAATTCTAACCAGTTGGACTTCATTGCCTGTAGCATATTTGCTGTCACACCCTTCCATAAGCTTTTCAATTGCTGAGATGAATCCAACATGTAGTAAGGGTGAGCCAACACAAAATGCATAAACAAAGTGCCTCTAGAAATGAGTACTAAATATAAGGTGTTACAGTGCTAGTCACGTACTCAAGGTGCCTCTAGAAATGATCTCGTCCGTGAACCGAAGAAAGGGCTACTTAGGAAGAACGATGAATGTGGGAACAAGGAATGGTACAAATTATTATTGATTGGGTCCTCTAGCAGCTCTATATTCCTTAATCTCAGCTGCGAACTTAATCACCGCCATGCAGCACAGCCCCTCATCTTTCATCACCTAGTAGGCTTTTAATCAACCTCCACTAAACTTAAACAAACTCCTCAAATCCATCGTGCAGGTCCCCCTCACATAGACTAGCAGTCACCAGTTAGAATTATTTTACCTCTTCATTTTAATACCCTACTTGAACTGGTGATATCTAACAGATTAATACAAGTAGACATTAGAGAAACAAACCAGCTTCATTGTGAAGTACTGAAATTTCTAGCCTGAGTTGGTTGGATCATAAATCAACTCAGCATGTAACTAGCCAGTTTCATCAGCTTAATAGATGTTCGTGCTTTGCCTGATCTTAATTGTTGTTTATGTTTTGCAGATTCATCGAGCTTGATTTAATCACGACATTAATGATTGTTCTAAGGACCATTGATAGATTTTTAATTGTTTATTGTTGTGAGCTTTGTCAATTCTGTGTGGAAAGATTTTCTCTCAGCACGTAAAGGAGGCATATCAATAACTAAGCAAATTGCTTATCTTTCCATATTTTAGCTAACCTTTGTTTCTTTGTGATGCATGTTTGAATTACCTTTCTAACGTTTGGCTTTACTTTACCTTTGGTACCTATCCCACAATTTTGAGTACCTTTTGACCAGCACCTTTTAATGTATATTGTGCAGCCAGCCAACCAATGCCAATAAAGGTACCATCACTACCCTGTACTATAAGGAATGTGACCAACCTCACTAAATATGGTAATAGAGGCCAAATTTATAATGCTTTACAAGGAAACTCCATTTGAAATGGGTGTATCTGGCTGATCCTAACAAGTTAATCAATGAAAAATATACTATGACATTACAGAAAAAAAAACTTAATAATGGAGTGCAGTAAGACATACCTCTAAATCCCTTGTCAATGTAATGACGGACAATCTGAAGGCTCTCATCAGAGCTTAACTTTCCATCAATCCGACCCTGCCACGGGACACAAAACAAGGGTGCCATAAGATTTTTGCAGCGATACTGGAAAGGAAGGAGAAGGTTTTTAGCACAATTGCTGGTTGTGAATGAACCCACAATTACAGCATAACACTGAAGTGGTTGAATGCTCGAACAAACTATATTTGCAATCTGCAGCAAAAGAAGAGACATTTGTTATCTAAATGGAGTTGACAACTTATGATGCTACTGATAGATATAGAAAATGAAACAAATAAACAGCAACCAGTATTCTTCAATTAAACTTGGGACACTGTACCTTCTTTGTTCCTTTACGTGCTATTTAACAGTACATGTTATGTGCAAAACAGGACACAGAAAAAATACTTGAATCACCTCCAGACTAAATTGGAAACCTTAAGAAAACTTTAGAATCATACTGTAAAAGATTGCACCTCCAGGGTAAAATGTGTACCTGCAGGTTAAGAGCTTTCTTTTTGAGATCTTGAGGCAAAAGAGGGTGCTGGAGATATTTGTCTTCGAGATACTACAACGGAAATATATTGTCAAGAATGCTACTCTACCAATTCATCAATTAGATCCATGCAAAAAAAAACATCAGTTAGAAACTTATAGAAGAAATTTCATTGATTACTCACCAATATGATTGCGAGAGAGTCAGAAACAACAAAATCCCCATGAACCAATGCTGGGACATACTTGATTGGATTTATCTTCTCATAATCTACAATATGTTCACAAGAAGAAAATTCAAACTACTGTGGGGTCAACCCATAGTTTCACTAGCTGGAAAATAGAACAAAGTTACAGCTTTCTTAAATTTAGATCGCACCAAAAGAGTATAGGCCCGGACAAAAATGTTTCAGTCAAATATTCTATTTTTTTCATACATGTTTAAGCACTTTTGTCTTCCCTCTAATATCAACACTAAAATGGGTTAAAACATGGACATAGGGATGTGTCATACTTGAGAGGGCACTGCAACTAACACAAACGGTTCCTTGTGAATTTCAAATGAATTGACAGAACGGGGACTCAAAGGCAATTTATACAACTTTTCCATGCACTGAGCCAACAACCTGCCACCTCAAAAAGTTCAGCTAATTATTCCATGAAAATTGACCAAAATCTCCTTTTTTTAGTGAACGTGTACATGTTACAAATGTTCAGTTCATATATTAGGTGAAAAAGAAATTGAGTTTTATTTCAGCCCCAAAATCCATTTGCCATGGCCCATGGCATAGCAGTACTTTTAATAATTACCAGGGTGGAAAAGTGATGCAATTAAATCCCAATCCCTCGATCTCAAGTCACAATATATAGTGCAAAGTAAAGTCCAGTGTTATGTGTAACATCACCTGAACATGGTGTTTGATACCAGTTACAACGCGAGAAGGATTAGCTGCATGTAACCTAAGAAGATCGACAAATTCGGCAGTAGGACCACTGGTGACTATATTTTACATGTTAACATTGTTAATAAGTTACCAATCCAGTAATCAAACTCGACAACTATGACTTTGGTTAATATTTTTCCCCGCAATATGCCACACCTTCTTTTAGGCTAACGCAGAAAACTTTTCACAGCAGACCTAAATCAAACCAACCTTGATCAGTCCTTGTCACAGCTCTATACTCGTAGTCCACACCTTCATCACAGAGAAACAATATAGTTAGGTCAAAGAAGGTTAAATATTAATAATAAGTCTCTGCATTCATTGATTTCAGTCGCACTGACTTCTGATTGTCCGAACAATGCCATTCTTATTGTGTTGAATTTTCATATTTCGCTGGGTCAATTCTTTAAGTTTCCATGCATCCTACATATACATAGTATGTAGTTGGGTTTCCAAGACAAGTAAAGATTTCCACTACTATACAAACCAAACATGTACTATGAAAGAAGACATCCCTAATGTTTGGAAATCATAATAATCTGCCTAAATCATAATCATGTGAACTCTGAACCTGAATTTTCAACATGAGATACATACACATAGCTTCCTTGTTCCTAGTCTGAGCAAGAGCCACTAATTTGCTAAACGAACCAAATCAAGATTCAAGAAGGATGTGATGTATTTAAGGAAACAGAATTTCAGGGAGAATAATCGGTTACCTTTGAGATTGAGGGCAATTCTGACTCGGTAGGAGCAGGAGCTCATACACGTGTTGTACAGGATGGGCTTCGTCGCTGCCATGTTCGCCTACTCCTGCTAAGGCAAAGCAGTAGAACAAGCGGGTTGCTGTGTGAGTGGGGTCAGGAAGAGGATGAAGAGGCGACGAATAATACAACTGAGTTGCTGACTCTTGATTTTGGCTGTTTCGGAAAGCGCCGGCGTTGAATTCTTCGGAAAGCAAAATCGTTTGGTGAAGCCGGGGGAAGAAAGGGGCGGGCAGAGGAACCATCCAAGCCGGCAGCCGGGGTGACCGAGCGGAGTCAGAGTGAAAAGTGACCCTCTTGAGTTCTTGAGACAGAGACCCAAAATTTATTGTTTTATGATTATGGTAAGTTTGAAAAACAAGGGAAATTACAAATACTCGCTTGCATCTATCATTCTTTGGAGGATTTTCATATAAGCACCTATAAATGTTTTTGTTTCACTCAAACACCTATAAATTACACTTAGGGCGCGATTGGTTGGCTGCATGCGCGTCAGCCTGGCTGGCCGCATGCAGCGCACCTGCGTTTGGTTGGCTCTGCGGAGGCCAGAGCCTGTCCCGGCGCATGCAAAAAGGACGCATGAGCCTGGCTCGGCGGAAACGAGAATGAAGTTCGTTTCTGGCGGGCCTGGCTCGTGGGGTGCAGTGGTTAGTTATTTAATAACGGTATTAGCAGATTATTAATGTAATCCAGCTTGTATTAGTGCATTAAAAAATGGATTAAGGTTAATTATATTATAGATTAGTGCAGATAACAGTTATATTATAGATTTGAAGGTAATAAACGTTATTTTAGTATTTATTTTTTATTTTATAATTTATACAACAGATACTTGTACAAGCAACCAAACAACATCTTCTTTTAGCCAGACTGAATAGATGCAATCAACCAAACAAAACAATCTCGCATGTACTCAGCCAGGCTGATAAGAGCCTGGCTCCTAGATACGGGCCAGGCTGGTGTGAACAACCAACCAATCACGCACTTAGTTTTCAAATACCTACCTGGAAATCTTGACCGATGAATATGACTCTTAACAAGAATTTGATGTTAGCACAACACCATGCATGTAACGTGCATGCGCATCAGGCCTTTGGAAAAGAATCACAGCTGGAGATAGTTTCCTGTATTAGAGGTCAGGTTATGGTAGTTAGAGATATATTTCCCGTGCACGTTACATGCATGGTGTTCTGCTAACATTCAATACCGTTTAAAATAAATTATTGTAGCTAAGTAACGTATAATATTATTTAATAAAATCTTAAGTTTGTTTTTCTCTACATTTCTCATAACAATTCATAGGATCCTAGCTAGATTTGTGTATTATTGGTGATTGTTACGAGAAATTTGGTGATGTCATATTTGTCTGGATGATAATTACACTAAGGTGAAGCATTTGAATCAATATTGACAGCCAAATGACAGTTACAATAGTTGCTCAAAGTTATCAAGGATGTATCTGAAAACTAAGTGTGACTTCTAGTTGTTTGACTGAAACAAAAACACTTACAAGTGCGTATATGAACACCCCTAATATGCAAGTGGATCTTTGTAATTTTTCCAAAAAACAATTATACTGTCTACAAAATAGTTGTAGCCATTTTAGATACCCCTGAGTGTTCAAAATAAAGCAGTTTTCTGCTCTCTAATAGATCAAGTATAAACCTTTTTTATATATAACTAAGTATAAACCTTTGATCTACAGTTATTACTCTTTCTACTGGTTTATGAGATGGGGATTGTTCTGCGGAAAGGAAAAAAAAAAGAAGGAATACAAAACTTCATTAATCTAAAAATATCTCGCATGACATACTGACGACGACACTGTATTTTTCTTTTCAGAATCCTGTATCTAGTCTTGCTGTCCAGCTCAATGACAGAGCTTCCGCTCAGTTGGGCTCCATTTCTAGCGCCGGGCCGCAGCCGTGTGAGTGATCGGAGGTGTGCGTTCGGGCCATCAGCGGTGCCTGATTGTGTTGCTGACTTGCTGCCCTAATTGCCATTGGACCAATAAACGGCCTTTTACAGCGCTTGCAAAGTCTTTTTATTGCCTGTGTAGTGTATCTTTTCCTTCCAGTTTCCTCAAAATATTTACAATAGAAATTTAAAAACAAATTACAGCAATAATCCAGTAAACTTTTGTCAACAATTATTTTGTCCGTAAATCAACTCCTCTATTCATTACTACAATTTGCATCCAACACAAAAGGTACAATTGTACAAATCACATTTTTTCTCTTTATGCAAGAGAAAGCTGCTCTTTTAACCATGGGTACCGGAAGAACCAGCAATTTTATTAATTTCCATATTACCTATCACTTCAGACATCCTACTTCCAAAATCACTGCATGCATCTCGGACACAGCTTGGAATTTCCATGTCAGGCCGCCGGCGCGTCTGGCTGCTTTTCAGGAACTGCAACTTCAAACGCTGGGATTTCCATATATGCCTTGTAGAATCTATCCAAAAGAGGGTATTTTGACTGCAAAGAAGTTGCCTCTTAGCATTAGTTTTTCAACATGTAGGTAAGAAATATGCCAAAAAGAACTTATTTATGCCCTAGAGATACAGGTGAGAATTATGTTACCATATCGATTTGGAAGCGTGTCACGCCTGCATGGATCTGGGGCGCAAGAAACACATCCGCCTGTCCATAAGCACAAAGGGCACAGCATCAGACTATTCAGTACTTCCATGTAATACGCAGTACTAAATTGATCATCAAATACAAAAATACATATATTAGTGTAGCACGAACTTGTTAGAAACAAGTAGCCTCAAAACAGGTAATGCGCAGAAAACCATATCCAGTAAACATCGGTTATCTTAATATTGATTTCAACAAAGCCTTGTGCTCCAAGAAGTGACTCATGAGACAGAAACAGTATGTATAAAGGACATATCCTGAGTAAGCACTAACCAGTTGGACTTCATTTCCTGTAGCATATTTGCTGTCACACCCTTCCAGAAGTTTTTCAATTGCTGAGATGAATCCAACAGATAATAAGGGCAAGCCAACACAAAATACATAAACAAATGGAAGAACCAATACTAAATATCAGGTGTGTTACAGTACCCGTGGGGTACTAAAGGTACCTTCTCTAGTAACGATCTCATCCGTTAACTGGACAAAGAATTACTTAGGAAGAACAAAAAATGTGGTAGACAAGAAATAGTACAAATTATTATTGGATTGGGTCCTCTAGTTGCTCTATCATATTCCCTAATGTCAGCTGTGAACTTATTCACTATCATGCAGCACAAGCCTTTCCCCATATTTCTTTACCTAGGAAGCTTTTAATCAACCCCCATATTTCGTCAAATCCATCGTCCAGGTCTCGTTCACACTGAGTAGTAGCCTCACCAGCTAGAAATACTTGTCTCTTAATTTTAATATAAGATAGAAACAAACATGCTTGATTGTGAAGTTTTTAGCCTGAATTGGTTGGATCATAAGCCACCACCTTGAAAAAAAAAGAAATGCAGTTCAGCATGTAACTAGCCAGTTTCACTTTAATAGGTGCGCCTTCTTTGCCCGATTCTGATTGTTGTATTATGTTTTCCGGATTCAACGAGCTTGATTTAATTCATGATATTCATGATTGATCTAAGGACCAGGACCATAGATGGATTGTTTAACTGTATTCTATTTCCTTACATTTAGAATTGTTTGCTGGCGAGCTTGTCACCTCTAGAGCAAACCACTAGTATCGAAAGATTTCCTCTCAGCAACAAGGAGGAGGCATATCAATAATTAAGTAAAGTAGTTTGTTTCCATATTTTAGCTAACTTTGTTTCTTTCTGATGGATGTATGAATTACCTTTCTAACCATTGGCTTTACTTTACCTTGGCACCTATACCATCATTTTGAGTACCTTGTACCTTATAAGGACTGATACACCTCAATAAATAGTGACAAAGGCAAAATTTTATAATGCTTTACAAGGAAACTCCATTTGTATTAGGTGTGTCTGGCCAATCGTAAAAAGTTAATCAATGAAAAATAAATTATACGACATTGCAGGAAAAAAGACTAAATAATGGAAAGCAGGAAAACACACCTCTAAATCCCTTGTCAATGTAATGACAAACAATCCGAAGGCTCTCATCAGAGCCTAACTTGCCATCAACCCGACCCTGCCACAGGATACAAAATAAGGTTGCCATAAGATTTTTGCAGCACTACTGGAAAGGAAGTAGAATTAAATTTTAGTTTACAATTGCTGGTTGTGCATGAACCCACAATTACAGCATAAGACTGAAGGGGTTGAATGCTCGAACAAACTATGTTTGCAATCTGCAGAAAAAGAAGAGACATCTGTTATCAAAATGAAGTTGACAATTTCTGATGCTACTGATACATGTGTAAAATGAAACAATTAAACAGCAACCAACATTCTTCAAGTTTACACTGTATCTTCTTTGTTCCTTTACGTGTCACTAAACAGTACAGATCATGTGCAAAACAGGACACGAAAAAAAAACTTGAATCACCTATAAACTAATTTGGAAACCATAAGAAATCTTCAGCTTCATACTATAAAAAGATTGCAAATCCAGGGTAAAATGTGTACCTGCAGATTAAGAGCTTTCTTTTTGATATCTTGAGGCAAAAGAGGGTTCTGGGGATATTTGTCTTCGAGATACTACAACGGAAAGAGATTGTCAAGAATAACAATTGCGTAACAAAATAATGAACTTATAGAAGAAATTTCATGGATTACTCACTAATATGATTGCGAGAGAGTCAGAAACAACAAAATCCCCATCTACCAATGCTGGGACATACTTGATTGGATTTATCTTCTCATAGTCTACAATATGATCACAAGAAAAAGATTTCAATCACACCAAAAGACTACAGGCCCAGTAAAAATGCCAGCACTCCCATTCATAGTCAACTCTTTTTTTTCCGCAGTTGTTAAAGCATATTTATCTCAAATAGACTGTAACATAGACATAGGGATGTCTAATACTTGAGAGGACACTGTAACGAACACAAAAGGTTCCTTGTGAATTTCAAATGCACTGACATAACCTGAACATGGTGTTTGATACCAATTACAACGCGAAAAGGATTACTTACACATAACTTAAGAAGATCATCAGACTCTGCAGTTGGACCACGTGTGATTACATTTTACATGTTAAAATTGCTAATAAGTTATCAATCCACTAACCAAACTCAACAATTGTGATTCTGGTCTGCAATATGCCGCACCTTTTAGGCCATAAGATGATGCATGTAATGCATGGAATCTGTTACAACAAACCTAGACCAAAACCAACCTTGATCATTCCTTGTCACAGCTCTATACTCGTAGTCAACACCTTCATCACAGAGAAACAATATAGTTATGTTACAGAAGGTTGAACATTAACATGAAATAATCTGCATCTGTCGATTTCAGTCCTACTGACTTCTGACTGTTCAAACAATATATCATTCTAATTGTGTTGAATTTTTATATATCGATGGGTCTATTCTTTAAATCATTTCCATATTTATGAATTTTTTGCTACATTATATATACTTGAGTTGGCAAGACAGGTGAAGATTTCCACAATTTTAACATATTTATTACAAATAAAGAAGTAGTAATACAAATCTATGTAATCAAATAAGCCATCCCCAAAGTTTGGAAATTCTGTCAATCTGACTAAAGTCAACCACGCTAAATCATAAACATTTGAACTATGAACCTGGATTTTCATCCCAAGGTACATATGCATAGCTTCATGTTCCAACTCTAAAGTCTAAACAGTAGCCACCAATTTGTTGGACGAATCAGATCAAGATTCAAGAAAGACCATGCTGCTCTCAAGGAAACAAAACTTTAGGGAAAACTAATCGGTTACCTTTGAGATTGAGGGCGATCCGTACTCGGTAGGAGCAGGAGCTGATCCACATGCCGTACAGGATGGGCTTCGTTGCCGCCATGGCCGCCTGCTCGTGCTAAGGCAGAGCAGTAGTTACTGTGCGAGTGAGGCCAGGAAGAGGATAACGAGGAGGCGAAGAATACTGAGGTGTTTACTTTGGATTTGGCTGCTTTGGAAAGCACGGGCGTTGAATTCTGTGGAAGGAAAAATCCATTGATGAAGCCGTGAAGGCCGGAAGGGGACGGGCAGAGCAGCCATCCAAGCCGGCTGGGCGGCTGTTGCGATACCTGATAGAGTGATAGGAGCGAGAGTGACCCTCTTGACTCTTGAGACAGAGACCTAAAATTTATTTATTTTATGTTATTTAAGAACTATTATACCGTCTAAAAATAGCTGTATACCATTTTTATGCACAAATGCTACCTTTACGGGCTAAAACTAAAGCAATTTTTTGCTCTCTGATAGAGGCATAGAGACCTTTGGTCTACAGTCAAAATAAGCATTTGTTAACTCTCTCTACTTATTTATCCGATAGGGATAGGGTATTGCTCTCCGGAATGAAAAGAAAACAAGGAACCAATACAAAACTTGATGAATTTGAAAAAGGATTCTCTGTTTTTAGGCGGCCAAATTGACCAAAAAAAAAATTGATCATCTCGCATTGACATGTGACACACTGATTCTATTCTTGTTGTCCAGCCCAATGAAGGAGCTTACCGGGGCTGACTTGGGCTCCGTTTCTTACCGCTGGGCCGTCAGGCCCGGGAATGATATATGTCCCCTGTCGCGCGGTGACCCCACCTGGCGTGAGAGCACACGGCGGCGGCGGCGGCGGCGACGGCGGCAAGTAGGCGGTCAGTCCGGCAGAATCCTAGAGTGCGGCTGCTGGATGGAAGCAGGCAAGTAGCCGCGTGACTGGCGCTTGGGGAGGAGGACGATTGGCCTAGCCTGTGGTTGGCCGCAGGCGAGCTCCGGGCTGTGGCGGTGCTTGGTAGAGGAGGCCGAATGCGGCGGAAGGGGGAGAGAGGAGGGGAGCCTAGCAGGCCGCCCGCCATCAGCAGAGATAGCTCTAGCTAGCAGCTGAGCAGAGCGAGGTACCTGGACCCTGTTTTCGTTTTATTATGCTATTACTGTGATGATGTGCTGTGCTCGATTTATAACGAATTCCAGTTTGCGGTTCTTTTGAATTATTGAGTCCTTATTAACTCGTCCTATCGGTGTGTCAGCAAGAAAAACGTAGGAACCAACATTGCTTACACATTCCTTCAAGCAATACTTTTCGCACTAGTATGAGCGCAACTCAGCCAGATAGGACTTCAATCGTGACGAAATGGTTGCTGATCCACCAAATTGTGCCCTGGTTGTTGAATTCAGCAGTTAATTGGACCGTATGTAGTGCATTATGTCTTTCGTTGTCCACACTCAAGCTGCAAAGGTTTGCAGTAAGTTACAACAAAAAAAATGTTAAATGGTACAATACAACACTGAGCAAAAGTCACCGTGAATCCTTAAAAATTAGATCTTTTTATGTTGAAAGTTATTTGGGAATGACAGTAAGACATGTAGAGTGCATGAGCTGTGTCTATGTGTTAAAAATTATGGCTATGTATCGATAATATAGATTACTTTTTCATGCACATGTATATGGTTTTTGTTGAATGTTACTACTAATTAGCTTCATCATTGTATATGCTTTTTACATATTGGTTTTCTCCCAAGGGCACCCGCTTTTGATAGTTTCACCTATGTACAACTTACACCATTGCCATTCTCTGCTGCAAGTGGCGACTCATCTTATTCCTATTAGGGATAAAGGATTGCTATAAGGATTAGTTCCTTCGAGCATGAGGACTTCTAATCCTATAGAAGTTGGACCCTTTAAGTGTTTTTGTGCTTATAATATAGTATATTGAAGAAATTAGAAGGATTGCTGCTTAGGTTGTAACAGAGAGTCAGACTTGTAGATTTTTTCTCTTTTGTTTTTCTTGGAGTGCAGGAAAACTGAATAGAAGACATTTCTCTCTTTTTTATTGCAGGCAGATTCCTTTTAGTAATGATGGGTTGTTCACAGAGCTGAAAGATTTATATGTCCAATGCTGCCATGGTGGCGGACCAGATGCACTGCTTCACGGTTCTGGTGCAGGAATTATTTTCCCTGGGAATTTCCGTCTTCCCCCTTCTCTGTGGTTACAGCTGCACTTCAATCGGACTGCTCAAGCGGTGATGAGAAGCTTAGTTATGCCTCTGATGATAAACAAATCTGCAAACAGACTGCCTCTTTGACCTCTGATAGTGTTGTGCACACGCTCCGTTGCCTTCGGAGGAGGCCCACTATCGCGTTTGCTTACTTTAAAGATACCAGGAACATTGGATTTCACCATGACTTTTCAACCTACTCAGAGATTGTACATATTTTATCGCATTCTTACCAGGGGAAGATGTTGCTATCCTTATTCTCTGAAATTTTTTCTCGAACTGGTAGTGGTGGTGCTGAAATGCTACCTCTCATTGATCACCTCAGGAAAACATGCTCTGCTTCTTATGCACTCTCGTTTGCAGTCAATTGCTTAATCAAGGCATACAGCACATGTCACGATGCACAAGAAACACGAGAAATGTTTATGCACCTTTGCAGTCATGGATTTCTTCCTTCAGTTTGGGCCTGTAACTTTCTGCTCAAATTTGTTGCTCATAGCGGTGAGATGGGGATGGTTGGAGCAACTTATGAACAAATGAAGTTTTTTCATTTGACCCTGGATGCTCATTCACTAAACATAGTCACTAGGTCACTTCTTCAAGAAAGGAAGGCGATGGAAGCATACAAAGTGTGGCTTGAGATTCATGAAATGGGAGTGAAGCCAGATGCAGATGGATACTTGTCATTTGTAATTGGTCTTTGTGATTGTGAAAAGTATAATCTTGCTTCTGTTTTTCTTGAAGAGATCACCAGGGAGAGAGTTCCCATTGAGACTATGGCTTATAACATTGTAATAGATCGGCTTTGCAAACAAATGAAACTGGGAGAGGCTGAAAAGGTCCTGGAGAACATTGCAAAACGAGGATCTATTCCTCATGCATATGTGTATAGCTGTCTAATTCGTAGTTACTGCAAAATGGGCAACCTTAGAAAGGCTCTGGATCACTGTGAAGCCATGGAATATCATGGTATTAAGATAAATTGCCACATTGCAGGTTATCTTCTACAGTCCATGAAGAAGTTAGGTCTGACATCTGAAGTTACCGTGCACTTTAAAAAATTTAGAGATTCAGGGCTTCATCTTGACGGGGTGCTTTATAACATTGCGATTGATGCCTATTGCAAGCTTGGAAATATGAATGAGGCAGTTAAGCTTATGGATGAAATGATGGCTGAGGGTTTGTCACCTGATAAAATCCACTACTCATGTCTGATAAATGGTTATTGCCTGAAGGGAGAAATATTAAACGCTCTAATGACGTTTGATCGGATGCTGAAAGAAAATATAAAACCAGACACAGTTATATATAACATATTGGCCAGTGGATTTTGTAGGAGTGGTGTTGTTAATGAGGTGTTTGATGTTCTGGACCATATGATGGATCAAAGTTTGGAGCCTGATTCAGTGACCTGTGGTGTAGTCATTGATGGCTTCTGTAGAGGAGGTTACTTGAGCGAAGCATTGGTGTTATTCAATAGAGCCGAAGAAAAAGAAATCGACAATATTGAAGTGCTGTACAGTGCTATGGTTTGTGGCTTTTTGCATTTGGGCTGTACTGACCATGCCTTCATGCTGTTTCATAGGGTTGCTGAACAAGGAAAGTTTGTGGATCATTTATCATGTTCAAAATTGATAAATAGCCTTTGCAAAGATGGTGATGTGAAAGGAGCATCATATGTATTTAGCGTGATGTTAGAAAAGAATGTTGTTCCTGACAAAATTTCGTATAGCAACCTGATATCAGCTTATTGTCAGATAGGAGATATGGACAGTGCTCATATCTGGTTCCGTAATATGGTCGAGCTGGGGCTTGAAGTTGATGTTATCGTGTACACTGTGCTGATGAACGGTTTCTGCAAGGCTAGTCGACTGCAAGATGCACATACATTATTTGTTCAAATGACAAATGCAGGGATTAAGCCTGATGTGATTGCATACACAGTGCTATTGGATGGTGAGCTTAAGGAGACCCTGCAGCAAGGATGGCAGGGTATTGATAAAGAGAGGAGTTGCAGTCTTCTTGTAGAAAAGCATAAGAAATTGCTAAGTTATATGGAAGGCAAGAAAATTGGACTTGATGTCCCTTGTTACACAGTATTGATTGATGG
This sequence comes from Chloris gayana, assembly GCA_031894775.1. NCBI lineage: Eukaryota > Viridiplantae > Streptophyta > Magnoliopsida > Poales > Poaceae > Chloris > Chloris gayana. The sequence continues at coordinate 263,782 of JAUNZO010002876.1, read as the reverse complement.
ACAGTGCAAAGCAAAATATCTAGAGGAAGCCCAGGCCTTATTTGATGAGATATTGAAGAAAGGACTTACTCCTGACGTTTACACATACACAGCTCTCATTAATGGATATTGTAGTGAGGGAGAAATAGAAAAGGCTGAATATCTTTTACATAGAATGAGAGGTATGGGAATGAAGCCAGATGCACTGACTATTTCTATCTTAGAACATGGAAAGTTAAGATTTCGGAAACAGAAAGGTAATACTTTATTTCCATAAAGGATCTAGAACTATATTAGCTTTCATTTGTATGTCATTCAATAGGATGATGTTATTTTCCTTCACAGCTCTGTATTCTGAGAATCTTACTACTTGAGTTTCCGGTGCTGGTGATCACCAAGCTCATGTAAACCAAGGAAGTAGATGTCCTCCTGGGTGATAGCTGCACCTGGAGCATGGGAAGGCTGCATGCCACTGGATGTTGAGGGAAGTAGTCATCAAAAGATCAATGACTACCAATGGAGCTGCATGCATGCTGTCCTGATGGAACCTACTGTGGCAGCACCAGCTATGTCACAGCTCCATTGGGCCATAATGGCATGCTTCTCAAGATTGTTTGAACTATGCATATGGAAGGTGACTTGTACGTTTTTTTATCCCAAAGTATTTTTCTAGGATATCTTGCTGATACCTACGTTCAACTTGTTGGTATTGCTAACACATTTCTTTTCCTTATCAACAGGAAACCAAGCTGGTTTATGTTGTGGCTGAAGCCAGCCTTAATAGTTCATCTCATTGCCTGTAACTAACAGGATGCAGAACAAGAAGAGAATGCATGATGGCAATTACAGTGCTTGAAGGTGGAATTCTCTCTTGCAGAAACATGTGATTTGATGGGCACTATTGTAGGTTATTTCCTGATAAATTGTCTGCACTTTTCAGATAGCTCAGGGCCTCTATCCTTAATCCATCATCATCTAATGGGCTCTGGTCTGGCACTGTGGTGTTGCCGCCTGTTATGGTAAAGTCAGAGCTGACACTCCACTATTTTGTTTGGTGGTTGTACTCTGTATAACTAAGCCTTATAATACCATTTGTCCTTGATTCCTTTTCACCAGATAATTCAAAGTAGGTCAGTATCTTGACAAGAGGTTCGTCAATTTTGATTTTGGCCTTTTGCTAACCAATCCAAAAACTTATCACTCATTTTAACTCGTATCATTGCAGGTATGGTATCAACATGCTTCTTTGATGAAGCAGAACATGGTGGTTACTTTTTTGTCATGGAGCGTTTCATAATATTTCAAGAATTTCTGCTTTGTTGTCACACTAAGAGCTTAGTCCGGTTGACCATTGTTATTGTGCAACTATCGTATTTTGGCAAAGAGCTACAGATGAAGTAAGTCACTCAGTGAGAAAACTAGCTGCCCTTGAGTGTCTTTCGTAGTTTAACAATGGCAAAAGAAAGTCAGATTTCCCGAAAGTGAAATGGATTTAATGTCATTGATCCAGAATGCTTCTAGGTGCTATCAATTAAATTCTGTTCTCTAGTGATGTTTCAAGGAAACACCGTCAAAAATACAACAAACAAATTATGTTATTTTACTACTGACATCTCAGTATTTCAGAGACGTGCTTACCCAGATATTTTCTCTGGTAATCTTCGGCGACATGTCGGACAAAAGCCTAAACCTTTGTAGTAACCGCGATGTAGAGCCAGGCCGCGACAATTTTTATTCTGTTATTGAAATAGAGTTTCCTTTATAGGGAAAAAAGGATGTCAAAGACATGTTCTTACTTGAGACAGCTGCAATGTCTTTATACTTTTAGGTCTGTAGATAGATTCATGAGGTTTCACATAACAGCCGGTTTGCTTGGGAGGTGTCTGAAAGGACCGACCGGTGTTGTATTAGCAAGATGTGCTGGTGCTGGAATCCTAAAGTGGTCGCGAAAGAAACGAGCAATTCACTACTCCGACACGACACATGTTACTTGCAATAATTCAGACATTCTCGGTGCTCTGGCCTGGCAGAGAAGCCGGTTTGCTTGAGCGAACAAAACGTTCCGTTTCCAACCGGCAGTGTCCTCTTTTGCTATCCGGATTGGGTTTCCATGGTTAGATGAGCGTGCCAAAGATGCTACGTAGTCGCTACAAAAACCAAGAAGATACTGACGGCGGTGGGCAGATTTGACTGAAACAGAAAGGCTTGGACGGCAGAGCCGCAGAGGCAGGTTCCTCTTTCGTTGTCCGTGGCGTTGGCTTCCCCAAACAACCAACATTGAATGAATGAATTGCTTGAGTGGCCGCGTTCCCAACGCAATGCAAATTTATATATATGGATATGGTGGGGTGCCGGGTGCGGTTCGGCGACGCACATGCCTCTCCGTCGCGATTGGGCGATTGAGGTTCGTCAGTGGGTAAGCGTAAGTTAGGCTCTGACCGATGTTGACTGAGAGCTGGCCAGAGAACATCCGGATAGTGATTATTAGACACTACAAGTTCCTTGAGTAATTGTCACAAGACTGGCTTAAGCTGATACTCCTTGAAACAAATTACAAATACATAATTTCCAACAGGTGATGTCCTGTTTTGCTATCTAGATTGGGTTTCAGTGGTAGATCAGCGGGGGCGATTGCATTTTAGTGGACAAACAGCTGCTCAAGTTTAGACTTATTACCAGCTTTATTGTCACAAAACCCACTTTATGTTTTAGTTCTTCTGAAGCAAAACATCCTAAAGATAAGGATAACGGTAGACAGTAGTTCTTGAATAATTGTTACTCCCTCCGTCTCAATTTAGGGTGTGTTTGGCACGGCTTATGCACAAAGTGCTTATACTCGCTTATAGTGCTTATTATATCAAAACTGCTTATAGTGCTTATTGTATATAAGCAGTCAACCCGTTTGTCAAAACTGCTTATGCTTATCCATCAAAATTGCTTATTCACACCCATAAGCACTATAAGCTACGTTTTGCTGCTTCACTCAAAGTGCTTATGCTAGTACAAAATTGCAAAGTGCTTATAGGTGCTTATATACATAAGCACTTTTGCTATTTTGCTGTTTAGCACTTCAAAATGCTTATTGAGCATACGCAGTTTCAATAAGCACTTCCATAAGCCGTGCCAAACGCACACATTCTAGACTCATCCAGATTTACCAATTTACTTGTCATCCTCGCATCTCAGTGCATATTTTTCTCTTCCTAATACATCTCTATCTCTATCTCTCTCCTCCTCGTTTTCTGCGTATCTACCTTATTCACTTCTCCTTAATTCCCGTGCCCAAAGTCTAAAACGTCAAGTAATTTGGAACGGAGGAGTAGAAAATTATTTAGTTGATAGGAACTACATCATCTCAAAACGGATTACGAATGTAATGGGTTCCAGGTCCGGTCGTCGTCAAGCCAAAGGTGCGCAAGAGAGGGAATCCTAGACTGAGATTGAGACTGCGAGACAAATACAATTCACACTAGTCGACCAGAGGAGAATATCGAGATAGAGATAGACACTAGTTCATTGAGTAATTGTCACAAAACCCACACTTCAGCTGATACAGAGTAAAACACGTTGAAACCCATCAGGAATGTAATGAGCTCCGACGCCCGGTCGTCGTCAGGTCAAAGGTGCGCCAGAAGGTGTCCCAGACAAGAAAGACGAAGATAAGCCCGATTCACTTGGTAGTAGACCATCTCATCATTTCCAACAGATGATGACGTCCTGTTTTCCTATTTAGATTGTGTTTCGATGGTAGATCAACGTGCTGATTGCATTTTAGTACGCAACTGTTCAAGTTAGACTGACCAACTTTATTGTCACAAAACCCACTTTATGTTGTACTAGTTGATATGAAGTAAAAAATATTTTACAGGTATAGATAGCGGTAGAGTAGACAGTAGTTCCTTGACTAATTGTCAGAAAACCCACTTTGTTTAGTTGATACGAAGTAAAACATCTTGAAACCGATTATGAATGTAATGAGCTCCTACGTCCAGTCGTCCTCAAACCAAAGGTGCGCTACAGGGTGCCCCATACTAGAGAGACCAAGATACACCTGATTTGCTTGTCAGCTTGAGGGAGTAGATTAGTAGACCATCTTGTCGTTTCCAACAGGTGGTGCCCTATTTTTCTATCTAGATTGAGTTTCAGTGGTAGATTAGCGTGGGCGATTGCATTTTAGTGGGCAACTGCACAAGTTAGACTGACCAACTTTTGTTGCCGCAAACCCCACTTTATGTTGTAATTAATATGAAGTAATAAAACATCTTAAAGATACATAGATAGACAATAGTTCCTTGAGTAATTATCTTAAAATCCACTTTATTTGGTTGAGATGAAGGAAAACATCTTTAAACTGATTTTGAATGTAATGGGCTTCCAACATCCTATTGTCATCAGGCCAAAGGTGCACAAGAGGGCGTTCCAGAGTAGAAAGACTAAGATACGCCCCATTTGCTTGAGGGGAGTAGATTAGTAGACCATCTTGTCGTTGCCAACAGGTGATGTCCTGTTTTCCTATCTAGATGGGTTTCCGTGGTAGATCAACCCGGGCGATTGAGTGCTTGCATTTTAGTGGGCAGCTGCCCCAGTTAGTCTGGCCGACTTTATTGTCGCAAAACCCACTTTTATATATATAGTTGAAAATGAAGTAAAAATATCTTAAAGACGTAGGTAGCTGTAGACCGTAGTTCCTTAAGTAATTGCCACAAAATCCACTTTATTTAGTTGATACAAAGTAAAAGATTTTGTTACAAATGTAGTGGGCTCGCACGTCCGGTCATCGTGAGGCTAAAGATGTGCAAGAGGACGTCCCAAACTAGAAAGTAGACCAAGAGGACAGAGAGGAGCGGTCGAGGCGTTTTCCGTTCCTGCGCCATCGACGTCACTCTCCCATCCCAATTCCCATCGTATTGTGTATCGTGGCTTGGAAAACATCACATGCTCCACACCTCTGCCTACTCTCTACACCGCCTCTATTTATCCTCCATCTACTCCTGCTCCTTTGTTGCCTCCTCACGAGCAGGAGCAGACCAGCAACACTGACCGCCTCTACCACCCTCCATCGACATTTATTAAAAAATCGGAACAAAATTAAATCTATCAGAATTCCGGTTGGAAATTTTCGAATAAATCTCGATTAATTTCCAATTTCAGCCCACATATTAACTTGCAATGCGTACCTCATGATTGAAAAGCTAAAGAGGCTGGAATTACGTGTGCTAACATATATTTTCCTTGTTAAGTTTACAGCAAAATACTTTCAGATATAAAGGATATATTGTATTAAATTATTAGCATACATTTATGAATAATATACTATAAATATAGCATATTAAATTCTTACATAAATGCATGAATCTTGTACAAAAACACTTTCAGATGTAAAGATATTATATTAACTTTTTAAAATATTTTAAGATACTTTCAAAACCTTTTATACTCATATAATATATGGATCACATTGACTCGCTAATGTTATAGAACTCTCCACTGCGTCCTCTGTTGCTCCTGCTGCTCTGTTGGCTCCTGAAGCTGCCCCGCGCGCGAGCAGAGCAGCAACAGCAATGGCCGTCTCTGTTAGGCTCCAGGTGCTGGTGCTGCTCCTGGAGTTGGGTTGCGCGGCCCGGGTCGGGTTTGCGGCCCCCGCAGGCGCGGAGGTGACGCGGGTTCCCGGGTTCAGCGGGTCGCGCCTGCCATCACGGCACTTCGCGGGGTACGTGACGGTAGACGAGCGGCGGCTCTTCTACTACCTGGTGGAGTCGGAGCGCGACCCGGCAGCGGACCCGGTCTTGCTCTGGCTCAACGGTGGCCCCGGCTGCTCCAGCTTGGAAGGCTTGGTCTACGAGCACGGTGAGTAGCAAAATTGGGTTCTGTGCTAGATTAGCAGGAGCGGGCCTATGTAGATATTCAGTTGAATATCTATTATTTTTGACAAGAAAATTTATATACTCCCTCCATTCTAAAAATGTTGACGTTTAGGACAGCACAAATGAACTAGCATCAAGCTAATTTCGCTGTCTGAAACGTTATTAATTTCAGAATAGATGAGTATATAAGATATATATGATGTAGATGTGTACAAAATTAATTAGGCTTATTTTGGATTTCGTTGTTTTATCCTTTGTCTATAGGAGACTAGGACAATTCTTTACGTGGTATAAAAATTCTTTTGCACTATTGGGCAATTGCATCTTAGCTGGTAATTCCTCAAGTTAGACTGGGCAACATTGTTATCGCAGTCCCCACTTTATCTTAAAGATATAGTATCTATAGCGGTAGAAAAATAGTTCCTGTTGAGTAATTGCCAGAAACCCCACTTTATTTCGTTGACACCAAGTAAAACATCCCGCCGTATCCGGTCATGATCGAGCCGAGGGCACAAGAGAGGGCATGCGTCTCAGGCTAGAAAGGCCAAGATGAGCCCGATTTGCTCGAGGGATAGACCTGTTCTCTTCTCTAGATCAGGTTTCAGTGGTGCATCAACGTGGGCGGTTGCATCTTATTAGTGGGCACCTGCCCAAATTAGAGTGACCAACATTATTGTCACGAAATCCACTTGATTTTGTGGTATACTATAAAGCAAGGCGTCTTAAAGATACAGATAGAGACAGACAGTAATTCATTCACTGAGTAGCCTGCTGTGGTTTGGTTGATACGAAGGGAAAACTTCTTGGAACCCACTGTGAATGTATGGCCCGGTCGTTGTGAGGCCAAAGCTAAGGTGCGCAAGCAGAGGGTGGTCTCGGACTGAAAGAACAAGATACGGTGGATTTGCTTGAGGGAGTAGAGATTCCCGACTTGGTGATGTCCTGTTTTCCTATCTAGATGATCAGCTTGGGATTGATCTTGAGTGCTGCGTAATAGGCTGAATGTGAGACTGAGAGTGTCGCACGGGCCGGGCAGCTGAAATCGTGTGAGCGCCGTCGACGTCACCCATCCCGATATCCCATTCCTCTTCGCATCGTGTCACGTGCCGTGGCTTGGACGACTCCCTCCCTGTCCCTGCTCTATTTATCCCTGCACCTGCTTTGTTGCCTCCGCCTCAAGCTGCCGAGAGCTAGCTAGCAGAGCACAGCGATGGCCGCCGCACCCGCCTTATTAGTACCGGCGCTGCTGCTGCTCCTCGCCGGTACGGCCCGGGCGGCGCCGGCGGGCGCGGAGGTGACGCGGGTTCCCGGGTTCGGCGGGCCGCGGCTGCCGTCGCGGCACTTCGCGGGGTACGTGACGGTGGACGAGCGCCACGGCCGCCGCCTCTTCTACTACCTCGTCGAGTCGGAGCGCGACCCGGCGGCGGACCCCGTCGTGCTCTGGCTCAACGGCGGGCCCGGATGCTCCAGCTTCGACGGCTTCGTCTACGAGCACGGTGAGTATTAGTGGTGGTGCTGGTGTGAGTGATCGAGATCACCTCATCTCTTGCCGCGATATTTTTCTCAATCACCGCCGCAGCACGCAGGGGAGTGGGGGCCCCGCCTGCTGCTGCGCTGTTGCTGTCTACGCATGGCATCGCGGCGCGTCGTATCTCCCGGATCGTATCTTCGCTTTCCAGCCTCGCCATCCATGTTCTTCTAAACAGTTAGGAAGGAGGCCCTTTTTGGCCGGGCCTGCACGCAGTGTTCCATCATCCATGGACAAATGAACCAAAAAAAAGTTACGTGTCGGTTGTAGTTTATACGAACCTGAAGAAAGCAGAGCATGCCCGCGAATAATCTGATCGTGTGTAGCGTATAGAGTTTACTAGGGGACGCGTTGTCATGTGTTCTCTTTCACGTCTTAATTACTAGTGTTCACTTCTTCCACTCTACTTTTATATTTCTTTCGTTTCATATGCTACACGAGGAAGGAATTAGTAAGTACTAGTTCAGATGCGTGCCACCTAGTTTTCCTGCCCGTGCCACCAACAAAATAGAAAGGGAGGGAGCAACTCTCGGCAATCGCACGATGCCACGGTACAACCGACTCTCCCTTTGAATTTGATCATGCATACTATTGGCGAACTAGTTTCGCCTTTCCTTACGCCAGCAACAACTGAATTATTGCTTGCGACTTTTCCCAGCTCCAGTTAATAATAACTATGTTTCGAATCCCATCCATGTAATTTTCTTCGAAACAACGACGGCAGTCCGCAAATTCCCGCTGTTTAGGTGTTATACGGATGCGAACTAGCAATAATGCCGGTGTATCTTGAACGTTTTCCCCGCGGCCTCGCGTTCCTACCGGTCTGTCAACGATGGTCCTTTCATGCCACCTCATACCTTGTCTTTCCGTTTCCTTCTTTCTTTCTTTCAGGACCATTCAACTTTGAGGCCGGAGGGTCCCCTGGAAGCCTGCCAAAGCTGCACCTCAACCCCTACAGCTGGTCCAAGGTTGGTTGGAAATTTCCTCTGGTCCTACTACTACGTGTACCCGCTAACTGTACGTAAGCGGAAGAAAGAGAGAAAATCTTGTGCTGTTTTTGACTAAAACAAGCCTAGCGATGTTTCTTTCACCTGTTAGGTGTCTAGTGTGATCTATACTTGGACTCTCCTACCCGTTGATTGTAAACACAACAAAAATCGTCTTGTGCTAGCTCTTTCTGACTGATGAGCCCCGTGACGTTTCACCTGCAGGTGTCCAGTGTGATCTACTTGGACTCCCCTGCCGGAGTCGGGCTGTCCTACTCGATGAACCAGTCGGACTACCAAACGGGCGACCTCAAGACTGCTGCCGATTCGCATACTTTTCTACTCAAGGTATACAGGCGACAGAGACGTTCTTCCTTAGTACTAGTGTTGGTGCAGCAGTCAATTTGTCACTGCTTGCTTGTGTGAAGCAAAAGGCTGAGTACGTTTGCCTCTTATTACTTACTTTTATTTACGCAGTGGTTCCAGCTGTACCCTGAGTTCCTGAAAAACCCATTCTACATAGCTGGAGAGTCCTACGCCGGGGTCTACGTTCCGACCCTTTCCCATGAAGTCGTCAAAGGTATTTTTGGCTTTGGGATGTCTCAGCTAGTCATCCTTACCTTGAACAGCAGCTACTGTAATTGCTTTCGTACAAGTCGAGTTGCTGACGAATTAATTATACCACACGCAGGAATCCGGGAAGGTGTTAAGCCAAATATAAACTTTAAGGTACAATAAGATGAATCTCTTGTAATATTTTTTGAACGTTTTTACGGTACACTATTTTTAATATAGACCGTTCATCCCTTTCGATTCAACGGCCAGATTGATTGTTACCACCTTAACCCCATCGTGATAACAAATGGTAATTCAGGGTGATAACAAGTGGTAACATATTTAGTAATGATAGTCCCTAATCCAACGGCCTAGATTAGTTTGTTACCACCTCGCAACTTGAGGTGGTAAAATGTAATGTAAAAGGGATCTATTTTTAATGTTGAATCTCTTGTATTGATGCCTCAGAGCTCTGAATGTGATTACAATAGGAAATGTGAGTTCTTATCTCTTTTGTTTGTATTCTCATCTTAGGGCTACATGGTCGGCAATGGTGTATGCGACACCGTTTTTGATGGTAATGCTCTTGTACCGTTTGCGCATGGAATGGCTCTCATTTCAGATGCTATGTACAAGGTAGTACTTTTTACTCAGACTGAAATCCCTGATCCCAAATTTCCTTCATCTGAATTTTTAGTGATGGAATCAGAACACCTTTTCTCATGTCCAGTGGATATATGCTTCAAAATATTTTTTGAAACTCCCTGTATCTTAGTCTTCGACATATGTAATTTCAGTAATTATGAGATATCTGCATCTGGCAGTGGTTTTTCTTTCAATTAGAATTGACTACTGGCAAGATTAAGGGTGTGAATTTTATGTGCCCGGCTGAACTAACCACCATTCTGCTCACAATGCAGGAAGCCAATACTGCATGTCAAGGAAACTACTGGAACCCTGGTAGTAACAAATGTGAAACGGCACTCTCAAAAGTTGATACGGTAAATCAGTGGCACTATTCTCTGGTAAAAGGAAAAAAAGTGATATTCAAGCACTATAATTCTTTTCTTGTGTAGGCGATCGATGGACTAAATATTTATGACATTCTTGAACCGTGCTACCACAGCACAAGTATCAAAGAAGTGATCCCAAAAGATAGCAAATTGCCTCAAAGTTTCAAAGATCTTGGTGTGACTGACAAGCCTTTCCCGGTAAGAACGAGAATGACTGGACGGGCCTGGCCTTTGAGAGCTCCTGTAAGAGAAGGGCGTGTTCCTTCATGGCAGGAATTTGCCAGTGGAATTCCCAGTGGAGTTCCGTGTATGGTGAGTTACAATACTATGTTCTCTTGTGATCCGTCAGAATCTTCTGAAGGACAAAAAATGATGCTCAATTATTTTGTTATCGTTCATTTATTTACTTAAGGACATCGGTGGCTTCCACCCTACTAATTTGAGTAAACAATATGAACTTTCAAATTAAGAAATGCAAAGAGTTGTATCATCAAATTAGTGATGGTTTCTTCATGTGCCAAATCTGGATATTTCTGTATTAATTAGTACATATCAACGTGTAAAACATACCCACTATACTGTAGAGTGCCTAAAATTCTACAGATGGGTATGCTAATGTTCTTCAGTCTTCATATTTTTTAGTCTGTCTGGCTAGCTGCTGCCTTTATCAAATTCTCTATCACGTTTGGTAATGTTGTGGCCTAATAATTCTTTTCAGAGTGATGAAGTTGCAACAGCATGGCTGAACGACGATAGTGTTCGCTCGGCGATTCATGCTGAACCAGTATGACAGCCATATACTTAGAACTCTGTATTCAGTGGATCGAATTTCATTATTTTCCATTTTCTAAGCACAGTTTGCCATGGATATCTTAGGTCAGTTCAATTGGACCGTGGCTCCTATGCACAAATCAAATAGAGTTTCATCATGATGCTGGGAGTATGATCCCTTACCACAAGAACCTTACAAGCCAGGGTTATCGTGCTTTCATTTACAGGTACTTCAAGGGCAAACCATTCTTTGGTCTTATGAGAAGAATCTTCTTCTTTCATTGACATTTTTCTTTACTCTTGTTTCAGCGGTGACCATGATATGTGTGTGCCTTACACTGGGACTGAAGCATGGACAGCATCATTAGGCTATGGAATTGTTGATTCTTGGAGACCATGGCTTGTCAATGAACAAGTTTCTGGGTATTGAACAAATAACGTTTCAGCACTTTTTCGTCCTAGAGACTGAATTATACTAGGAAATGAATACAGTGTCAATAGAACTGACCTTTTTTGTTAAAGTTTTTCATTTGAATAATCCATTACTTCTCTTGGTTTAATGTTTGTATATTATCAATGAAACACAAAAAGGAAATATGACTCACATCTTTTTTGTTGTTCTACTCTTCAGGTACACCCAGGGATATGAAAATGGTCTCACTTTTGCTACTATTAAGGTGAACATTGTTTCTAGATCTTATTTATAAGTCAATACTTATTGTGCATCCCAAAATGAATACAATACTGGCTTGCATATAAAAAAATAACAGCAAACGAATATTGCACTAAATGATATGAATCCGTTACTTAAAAAGAAAAAATATTCTATGTTGCAATTTACAACAACTATATAATATGTTCCCTTTAACTTGTTCCTTTTTGCACAGGGTGCTGGGCACACGGTTCCTGAATATAAACCCCAGGAAGCATTGGCTTTCTACAGCCGTTGGCTTACAGGTTCTAAACTCTGAGTCCAGCTGGTGATCACGGGAGGCGTATTTCTGTGTACAGACACACAGTGATGAATCAAATTAATTAAACAGAGGTCAGGACGTCAAGAAAGTTGATGACCCATACGATAGATAGGACAGTCAAAGAAACAAAAGTACCTAACGCCAACACCATGGTGTATTATTCTTTTGTCCAAATAATAAATCAGTGTCGATCTCCTGCATGGATTTATTCACGGTGGGCAACCGATTGTGAAAGTTTCATTGACATTTTGGAACTTCGAAGTACAAATTAGAGTTGACCCCTTTTTCAAATGGCATTTTAATGAACCAAATTACTGTGAAGGTACTTCTTTGACATTGTTTTGAAATTAAAATGCAAATTAAGGTCTACACTTTTCGGATCAGTATCTATGACAATACTGAAAGGTTTATGTTGATATGAATAGCACTTGTATTCAATATGAGGGCACTAGGCCACAATATATACATGTATAGGTGTGGGTAAATATGCACAAAACCCCTTATACAAAAAGGAAACTACAATAATACATATACATTTAACACCCTCCCCCCAACCCTCAAACTCAGGGTGGATCAAGAACAATGAGTTTGGAAAGATAAAACATGTGTCCGTTACTAGTCCGTGCCTTGGTAAACAAATCAGCCAACTGAATCTCTCGAAGGCACATACCGAGGAGCAACTATGCTATCCTGAACCTGTGCTCGTGTATAAAAAGCATCAACCCCAACATGCTTACTGAGTTCATGCTTCACCGGGTCACGAGCCATGCTGATAGCACATGTACTTGTCGGAGAAAAGAGGAGTCGACCGAGGAACGGAAACACCAAAATCCTCAAGCAACCACCGTAACCATGTAACCTCTGCTGTCACAAGAGCCATAACACGCAACTCAGCCTCCGCACTCGAACGAGAAACTGTTGTCTGCTTCTTAGTCTTCCAAGAAATAAGAGAACCACCAAGAAACACAAAAAAAGCAGAAAGAGAACGACGACCGGAGGGATCACTAGCCCGGGTAGCATCACAATATGCCCGAAGCTGTAAAGAGCTGGAGCGTGGAAAGAACAAACAACGAGATATAGTCCCACGAAGATAACGTAGAACACGGAGCAGGTGAGTGTAATGAAGCTGGGTGGGAACTGAAACAAGCCGACTCGAGAATATGCACGAGAATGCGAAATATCGGGACGAGTCACACCAAGATAAACAAGACTCCCCACAATATGACGATAGCGAGTAGGATCGAGAGAGAGGCTCACCATCGGTAGCACGAAGACGAACATTGAGCTCCATAGGAGTCTCAACCGCATGAGTATCGGTGAGAGAAGCACGATCAAGAAGGTCATGTATGTACTTTTCTTGAGACAAATAAAATCCCTCGGTGTAGAGGAAATCTCAATCCCAAGTAAGTAACGGAGAGGACCAAGATCGGACATGAGAAACTGCTCACTAAGACGCGCCTTTACAAACTCTATATACTCAGAATCATCTCCCGTAATGATCATATCATCAACATAAAGAAGAAGAAGAGTCCGACCTCGATCGAAGTGTGAACAAAAAGCGGCTGGATCATGATTGCTGGCAGAAAAACCAGCAGCAGTGACCACGAAGCAAAACGCTGAAACCAAGCACGAGGAGCCTGTTTAAGGCCATAAAGTGAGCGACGAAGACGACAGACCATGCCCTCGGGAACAGAATACCCGGGTGGTGGACGCATATACACCTCCTCACGCAACTCACCATTAAGAAAAGCATTCTTGACATCAAGCCGAGAGATGGACCACGAACGAACAGAGGCAACGAGCCGGAAGAGTGCGAACAGTAGTCATATGAGCGACGGGTGCAAAAGTCTCATCATAGTCACGACCATACTCCTGCTGAAAACCACGAGCAACAAGACAGGCTTTATAGCGCTCGAGAGAACCATTAGAGCGGGTCTTGACCTTATAAACCCATTTACGGGTAATAGGTTGAACATGTGCGGGAAGAGCAACAAGGTCCCACGTGCCGGTACGCTCAAGAGCAGCAATCTCCTCAGCCATAGCGTGCTGCCATTCCTGGTGAGGAACAACATCACGATAAGAGGCGGGTTCGAAAGAACCGTAGTAGAAAAGGCCGAAGGAGAATAAAAATCAGGAGGACGACAAATACGACCACCACGTCGAAGAAGCTGCTGATCGGGCGAAGAATCCTCGAGAGGAAGATGCATCGGGAAAAGATGGCTCAACAGAAGAAGAAGGCCCATCAATGGGTAAGGACACATCGGGAGAAGAGGGCTCGGCGAGAAGACTAAGGAACACGTCGGGTATAAACCTGTGTCACCGGTGGCTTCACGGAATAATCCGGGGCCATAGAAGGACCTGAAGAAGACTCGCTAGAAGAAGACACCGGTGAAGAAGGCACCACATGAGAAGGCACCGGTGCCGGAGAAGAAGGCACCACACGAGTACTAACAATCGAGGCATCGAGGCAAAGTCAAGAAGGAAAGTGGGTCAACTAAAGACGCACAAGAAGTATCTAAAGATGGACGAGGATAGTAAGGACGTGACTCGTCAAAAACAACATCACAAGAAACACGCATGCGACGACCAACCGGATCCCAACAACGATAACCCTTATGCTCAAGCATCGTAGCCTAGAAAGACACACTCGACGGATCGAGCAGATCAACTTAGTGCGCTCGCGAGGTGGAAGAAGCACATAACACACACAACCAAAAAGACGAAGGTTGGTATAATCGGCAATTAGCAACACGGACGCTCGTAAGGCATCCCGCCATGAAGAGCTGATGAAGGCTGAATATTAACCAAATAGTTGGCGGTAGAAACAGACCTCGACCCAAAAATGAGGAGGGATACAAGAAGCAAGCATAAGAGCACGAGCGAGTCTCAAGGAGATGACGATGCTTGCGCTCGGCGACACCATTTTGAGCATGAGCGCCCGGACATGAAAGCCGAGCAAGAGTGCCATGTTCGGAGAGAACCCGACGAAGGGCGCCGGAAAGATACTCTCCTGCAGAGTCGGCACAAAAACACGAATGGACGTGTCAAAATGAGTGCGAATCATAGCAGATAAAAGTAATATAGATAGATAAAACCTCACTACGATGTTTCATAAAATAAATCCATGTGTGACGAGAAAAATCATCTATAAATAGTATATAATATCGATGCCCCCTGTGGAAACAAAAGGAGCTGGACCCCATACATCCGAATGAACAAGATCAAAAGGACGCTTAGACACCGACTCACTAGAATGATAGGGAAGGCTGTATCCGCTTGCCTAATCTACAACCCCGACAACGATGTAAAGACTCATGACTCGAAACAGAACCTAAAAGACCACGACGAATCATAGTGGACAAACGAGAGCCACAAATATGACCCAACCGATGATGCCACTAAGCAAAAGACGAAGTCGCCGATGCAGCAGACCCGAGCCAACAAAGCGGCGGACGCAGCGGAAGGAAGATGAAGCCGATCAAGCTCCCAAAGACAGCTGTGAATCACGGCGCCGGGGGCCGGTGCCAACCGGGTGACCCGTGGAACGATTCCGAACATAGCAAAAGTCGGAATCAAGAATCACACGACAGTCATTATCCGTAAGTTGACCAGCGGACATAAGTTGCATGGTCGGATCGGGTACACAAGAAACATCGAGGAACAGAAAAAGAGGCGGATAAAAGAGTGCCCTTCCCAACAACGGGAAGAGGAGATCCATCGAGCAGTATGAACAAAACAAGATCGAGAAGGAGAAACCATAGAAGAGAGAGAAGCACAATGTGGAGTCATGTGAAAAGAAGCACCGAGTCAAGAATCCATGGACAAGTACCCGAAGAAGAAGAGTAGGATCCTGAATTGGAAGACCGAGAAGCAGACAGCGAGAACCCGTAGGTGTAGAGGGCTGAGTCATAGTACCAGCAGCTCCCGTCGACGACGAGGTGGCAAGGCGGCCGAGCAACCTCGAGTAGATCTTGAGTGTCGAATCCAGCGAGAACTCCCCGAACACCTGGAGCACCGAGCTAGCAACACCCCGAGAAGACCGACGAGCACGAGCCTTCTCCCTCTTCTTCCGAAAACAATAAGACTCCACATGACCCTCCTTGCCACAATGATCACATCGAAGAATACCGCCACCACCTTGACTCCCGGACGAAGGCGCCGTAGGTGAAGGCACGATAGGAGCAGCAATCGAAGACGGTGAAGAACGAGCAGCTAGCACCGATGAGGATCGTAGCAAACCACCATTACGAAGACGAGTCTCCTCATTACGAATCTCGGCAAGGGCCTCCAAGCAAGAGACACAAGGATAACGAGTAAGGAGTTGAGCACGGTGTTGCTCAAACTCATCCCGAAGCCGAGTCAAGAAGTCATAAGTGTAACGAAGCTCCAGGGCCTTCTTCCGACTCGAGCGGGACTCACATGTGGCAAGAGACAACGGAGGACCAAGAGAATCCAGTCGACGCCAAATAGCAGAAATCGACCATAGAACTCATCAACTTTACTATCACTACGAGAAACAAGATGCTCCCGACGTATAGCAGCAAGAAGGGCGGATCGTCCGGAAGGCTCATAACGGTCACGAAGAAAAGTCCACATCCGATGAGCAGAGTCCAACAAAATAATCTCTGCGAAAACCGATCCTCCATACTAGCAACAAGAATAGAAGCAGCTCGAGCATCCTCATCAACCCATGTCCGGTACGTAGCAAGCGAGAGTCAAAAGAAGCCGGACTATCATCATACTCGGCTTGCAACTTCACCACGAGTAGCATCATAAGCTTCAAGCTCCTTTTCATAGGCTGCCTTCTCCTATGTAGAAGCCTTCTCCGAAAGCACGAGGCTCTTTTGGAAGAACGAGGCTCTGCAGGAGAAGTAGGACAAGGTGGACAAGGCAAATCACCGATCAGAAACTCCCACGGACGCAAACCACGCATATGAATCCGAAGACGAGGAACCCGGTCTCGATAGTTGGTGCCATTGAAAAGCACCGGGCAGCGGAGAACAGACAACCCCACCGGATGAAGATTATGACGGAGCCATGGCGACGGCGAGACCGTAAGAGAATAGCGGCACGGGCAGTTTTTTTTAAGTACTACCCTACAAAAGACCGGCTAATCACAAGGCCAAAACGATAGAGAGAGTCGCACCGGAGAAGCCCGATCAACCAGAAATCGTAGTCCTCTTTTTTTTTTTATCGGACCGAGCCGGCTTAGCGAGCCGAGCCGACAAAGAGAGCCGAGCCGACAAGCCGGCTTAGCGAGCCGAGCCGAGCCGGCTCGGAAATAGATCGAGCTCAAGGCAGAAATCGGGAGATCGATCCCGATCTCGACCCCGTGCGGCGGCCGGCAGAGATAGGCGGCGGGAGACGGACGGCGGACCCTCGGCGACGGCGAAGATGGGCCCTCCGGACCCTAGGCTCCCTCGCGGCGACGGAGAAGAAGCGTCCGGCGGCGACGATCTGCGTCCGGGTGGCGGCGAGATCCGGATGCGGTTCCGGAAGAAAAAGGATCCACAACGAACGAAGATCTCGATCACGTTGGTCCCAACACACGCAAGTGCTCGTGCGAAAAAGGAACAGGAACGGCGGCTAAAAATATAATCTTGGCTCTAATACCATGATATGAATAGCACTTGTATTCATTATGAGAACACTAGGCCACGATATATACATGTACAGGTGTGGGTAAATATGCACAAAACCCCTTATACAAAAGGAAAACTACAATAATACATATACATCTAACATATGTAAGCTACCCAATACCAACACATGTCCATCCGGATAACAGAGTTTTCATTTTTTTTTAACAGTCCCTGCGGCTACTGATGAACTAAAACCTAAATTCGTGTCATATCTCCCGCTCTCGAAAAAACTTGAACTGGAACGAGAGGATAGCAGGCTGCATCATGTCACTGAATAGAGGCTTCTACGGAGGTACCGATGAGGACGGGCTTCGGCCTGGTGGTGAAGTCACCTGAGGGGCAGCCCGCCTACGCGTGTTTGAGTCCATCGTGGCTCACGGGGCATGTCTCAGAGGTAAAAAAAAAGTTTCGTGCTCCTCACATCAAAACATAGGTAAAGACTTGCACTACATCTCACAAGGAGTCCTTGTATATGACTAGGGAGGAGGTTTGGAGATTTCCTCATCTTTTTTCTTAGTAAATGCCCAGGCCGTCATACACCCATAGGTCAAGTTTTTTTCTTTCGGATGTACTGATACAGTAAGAGGACGAAAAGCAAATTTGGGACATTGGGTGTCCCATGCTTGACAAAAGGAGCGATAAGAAAATCACAAAGTTAGCTGGCGGCCATTGCACTACTCCAGAATCGCTAATCAGAATGCTTGACCGAACTATTTAGATCGAAATCAATACGGGTCAAAACAGTTAAAAGCTCACCCCAAAAATATATCAGTTTATTCGAGACTCAACAGTAACATGGGTCATGATTGAATGGGCCGAATTGGAGTGATGAAAATATGTATAAATCCGGCCAACTAGGTAGTGGATCCTAAATGGGCCAAATTTAATTTTTCATCACCAAGGTTTTGAATCTGACATTGCATTGATTTAGTGATGATTTTATGACGATATTTTTTTACTTTACCTAGCATCGATTTTTTTTCTCTGTCACTAAAGAATGTTTCGCCACTAAGACCCGCGATCAGTAGCAAAAATTATTTCATCACCAAAAGAAGGTTTTTCGTCACTAATTATGTCTAGACTCTAGGCCTGATTATCGACGAAATTTATGATGATTTTTTTTGTCACTGATTGTATGATTTCTTGTATGGCCGTGGTAACATGATCACTTACTAACAAAATGGCACCAAAAATTGTAATTTTTATTGTTGATGAGATGCCCGCAGATTACAACCGAATTACTTATTGGTCTAGAGTCTAGACATGCCCTAATTAACTGCCGCCATAACCTCACCATTCACCGCCATTATCGTGTCTCACATGCCGCCGTAGTTGTGCCCCTCGCCGATCGTCGTCGCTCCATGCCGTTGTCGCCGTCAGCATCGACATCGTGTCACCTTTTGTCCTTCGCACCGGCGACGGAGGAAAAGCACCTCCCATTGAGCATGTAGATTTAGCGGATTTGCACACCCTTTATCGAATGCCAGCGTCGCCGCGGGCACTCGTTGCCCGGCTTGGTCACCGTGGCCGCAACCACTTGTCGTCATCCCCGCCAATGCACAGGAGCGAATGGCTCACGAGAATGGGCCGACTCACTATGATGGAGGGAGAATTCCGGTGTTCGTGGCACAATCGCATATCGAAGATGGAGAGTAACAAAAAAATGCAAGGACGACGCCGATGGTGGGAGAGAATTGAAGCCACTCCCCACGGATTCATATCCAACTGATTCAGCGTTTGCACATGAAATTGTCAATTCAGCGTGCTGCACATGCCCTGGAGACGAATTGGATGAGCAATATAAAGGAATTGCTGAAGTAAAGTTGGGAGATGGTTCTACACTTCAATTTTGGGCATGATCTTTTGTAGGAATTCCTCTTAAGATACAATACCCTGAACTGTTCTCATTTGCCAAGGCTGAAGGAATGTACTTCCAGCAAGGCAACAACATGAATTTGCAGATTGAAGATGCAACTAGGCCTCCCTAGTGGATTTTGGTGACAAATGACAAAGAATTAAAATGTCTAATGTGTTATTGAGCTAATGTGCAAGATATGCAACTCTGTCCTTAGAAACTTCAGCACAACTCACTGCTTTACAAGCTCATTTGGAGCAAATTCAATTATCTGATCTGCAACATGATTCTTGGAGTTATCTATGGGGGTCAAACTTTCTCTCTAGCGGGAAGGCCTACGTGCAGCTCATTGGTAATTTGGAAGCTTCACTGTGGTTCAGTTGGTTGTGGAAATCAAATTGCAGGGGAAAATATAAATTCTTTTTCTGGCTCTTAATCAAGGATAGACTCAACACCAGGGATATCATCGGAAGAAAGAACATGCATCTTGATTCATATTCATGTGTACTCTGTGCAGGACAAGCTGATGAAACTCTCCTACATCTTTTCTTTGACTGCAGCTTCGAGTGCACACTGTTGGAGTTTGTTACATATCCAATGGGATACCACCTTACAACCAAATGAAATGTTATTGCAAGCTAAATTGGCATTCTAAAGGAAGTTTTTCAGGGAAGTCCTCATCACGGTTGCATGGAGCATCCGGTGTCATAGAAACAACATTATTTTCAATCAAGCCTCACCTGATCATAATAGGAGGAAAGTGTCCTTCAAGGAAGAATTAGATTTAGTGATACGGAAGGCTAAGCCCTCGAGTAAGAGCTCCTTTAGAAGAATGGTTATGTAATATAAACTTATAATCTTCAGTAGGGTCTTCTTTTGGGCATGCGGCCTTGTAACTTGTAAATATTGACCAAAATCAATACAAAAATAGGTAGGGGGCTCCCCTGTCGTTCGGTTCAAAAAAAAATACCGTGAGAATGTTAACCCCTCATACAAAAAGATGAAGTGTGGACTCAAAAGCAGATGTAAAAGATAGATTTACAACATTTTTTGAGTCTAGGCAAGCCAAACTATCAACATGGATGAAACGATCTAACATGAAGAAAACATATGTTAAAAAAACCCCAAAGACAAGATTGGAAACCAAAATTACCAAAAGAGACAAGTCCAAAAGCCAAAATTCCTAGCTCGGTCACAAGGAACGGAAGTTCCGCCAACTCCAGGAAATTTCTTGTGAAAGTTCTGTTTCCAACGGAAGTGTCGACCCGACGAGTGAGTCCAGCCTTAGTTGGACCCGACGAAAATTCCATGAGTTTTTACGGAAGTTCCGTCAATTCCGGGATTTGCTCGCGGAAGTTCCATTTCAACCGAACTTCCGAGCTAACCCTAGCAACTGCTCTTTTTGAACCCTTTCCTATATGTACCCTATCATATCTTGTGAGAGAGGGTGCTGATGCTTTTGAACTCTCCCATCTTCCTCAAGCTCTAGCTCTCACCTCCTCCCTCATTCCTCCCGAGATCCATGACCATTTGTAAAAGCCCCACCTCAAATCCAAGCTTGAGAGCATCAACCCAACCTTGAGCACATCTTCCCCTTGCAAGTAATCTTGATTTTACTTGTTACTCTTAGAGATTCGTTCTCCTAGATTGTCTAGGTGTCAACCCTAGAGCTTCCAAGTTTGTCGTGAGCCTTGGGAAGTTTGTGAAGGTTACGATTCGCCTCCTAAAGGAAAGGTATCAAGAAGAAGAAGAAAACCAAGTTTGATCTTTACGATCACTTGGAGAGGATTAGGGTTGAGAAAGACCCGACTCTTTATGAGCTCCTCGACGGAAACATAGGAACCTCTTTGTGAGGGATCCAAACTTCGGTGAAATCTCTCTCTCTCTCTCTCTCTCTCTCTCTCTGTGTGTGTGTGTGTGTGTGTTTTGTTGTTTGTTCTCGTTCTTGCTCTCTTTGCATATTGTGTCCGATCTACTTGTGTATGGCGTGTCTATTGAATTCATGTAGAGACAACACTCCTAGGAGGCGAAGCGAAGTTTCTATTCATGCGGTTTTGTAAGAATCACTTTCGATCTGCTTTACCTCTATTTTCCCTCCTGGCATTTTTAATTCACGTACTAGTGTTGTGATTTTCAAGAATTATTTGCATTGCCTATCCCCCCACTCCCCCCCCATCTAGGCAACTTTCACAGACTTGTTTCATCAGCCACTAAGTGTGCGAGGCTTATGCTCAATGGAAACTCGTCAATGACCAAATCAACAATTTACAATTGGCAAACTCGCAAGATCAGTAGAAACATACGGGGCAAAGCCAAAAGTATTCAACAACAAGAGTTTATAAGCAACTAATTGGTCACCTGCCAGCTCACCCATCCTTTAGGTGGCTATGGAATTCATCATGTCAAGCTAAGCACAAAGGTGTTCTTCTGGTTATTATTACATGACAGAGCTTCCTACATATCTTTGTATCCTTCAAAAGGAAAATTTTTGCTAAGAGTTGTATAGGTATTGTTATACCAAGAAGATTGAATACAAAACAAGTGGTGAACTGGATCAAAACGAAGCTTGCAATACCCTTGGTTATCGATATTACCATCTTGATGTGTTGAAGTATATGGAAGGAAAGGAATAACTGGATTTTTAATTATGTGCCTCCAACAGTGGAAAATTGCACATGACAATTTCTGGGTGAAATGGCCATCCTTGTGCATAGTGTCAAGAAGAAGCATCTCGCTCCAAATAAGCAATGGCTAGAGCAAAATAGCTTAGTATCTTTTGTTGTTTCATGTAACTCTTATTTTCCTTTTCTTGTTCCATTTTTTATAGAGAACCTTTGTTTTTCATTCATAAATAAATTACCGTAGGGCATTGCCCTCTAGTTTTCTTAAAAGAAAAGATGAGCAATGCAACACATGGTTAATTAACGTTATCTTCTCAAAACATGCAGTTCATTCCATCTCCCCGTTCCCTTAGAACACAGTGGCCGACACCCGCTCCCTGAAATCAATGGTAATCGACCATGTGCCGTCGCGACACCTTTGGCGCGCCGACACGTCGGTGGGACAGTACATCATGGCATGTTTGAACTAAAAATTATCCATAAACAAATAAACTCGTTGTGCCCGCATGTCACACGAAATTACCAGTTTGCACTAAACATTTCCCCAAACAAATAAAGTCATAAAAGGAGACGACAGAAACCACAACTTCAAACAAGCCAAGTTCAAAAAAAAAAAAAAAAACCATTCAAACAAGCCAACAGACTACATGAAGTCACAAACTTTATGAGTCAAAAGCATTTCCATCTTTGCATAAACGGGCATATGGCCATATGGGCAATATATATCGCTGCAGGCGAAGAAGAAACGAATGTGGCGCAAATCTGAATCCACAACATTTTTTTATTTCTAATTTGAAGGGCTTCCGAGTCCGCATAATCAGGTCCTTCTTGAGTTAGCGCATCCCAGTAATTTCTTTGATAAGGACATCGCCATGCTAGATGCACTCAAGCTGAAGTCTCCTCCAAGTTACAAGTTGCTTCCAACTCCACCGAGACTCCGATTCGGATTCAGCAAACCTGCCTTGACGAATTTGATGGTTTCTTCTTCATACGACATCGGAATGAGACGTTTCTAGAGGAATTAGAAAGAAGACGACGACACAGTCATTTTAGTTCTGGTCCCAGCTCCGGAACCGTCGTGGATCATTCTGTCCGATCCCGACAAGGCGTCGTGTCATCTTTTTGGGCCGACACGGCCTTGTATGATGTCGAACCTTAAGCCCATGTTGAGGACACCCCATCCTGGTTCGCCCTTAACCCTAGCATGTTCCTAGTCTATAAAACTCAGTAGCCGCCGCCGATTAGACTCGGGTTTTGTTTAGTTCGAGTTTTCCAGAGAAAAACTATGATTGCATCCTTATAACTGTGGCGATAAGTCCTTTTACCGAGATCGGGGCCCCTATTCTTATTCTCCTCGACTGTGGCAATTAGTCCTTTTAAACCGAGTGCTAGAACTCTTTTAATTTATAGTGTCAATTCCTATTTGCAATTTTAGATTGCGTGTTTATCCCTTCTTGCTTGTGTTATCTATTCACTTGCTGAAAAAGCCTTTTCGGCGAGGTCAATCAAGTTGTACTTGCATGGTTGATAACGAACGGAGCAGTGGTGTAGCGGTTACATGATCGAATCGTGTTGATTCGAAGCCGGATCGTCAACGTCGAGTTCTTCAAATTCAAGTCTACCCTCTCTACCTCTCGGAAGATCTGCCTAGATCATATCGTTCTTGGTAAATGTTCTTTCCACTTTCTTGGTAACTACGCTTTCCAGTTTTGTCTTTGGGGCTGGCAGCTGTTTCTTCCCACTCAGTTTTGTCTGTGGGGTTCAGCTGTTTCTTCCCACATTGACTAGATAACTAGATGGTCGTGCCCTTTTTGCCCGATAAAGAATGGTTTGATGATTTTTCAAACATTACCTCAATTGACGCATTTGGCCATCTAAGTCAATATTCGACACAACTCACCAACACACTACCGTTTTCAACCTCTAGCTCAGGTCACTGCCCCACCATACTGTTGGAAATATAATCACTTTCAGTTTTAATTTAATCCAGAAATAAATCATGAACATGATATACAGATTGCTAAATAAATTAGACAAGTCTACGCAAGATTTAGACATATCTAATAAGCAAGAGAAGATGAACACATCTACCATACTATCCATAACTATCATGCAGAGATAGAACGCAAAGGCTAGTATGGAAGACATAATGCAAGTAGAAGGTACGTACGTTTCCGGCTCGACGGAGTAGAGGAGTTGACGACGACGTTCAGCAGCGTCACGGCGAAAACAGCGACGTGCTTGGCTCACGCGGCGGGGAAGACGCGCCGTGGTGGAAGCGATCGAGCGATCGCGCAGAGCGCTTCCCAAAACCTTATTCGCCTTCTCCCGGTGCGGGATCGCCGAAGGCGCTGGTTCCGGAGACCTGCTCTCCCGTTCGACGGTGCACGCCGACGATCGGGATGGAGTAGTCTTGACGGCGCAGCAGCAAGAGAGGCTAAAACCCTAGGTGAGTTCGAGATATCGTTTCTACGGCGGCGCCCGTACGTTTATATAGGAGAGACCGCTAGGGTTAGGCGAACCTAAAGTGCAAAAGGAAGCCGCGCCCATGCAAGGCAAGGGGCCGGATTTTGGCGGACCATTCACGCAGGTGATGCGCGGCCGCGCCTTCGCCCACGCCCGGCCCGGCCCGGCCCGGCGAGGAGCGCGCGCGTGTGGTCTTCCTTCTCTCTTTCTCACACTTGCAAGGAAGGCAAGAGCATCCAAGTTTATAAGTTGGTCTCCCTCCACCTCCACTAGCAATGTGGTACTAAACATTGCACTCCCATCATTCCTCATGGGCCTTTGAGATTTTCTAGGAATTATAGAAATTATTAATGGGCTTTGGCCCAATAATTCCATCACATACCTCCATCATTCAGGGTATGCAGCAACTGGCTTTTGTTTGAAGAATATGATGTTGACTGGAATTAGAAAATAATACTGTCACCTCAAGAGTACACACCATTAATTTATTTGTACATTCAAATTTGGTGTGTCTATATGTTGATATGTATATAGCTGTTCTTGCCTTCAATTCTGTCTTAGATGTCATATATATGTTTTCACTGCCGGTAACCACTAAGGACTTGACTTACCTTAATCAATCTCTACGCATGTCTCGTTAGGCCCTTAATTACGGGTTGATCAACCTGGAAGGCATCTTGCAATCTCGCACAGAACTGCCGACTGCAGTTCCACATCCAGCAAAATTAATTTCACCCACCTGATCAATAAAGTTGTATCGTCGATGAGTGATAAAGCAGTACGACATGGTTGGGCATGGTACATCTTCATAGCTTGGGGAACATCAGTAATTCAGTATGGTGCCTACCTTGCAGATGCCATAAATTTTATGTCGCGACCATGAACGACACAGTGAGAAGGCTAAGGAAGTCAGCCAGGCCGTTGCTAAATTGCGTGAGGAGGACCTGGGTGACCGGCGGCTATCTCCAAGGTTCGAGGGAAGGACGGCTTGACCTCATTTGGTAATAATGACTTTTTCCATGTCTGATACATGGAGGATGGATTATGACTCCAATGCTTCTTGTTATGATTTGCTTCCGAATCAGATTGCATATGATATCTTTCTAAATCTATTTCGTGGCGGATATAGGCCAACGGCCTGGTGGCAAGGCGCCTGAGTGGCAGCCGCCAGGTCCGAGGTTCGAACCTCCGATCCTGCACTGGGTGGAAAAAAATCCCTCGCTCTCCCCATGCCAAAGCATAGGTAAAGACCCGCGTCATAGCTCACACGGCTAGCTGAGTCACTGTGTATGGGTGGGGAGGGGGTTCGGAAATTTTCTCGGCCTACGTGAGAAGACTCTTCTTCTTAATATAAGTCGTCGGGAGTGACTTCTTCCCCCAACAGATCAAGTTTTTTAAAAAATCTATTTCGTGGCAAGAAGCACTGCTACTATGGTACGTATAAATGGAGATAGAGGTGGGTAACTTAAAATAATCAGATGGTTTCATGAAGGATGGGTTACGGCTCTAATGCTTTTGGTTATGACTCCCTCTATTTCTAGATTATTGTCGTTAGTATTATTCAAAATGTTTATTTAAATATAAAAAGTCATAAGCTATATTTCAAGTTTCTCTTGTGACAGAACACATTTCAATAAAATATACAATATTTTTTAAAAAAACGAATAAGACAAATGGTCAAACGTTATAAAAAATCAACGTCGACAACAATTTAGGAATGGAGTAGTAGTGTATTTAGTGGGAATCTCAAAATATATTAAAGATGTGGATAATATATAGTAAATATACAAATATGAGACTTGATACTCTCCTAAATTAATCTCGATCATCAATATTTAAATTCTTAATCAACTTTAATATATAAGGAGTGTTTTGGTAATTGCATGTAGTTCTCAATAGAAATATGCATGTCTTATTCTCATCTAGACGACGATTTCTTTCTGCTTATCATCATGTGATCATGTCGGTCCTCTCAGCACCAGCCGATCTTGCCAATACCCAGTCAACCTCGGTGCTCCCCGTTTCGGTGGAGAGGAGGTGGCGAGTTACTCGGACGAGCATGCAGTGGCGATCAAGCGCATCCTCATACCGCAGTCGAGGATGGTCGTTTAGCCACCGTACTTGCATCCCATAGTTCATATGCTTCATCGCCATAGATGTTGTGGAGCTTGTCGAGCTAGAGGAAAGTCAACGAATTGCAACTAATTGTCCTCTCGCACACCCTCGAGGTCCATCTTGTTGTATATGAGCTCGCTGGCACGAGAGATGGGGGAGGTGGAAGACTCGCCGACACGAGGAGAGAAGGGAATTTGCAGGGTCCCCGAAATATTATTTCTATATATTGGTTTAATAAGATGAATAATCAAATATAGTTCTTGAAAGTCAACAAAATACTTAATTTTTTAAGATGGAGGTATAGAAGGCCCCATGTAACCAAGAATTCCTATATAGAGATCGTTTTTTAGTGTTGGCAAATTTGCCCCATGTAACCAACACTAAAAAATCTGAGCAAATTTGCCCCATGTAACCAACACTAAAAAATTTGCCCCATTAAGCTCATAAAATCTGAGCAAATTTGGCTCATTTGGCTCATTAGCACATGAGTGGGATGTGGAGACTTTTTATGTTGCCATATCGTGCTCTGGTTAGGGCGGGTAGGTGTGAGAGAAAGGAATTGAACTTTTTAATTTCAGATGCATTTTTCTCCTCTTTGAACATTGTGTTGTTTAGAATTAATTCTAGGAAATGAGATCTATATGATTATTTTCTTATTACAAAAACAAAATTTCATCGATATTTTGAATGTGCTATGTCAACATTTAAAATATTCCATGTCGATATTTTCAAAAAAAAATATTTATACTTTTTGAAAATATTAAAATAAACTATAAATTTTTAAATTCAAATTTTGTCAATATTTTTTTATATTGTGTCTACATTTTTAATATACCTTATCCATATTTTTGTGAAAATGTTAATCCTATTTTTTGAAAAAATATTGAAATAAACTTCAATAAAATTAAATTTGCATTATTTTTATAAATATATTATTATAATATTTATTTATACAGTGTTGACATTCTGAATATTCTATATTAACATTTTTAGAGAAATATTGACTCTAATTTACTTAAATGATCAAATTCATGTTATTGGGCTGTTCATGGTTCAATATATATAGGCTTAATAGGACGATCTCCCAACGCTAAAAGCTTCTTTGGAACGTAGGATTCTTAAACATAGAAATAGAAAAACGTAGGATTGAAGTTTGATGTGTTTTTAAATCCCATGAAATAAAAAAACGCAAGAATTATTCTAACTAGATGTTTGGATGCATCCCAAGAAAAACATGAGAATTTTGTGGTTACATGTTCATTAGTTAGAGCAAAAAAAGAGAGATCATAATATACCTTGAAACTTTCAAGGAATTTAACATGAGGTTGGACCTCATGCTAGAATTCTCCCAAATTATAGAGGAAACTTTCGTATCCTTCAATATTACTATGAAATAATTCTTCAATTCCTTCTGTTTTCCTCCCTTTATTCCAAAAAGGCTTAAAAAAAGAACGTCTTGCTATAGGTCATCGATACTTACGGCCCTCGCCCACGGCCTAAGCCCAGACCATCCCAAGTCGGGCTGGGATGGGCTCGTTGAATACCAATGGAAACTAAAAGATAATCTCCCGTTTCGTGTCCGCGAGTTCAAAACGCACATTTTTTCGCTTGCCCTTCCGCTGCCCGCCTCCAAATTCCAATCCAGAACCCCGCTTCGTAAATCCCGGAGTTCCGGAAACCCTAGCCGTCCCCTCCACCAGCAAGCTCCTCCAAGCCCTCCCTTCCCGGCGGGCTAGCCCAATGGACTCCGGCGGATTCATGGCGCCGCCGCCGGTCGCCCGCACGCCGGAGGACGTCTTCAAGGACTTCCGCTCACGCCGGGCCGGCCTGATTAAGGCCCTCACCACCGGTAAACCTCGCCTCGCCCTGCCTTTGCCTTACGAATCCTGCCGGTTCTGGGTGGCTTTTGTTTCGATCTCTGACTGGTTTCCGCTGGTGGTTGCAGATGTGGACAAGTTTTTCTCGAGTTGCGACCCAGGTGAGACATTTGCTCTGCTCCTCGATGCGATTCGTTTCGCTCGTTTCGTCTAGGCCCGGGATTTCTAGGGTTCTAGTTGGGTACTTTGCAGTCAGCGGGTCAATCTGGAGTATGTTTTCTTAGAAATTTGTGGCATCTTTTCCCAAAACTGACTTTGGAGATCTGTTTTTGTTGTCTGCGATTTTTTAGTCAATTTTTGGGGAAAAAAATCCGTGCGTCACGCCTTTGCTGTCGATGTGTCCTGTGGCTAGCCCGGGAATTTCAACCCTGTTATTGTGCGTGCTGACTGATGATTTTGCCGCTTGACGAGGTGTTAGTTAGGCCACTGGTTATGTTCGTTCATTCGATGAGAGGGAAAGTGTAGAAAGGTGTGACGCTGGAATCCTTATCTTCTGAGAACTGGTCGACCGGACGGTCGGCCTGTCGTCCTCAAGAAAAAGATGTGGAGCTGCCCATTTACTATTTTACACCCTGGACGCAGGCATCTGCTGCAACCATCAGAGGGGCATTTTCGGGAGTATGTGTCTGGTTGACTTGTGGTGAGTGATGTCACGTAATGGGGGTGTCAGGATAACTTCACTATTATTTCAGGGCACACTAACTCATGCACGTGTTGATATAGAGTTTGGGGGTGATTAATGAAAAGTTTCAAACACTTGGTCACTGCATATTTTCCCACTTTCAATGTATGAAAATATGGAAAAAAAAAAGGTGGATAGCGTAATCATTGAGTATAGTTATGTTCTTAAGGCCACATTTATCACAAATATGCATAAATTTTTCACCAACAGGAAATTTGAAAGGCTGCTGCCTTTTAAGGAAAGGGTCAACAACTTAATTTCATTAGCAACGTAACATGAGTTTTCCAAGTTGCTTAGTGCTAGTGTGAAATTTTGGGTGGGAGAAGCAAAATCACCAAACAATGGTTCAATATTGAGAGTTGATATGGAACCGATTTATTGATTTCACCGTGGTATAAGGGATCATTAATCTTCTGTATTATCCATCTCATTTTACAGAGTACCCATTTTTCGTGTTTCATAGAATTCTCAATTTCAAGTCGTTGAATCTCCTTTTCATCATAGTTCTTTGTGGCTACAGACTTTCAGTTTTTAGGAGTCTTCATCAAGTTTCATCTTTAGTCACTGTTATAGGTTCAGATTTTGAAAGAACCACACACTGCTAATCCGCACACTGTACTTTTTTACATGTGATGTAGAGAAAGAGAATCTTTGTCTGTATGGACTTCCCAATGAGACGTGGGAAGTGAACTTGCCTGCAGAGGAGGTCCCTCCTGAACTCCCAGAGCCAGCTCTGGGAATTAATTTTGCTCGGGATGGAATGGAAGGAAAAGATTGGCTGTCACTTGTTGCAGTGCATAGCGATTCTTGGCTTATGTCTGTTGCATTTTATTTTGGAGCAAGGTTTAGATTCGACAAGGAATCAAGGTATTTCATTCCTTCTTGTTATAACCATTATGCTTGATATTTTCATGTTGTTCGATGTCAGTTCTTACGGTTTGCAAAACAGTGACTTTTCGTTTTAGTTATGTCAAAAACTGAATTTTATCAAAAACAGAATCATGATAGACACTTATAAAACCAAATATAAGTAATACAGAACATCAAGTGTACACTAGTAATGTAGAATCATATTGTTAGCACAATTTATGCTGTGTAATAAAGAAGAATTATCAATTAGTTTGAGTAGATTATATAATAAAGTAAACAGATTATGTACTAACACAAAATACAGTTTTACCAGCTTCTATTAACCTAGTTTGAATGTCAATTGGTGGAAACTACAGTTCTTTTGCCCCTTGACAAGAATCAGTGACCTTCACAGTTTATCTGAGTTGAACGGACATTTTACCTTGTAGAGAAAATGAAATGAAACAAAATTTTCAGTGGTAATATTTCCATGGTTACAAACTCAAATAAAACCTTGGCTAGATAGTGTCACCTAGCTGTATCTACATGTTATCTTGATCCATTCAATTCCCATAGATTGTATTTTGGTATGTAGTTTTAATGCAAGATATGGCCTTTGCAGCATGATCAAAGATTATGGTTTTCTTTGTGTACCGGTGTCAATATCACTAGGAATGTATACAATATATGAATGTATACAATATACGGCTGTTACGTTGCTGTGGATTGAATGTTGTATGTAACAGATGCTGAAAATGATGCTATGGATTGAATGTTTTCTTTATGCTGCTTAACATGTGTTTTCATTTAATTAGCTAACACAAATTTATTGGCATCAATCATACATACCTATGTATGCCTTTATTTATGTGACTGTAAATTTCCCCAAAAAGAAATGATGACCATAAATGCTATACCAGTGTTTTTGTTTTGTGTTTGGTTTGGACTATCATATTATGGTAAAAGTTCCCTCCATTCTCAAATTGTTGTCGTTAGGTCTTGCTCTTTTTCAACTATAATTCTTGTAGTAACGACAACAGTTTCAAAATGGAGAGTTTCTTATTATTTATTATATATCTGTCATGCAATATATCTCCAGAGATCTACCTAACTCCCTATTACAGATTTTGGTCAAAACCATGTGTGGAAAATTTTCTTATAGCTAGATATTTGACTTTCAGTTACCTCCTGATGGTTGCCTTGCAGGAGACGTCTCTTCAGTATGATCAATAACCTTCCTACAGTATTCGAGGTTGTCACTGGAAACGTCAAGAAAGAGTCCAAAGAAAAAACTCCTAAAAGTAGCAGTAAAAGTAACAAATCTGGTTCCAAGGTATGAAACTTCCCATTGCATTAATTTGTTTCCTGCAAACCAGGAAGATCACTCTGATTCGATTTTGACACGCACCATTTTAAAAACACAGCCGTCACGCCAGTCAGAACCAAACCCAAAGCCCTCGAAGATGCAACCTCCAAAGGAGGAGCAAGAAAGTGAGGGGAGGACCAACAGGAAGATCCTGACTCTGCAGTATGTGGTGCATGCTATCAAAGTCACGGACAAGATCAATTCTGGATCTGCTGTGACATTTGTGAGAAATGGTTCCACGGCGTGTGTGTCAAGATCACTCCAGCTAAAGCGGAGCACATCAAGCAGTACAAGTGCCCCTCTTGTAGCACAAGCATCAAGAGAGCCAAATCTTCTGCCTGAGTGATCTAACTGTTGATGATCGGCAAACTAGGGGTGGTAGTTGACATGTTGTAAAGAACCAACCATTCCAGGTTTAGGACTGATTAGATGGTGCCCTAAGTTCTCTCAGGTTAGGGCAGACATAGGTCCTTTTCTGGATATTGTTGGTTCTCTCCTTTGAAGTATCACTAGTTCTAATCGCTAAGGTTTGTCCAAAACGTGAAATCTCAGCCCTAGTGTGCTGTAATTCTTAAAATGAAAATTCTAGTGCTATGTAGTTTGCTGGATTTTCTGCTATTGATTCCAAGTGTGCAATATATGACCCAGTCCTTTAAAAATCAGGTTTTTGCCATTACCTGACGCAGAAAAAGGTTCGATTCAAATGGCTTACTGCTATGCATGATCTCCCTTATTATCATTAAAAACAGAGTATGAGTATGATATGGTGATTTTCAGATGTTAGTTAAATCGGATCTTCATGGTTCTTGCCCCTGGGTCATCGTTTATCACATGTACTGGATGATTGTACTCCATGAAATCTAAATACTGTACTGTACGTCTGGATGCACAAGCATTTCGACAAGCTTTCATTCATGATAATATTTGCACCATCCCGTTTAAGATGGAACGCCGACACAATGAATAGGCGAGTGCCTCTGAAATCCAACTTCACACCTTGCACATGAGCTCTCCAAGAACGTGGTCCTCTGGCGATCCGTGTCGCCGGTCCGCTATCTTCTTTTGATTGCTCTGGCTCCTTCCTGCGGGACCACTCTTCACATGCCATGCCTGAATTATTTGTGTTACAGGGGCGGGCACAGGAGCGTTCCATCATGAAAGTGGAAGGATATACTACTTGGAAGTTGGTTCTGTTTGAGTTTTCTGTGAAGTGAAAATATTAAGACTAATACAGTATATGATGGGTTCTGGAGCACGGGCAGTGTGGCCACATGGGTCCACCGACAAATTGCTCATTTGTTTGATTACATGCAATTTGTTATTTCCTTAGAAATAGAAATGGACGAGAAAAGAAAATTAAGAACCGCTGGGTGGGTTTCTGATTGTCACTGCAGAAGTAAAAGAAACTGATTACTTGTCCATGCCCTCTGATCTTTGTTTGTGGACACATCTTTGATTTGATTTTTAGCCATATCCGTGGTACTTGAGGCACATTCATGCGTCTTGGTGACTGGTGAGATGCCAATGAAACGCCATGTAGACTTCGCTAGAGGACTTTTCTGTCCAGCAGCTGATTGTTTGTTGTCAATTTTTTCTACTTCCAGACTGTCCATGTCGCGAAAAAAATATATGCTTCTCACGCATGTCAAGCAAAATTTTGACAAAGCGATGTGTGGCTTCACGTGGTAATGTAATGAACAAGACAAGCCCTCAATTTTACAACACAATTCGAACATCAATAAATTCAATGGGAGACAGAGCTTCAGTTTGGAAGCTGGAGGAACCGAAACAAAAACTGAAGCACGGAGGCGTACTGGAACTCCCCAATAGTGGGTGGTAAAAAACTTTGAAAGCCAGATTTGCAGTGCTAGCAGTGATACTCTTGTTGCCATTAATCCTGCCCGTGCATTCCACGTGATTGGAGGCGCTGCGGGTCCTCAACTCCTCGTGAGCACGGTAATGAAGCTAGATATTGAAACTTCTCCAGATGATTGAAACTTTTCCAGTCAAGCCAATGTTTTTTGCATTAATAAAGGTTTAAAAGGTGTTGATATAAGAAAATTTGAAAAGACCTCAGGTTTGATGGCCAACTTGATTTCAAATCACGATTACGTTGTAACTGGGTCTTGTTTATTTTGTGACGAGAAAATTTGACTATCCAAATTTTGAGGTGTGCTTGACGTGGTCCTGAAACTCGATACTACTTGGGAGGCAAACTTTGGCTACACTTGTTGAGTTTCAAATTTTGAAACCAATATGGTTCAACGGCAAATGCAAACTCAACAAAATATTTGATTACAGGAATTTGACCTCATAGTAGTTGCCGTTGTCCATGCCCGTCTACTGCCAACACAAGCACAAAGGAGGGTATTTGTGGTTGGTCCCCTTATGCCGCTCGTGTATGCCAACTGGGTTATCATGCACTGGTATATAAATAAAAAATAAAAAATGAAACTTGATTTCTTACGTTTAGGAAAGGGAGGATAAGCAGCTTATTTTTACGACAGGGGAGGTTAAGAGTTTTAAGTGGTAATAATGCTACAAATAACCATGACTAGCGAGTATACATACGAGGTGGAGTTGTCAGGTTCCTACATACTCTCTCCATTTCAATTTACTTGTCATCTTGAAGGTGTTTTTTTTATGTGTCTAGGTTCGGAGAATGTTCGATGAATCTAGACATATTGTTTGTCGAGGTTCGAGAGAATGTTCAATAAATCTGACGAGTCAAGATGACAAGTAATTTGGGACGAGTGTGTATCGGTCATACCACATTTTTTTAAAAAAAAATTATTTTTCCCTTGAGATTTGGAATTGTCCTAGAGACCTAGATGATGCCTTCAGCTTAACTGCTGTGGCTTCTAAGCGCTATTAGTTGTCTAGTTCTTTGATAAACTCGAGTTGCAAAAAGAACATTTGTTGAGCTCGGTTACAGCTTTTTATGGACAAAACACTGGTCCAATTAGTGAGAACTCCTAGACAAGAAACACGTGTAGTGAATATAATTCCCCCTCCATCCTTCATACAGTACTATCGTGTTTGGGTGTGTTCGTTTTCTCATCTAAAATTTAAGACTTGTCACATCAAAGAGAATCTTATTATTTATGAATATTTCGATCAATTTAATGACAAAACCCTATTGACGATTGGTGGTAATTTTCAAGATGAATCTAATGAGCTTAATTAATCTATATTTTGCTAAAGCGATGCTACAGTAACCGTCTTCTAATCATGACTTAATTAACCTCATTAGATTAAGTCTCAGTAAATTAGTCTAGGGACCTGTAATTTATTTTATAATTAAACTTTATTTAATATTCTTAAATAATAAGATTCTTTTTATATAACAGTTCTAAAATTTAGACCCAGAAAACGAACACATCCTTTGATTATCCTTCTGCTATGAGCAATACTTTAGACGCTATCGTGTTTCCCTAGAGTATACTCACTGCAGCCGGCACACTGCACTGCCACATTGTAGAGAAAACCTCACCAAACAAAAGAAGCAGTTGACAGGGCCAGAGTGGGAAGCAGAGGGACAATCCTGGCAGGGATGTTTTTGAACCCTTCAAATCCGCCCGCGTGGTTCGAATCTCCTCCGGCATTCACTGCCCTCATGCCGGCAGGCTCCACCTCCAAGCTCCAAAGGCGCCGCCTTTTTCGACCCCTTTTGGGCTCTCGGTGACCTTTCAGGACCAGTTCCAAGCTTTCCCCCTGTTTCCCCGTACTGCAACTTGTTTGATCCGAGACCTCGGGCGAGCGGTGAGTTCTTCATCTTCTCTCCCTGTTTCAATGCGCCGTTTTAGTTAGATCCTGGTGACGAAATGTGTGCTGTGCTCCGGGGATTCTTGACTTTTGGCTTGGTCTTTTCCTGGTTAATAGTTACAAATTTACTGCTTAATGCATTCCATCGCTTTCGTTGGACATTTCTCCCTGTGAAATTTCAGATTCCTTTCATCAAAATGTTCATGTGGCGCAATCCATTGTTTTTCTCGTCCCCTCACCTGACGACGCCGCTTATACTTCGAGACTTCAAGTAGACGCCCTTCTGAATTTGTGACAACCTGATACTGTTTCAACAGTACATCTTTCTAGTAGGTTCAAAGATTGAGTTTTTTTTATTAATTTTATGATGGTAATTTTGTTCTATATTCTGTGGAATCGTTCTGAGTTATCTGCCTATTGGTTGCAGTGCATTGTTGATGTTGTTCTTGTGACTTTGCAGTGTAAATGGGATGTACCTTAAATGCTTTGATTGACATGAAGTTTTTTTTGGAAACTATTAACCAGAGAAGTACTACAGTTGCTAACAGGGGACAGGGTTCGTTAAATCATCACACTAGGAGCATATAGGTGTTTCTTGATTCCAATCCACTTAACATGTTTCACACGCTGCTTATATTAATACAACCACTTTGAAGCACTTTGATAAGGCCTGCTGGATTCCATATGCTTAACATTTCTTTGGACTAGTGGCGTTTGCATTCTGTAGTACCTGCTTTTCACCTCTAGAGGGTTGATGCAGTGCTGTGTATTTTACAATAATATCAGTATGCTTTGATCATTGCAATTTCCTTGCTACAGAAAGTACCAATCGGGCACCGTGTTTTGTTTTTATCTAAATGTAAGAACAATAATGTAATAAAACGGCTAGGGAAGGTTATAGTGACAAATTTTCACAAATTACAATATGTGTGACCAAGTTGCACCCACCGCGCAAGTTGTGGTACTTGTGATGCAATTTACTCTTTAGTAAATTCTGATTATTGTATTATCGATCTTTAGGGCACCACATTTGCCATTTGAAGCCACTAGGTTCCAATTGCTTTCAGACTTGCCTCTTATTTGGACTGGAGCATGTGTGCCTCCTGCTTTAGATGTGCATTCGCTCTGAAGTTGCAGCTTGTGCATGCTGCAATGCAGCCTACAAAGTTCATATTACTTACTTTTTGTAAGATGCATCAACCTCTTTTGTGTTGATGTTACACCTGCTTTTAAAGTATATAACACTTTTCATTAACTATATTGAATATAATGCAGTTCTGTTTTGCTAGACAATGCTCTCTTCTAATATTACTATTTTATTCTCCGCTAGATAAGTCACCTGTTGTTTTTAGTTGGAGATGGGGACTATGGTTGGAGGATGTGTTGGCCCAAGTGAACTTCACCTGAGGAAGGAACTTACTGCTTTGCAGAAGGCACGCTTCTTGCAGGATCCTGAGACTTGTTCAACATGGAGATCACCTTTGAGTTCAAGGTCACTGGTGGCAGCTTCAAACATTGTCCATAACACTGAGACTACTGGTAATTTAGTATCAAAGCTCATTGAATCACCTTATGCACCTCCAAAAAGTTATAAGAAACCTAAAAAGGTCTACCTCTACAATTGGAGGCAGAACTCTAACAAGTCCAATGGAAGTGGAATAAAGTTAGACGAAGATGGTGGGCAAGTATCTGGCGAGTTAAGCCTGGACAGTCCATGCAATTCTAATGGGGTGAACTCCAAATCTGGTGCATGTTTGGATGCTCCATCCAATATTTACAATATTCAGAGCTCAACATCATGTACTCCTGTCAAAAGAATAGCAAAAAGGAGAAAGGGTTTTTTGTCGAAAAATAGAACAGCCAGAAACCCAGCTGTTTCAAAGTTGCCAGATCATCATGTCAACTCGGGTGAGCAATCTGAGGATACTGAGAACTACAACTCAGAGAGTCTGGAGTTATTTCGCCCTACATCTCCACTATTTGCTGCATGTGGATGTGTTAGCTCATCAAATCCACTAAAAATATTGAAAATTGGTCGAAGAGAGGGATCTTCCTTTTCTTGCACACCTGTTTCTGCTAGCTCCTATTACAGGCATGGTAGAACGAACACCAATGCTTTTGGTTCTTGGGATGCAAGGACCACTACTTATTTTGATGGTGATGAGTCTAATCTGTCAGCATTGCTGAGAAGTGAGAGGTCTCATGCCCCTTCATACTCATCTAAGAGGAGAAAACATAGAGGATCCGAGGGAAGTTATTATTCTCCTTCATTATCAGCTATACTTCGAAGAAAAGGTGGTAGCCTACTATGTGGGAGTCAGACTATGCATAGGAAGAAGAGATCATTTGGTTCGATGAAATGGGTAAATTCAAAAAAATCTGCTAAAGGAATGTCACTTCTGGGTAATAGCTGTGATTTTGGTTCTTCATCATTTGATTCTTCAAGTGATGAACTTTCAACCAACATAGGGGAGCTTGATATGGAAGCTTCAAGCCGTCTCGATGGGAAGAGGTGGTCAAGCTGTAAAAGTCAGGACGGTATCGATCTATCTGTTCAAGGTGCTGACCTTGCAACATTGGAGCAGAGAAGCTTGAGCCAAATGTACAGACCAAAGGTATTCAGTGAAATTGTTGGTCAAAATATCGTAGTGCAATCACTTAGTAATGCTGTCACAAGGGATAGAGTCGCTCCTGCCTATCTTTTTCAAGGTCCTCGTGGAACGGGGAAAACATCTGCAGCAAGGATATTTTCAGCAGCTCTGTGTTGCCTTGCTACTGGAGACAAGAAACCCTGTGGGGTATGTAAGGAGTGCACAGACTTTTTCAGTGGAAATAGAATCAATCTAGTTGAATTGGACGCAAGTAACAGGAAAGGCATTGGCAGAATTAAGAATTTGCTTGAAAATGTGCCACCATCTACAGCTTCATCCCGTTGTAAAGTGTTTGTTATCGATGAATGCCACATGGTTCCCTCCAAAGTTTGGTCAGCATTAATGAAGTTTCTTGATGAACCTTTGCCTCGTGTAGTCTTCATATTTGTAACTATAGACCCTGACAACCTGCCTCGAGCTGTATTATCACGTTGTCAGAAGTATGTATTCACCAAGGTCAAGGATGTTGAAATAGTATGCCGGTTGCGGAAAATTTGTGTCAAGGAAAATCTAGATGTTGAACTAGCAGCTTTAGATTTGATAGCACTGAACTCAGATGGCTCACTACGAGATGCAGAAACAATGTTAGATCAATTGAGCTTGTTGGGGAAAAAGATAACACCTGCCCTTGTCAATGATCTGGTAAGTTTCTTACTGTTATCAATGTATTGTTTTAGTGATGTAATATTACTCTGCACTGCATGGAAAAAGAATGTTGTTTCCCAGTGTCTAGGTCCGATGGTATGTATGGCATCTCTTTAAGCTTTTTCTCTGATTCAATTCACTAGTTCGAAAGGCAGTTTATTTTCCCAGGATAAATCATTGTTTAATTATTTAAGCTCATGAGGCTGTTCTTGTATGTGACAATATATCTGCATCCATGTCACCTTCACTTCTTATTTCTGAAAGTGTGTTAAAAATTGTCTTTATAGAAATATTTTTTTAGATAATGGAACAACAGGTCCCAGTGTTTATAGAAATAATAAATGGTCCTTTATTAAGGGATTGAAATGCTTCAAGGTTTTGATAGCTACTTGATCAGGTAATGGAGTCCAAATAATGGCTGCAATTACATTTTACAGGTTGGTGTTGTCTCAGAAGAGAAGCTACTCGATCTACTGGAGATAGCTATGTCAGGAGACACGGCTGAGACCGTTAAAAGGTCCAGAGAATTGATGGATTCAGGCATTGATCCAATGGCATTAATGTCTCAGTTAGCTGGTCTCATCATGGACATTATAGCTGGCACCTACAAATTAGCTGATCTAACATCTTGCAATGGTTCAGGAGTAGGTGGTCGAAGTTGTGAGTGCTTTCAGCTTCTTCATAACGTTTTACTAGCATCTTCAGTTCATTTATTCTTCCTTCGTCTCGATCTTTATTATTTCATCACAATAACTATCATGAAGTCATGCTTAGTTGTAGCATAACATTTATGGCAGTTGTGCGGTCACACTAATACCAACAAAGGAAGTGATTCTAACGCACTTATTTTGAATAGCGCACAAAAGCCTACTTTTATGCTCCTTTCATCCATCAATATCACAAAGGCATTCAAGTGATTTTTAGTGTTCTTATACAGTCACGCCTAGGCTAAAAAGTTCATCAGCAATCCACTACATTGTATTGTTTTTCTTCTTGAGTAAACACAAAATTAAATGGAATAAATTGACACAATGCTATCATGAGACTATTCAATGACGGTATCTGCGATTGAATTTTTTAATCAAATACTAGCAAATCACTGATGGAAGCTTTTAAGGAGCAAGCATTTAAGCAATGCCTAGAAATCACTTGTCAATGATAAGTTGATTTTCCACACATTTATTTTATAAAATCATATAGTTTTTAGCTTTCCCCTTTACAAGCTGGATAGTTTTGTGCTTAAGTCTAAATGCTTTATCTAGTGGTCTATAACGGCTGCAAAATCAGATTCCATTTAATCTGTATATCTTCCTGACCACATAAGAATATAATTTATAACAAATTGACAACTGAAGATATAGTAAACTTTCTGGAGATAGGTTTTTCATATGCTTGCAAACTTGGCTATACGGCTCATCTGAAAAAGTTGCAATAATCTACTCTACAAACTGTTAATATATCTGCTAACAACTTCGTCTGTGTTTTGCAGTAACGGACGCGGAGCTGGAAAGATTACAACAAGCATTGAAGATTCTTTCTGATGCTGAAAGGCAGATAAGGCTTTCAACTGAGCGTCCCACATGGTTTACTGCAGCTCTACTACAACTGGGATGTGGTCATAGTTCAGACATGAGCCAACCTGGGAGTAGTATGCGAGAACAACCTAAAACAGCCAATGATTCTGTGTCTGAAGTAGCAAGAGAGTCATCTTCGAGCAGGATGGTTTCCCATCCTATATCTGCCTTTGGAATTTCAAATAGAACACTTGATCGCAAAGCAATTAGTGTGCACTCAAGTCCTCAAGTCCTTGCCTCATATTCATCTAGGTCTAGGCTGAATGACAGTTTGGTTTACGGAGAATGTAAGTCTGTTGATAGATTTCAACTGAATGATAACTATTCTGAGAAATGGGCCCTGCTAAACGGAAACTCGGATAGCCTTTCTGAAGTTTGGGCAAGATGCATTGAAAATTGTCACTCGAAGACATTAAAGCAGCTACTTCTTGACCACGGGAAACTAGTATCAATCAGGCAACTTGAAGGTATGCATATCATGTGTTTTCTCTTCCTATGAGCATGGAACATTTTAAGTGTTTTTTTTTGTGTTTGTAAAACTGTGGTAAGAGTTCCCCAATGTATTCAGGTGGAATACTTATCATTTATGATTGATGTTGCTAAAATAAATACTGAGCTATCATTCACACGTTCTTTATCTGCATGATGTTTTCATATTATTATTTTAAACAAATCACCTTTGAACACATTTTAAATGCTTGACATTTTTTTTAAAAAAAAGATGAGTTCTTCTATTTCATCCCCTTGGGTCATGTTTTTACAAACTTAGGGTGGTTTGAAATGAATTAACGAAATTCCTCAAGAAATTAAACTACGCTTTCCCCACAGGTTCCAGTATTTTAAATTATTGCCTATTTACTTTTTGAAAAGATGAGGTCTTCGATTTCATTGAGATAAATTTTCATTTTTCATTTTTCAGGCTATGTGATTGCTTTTATAGCATTTGAGGATAGCAGCATAAAGTCTCGAGTTCAAAGATTTGTTAGCAGCATAACAAATTCAATTGAGACAGTACTGAAATGCAATGTGGAAGTCAAAATGGGTTCTCTAGCCGAATTGATCAATGAGGAACTAACAATAGAAGCTGACCCCAAAGTAAGAAGAGTTGACTCTGATGTCTTGAGTTCCTCATCAAGCAATGGCCGACTAAAGGGGACCTTGAATTCTTCAGGAAGAGGTTTTGAGCATCCTAACGAAATAAAAAAAGAATTGGAAAAGTGCAAAAACACTCCAGCTGCTGATGAAAGGTTGAAGTCAGTTTCAGTTACTAATTTAAATTCAGGAATACCTAAAGCTAATCAACAGGTAGTAGCTACGAATGATGAGCAGCGATTAGAGAGTGCATGGCTCCAGGGAGTTGACAAGCAAACACCAGATGCGATGAATCAAACAAGACATGATATGCGTCCAGTTCTATCTCAAGACTGCCCATACCAAAGGAAGTCCTCAATGTCTCTAGTAGTGCCATCAGGCCATGCAGATGAGGCTCTTGCTCATGAGATAGAAGCTCTGAAGATAGTGGACAGTTATGGTCCTCATAAACATCGGAATACGAGAAGTGAAAATTGGCATGCCATATCACCAAGCAAGTTGCACAACAATAATGACTTGGCTATTTGCGACAATGAGAGCATGTAAGTCCTGGCCTATATACTTAACTCCTACACGCTTTTAGTTTGGACTATATTGTGGTTCATGCCACCTTTTAAGCTGATAGTATGTCATATTGGTCAGGGCGTCGATTAACATGCAAGTTAGGATTTTTTTCTCAATCCAAATTAAAAGAGAAACTTAGTGAGAACATATGTATAAGTTCTCACCGTATCATCTCCACGCATGTTGATTTTTAAAACTTTTGAAAACTTGTACTCCCTCCAGTTCTAGAATTCAAGACGTTTAGGACATCATTCCGCATACCAAGGAGCAATTGATTAGGGTCCAATTTTCTATTCTTACCATTATTAAATAGAGTATGGGCCCTGTCTTCAACATAAGTGTCTTGGAGCCTGACTGGGTAGCACCAATTAGGGGTAAACTCGTCCAAAATAGCTAGAATTTCTCAAAACGTCCTGCTTTTGAAATCCATGAATTTGCTAAAACGTATTGAATTCTAGAACTGGAGGGAGTAGGTGTGTTTCTATTAGAGGATTTTCGAAATTCCAGCAGATTATAGTTGGGCTCTGGCCCAGTCCTAGTAAAACATGGGCTAACCAAAACGGTCCAATGCATCACATTTTCATAATTCGGCGGTATCGCGCTGACCCATGGGCGCCACTCCAGCCCATATTTCCTTTAATATATGAGTGTAATGGTGCAAAATATGCTCCTATAGGGCTTTGAATCTAGATCTCATATTTGCAGGGCAAGAAACTAACGATTACACCACATCTGCTAACTTGTTCTTTTATGAATACCAAATTTATTTTGTATCATTCCTACTCAACCTCTGGCCCAAACACAGGCGGCACGCCATGTCATGCCGTCCTAGAGGCTCCACCTCTGGCCTAAGAATAGGTGACACTCCGTGTCGCACTGGCCCTATCATGACTGCAACTGGAGCGTGCCGTGCTTGGGCTGGGCCAAAATGGCCGTGCCTCTTTTTAATGTGTTCTGAAGCTCCCCTTTTGATAGTTTGTGAATAAATACTTTTTTTAGCAGTTAATTCAAGTCCAAGACCTGATTTCGTTTTACTTGCCAATTAACCAGTTATTGATGCCATGATTTTCTCTTTAATACACCATGCTTGCTACTTGATGATGTATTTCCCCATGCTCATCATCTCAAATTCACAGTTGTTCCGAGCGTGGAAGACCTGGTTGTCATGGCCTTTTCCCTTGTTGGAAAGCTAAGAAACCAAAGGGTGTGAAGGTAAATCTATGGAATTAGTTTCTGTATTTTTTGACCCATGACACCAAACACTGGTCGTGATCTTTATGCTTCAATGCAGGTGAAGAGGCAGATACGGTTGAAATCTTGTTAGTCTGGCTGAGCAGATTTTCACTCTGAAATACTGAGCTTGGGAGTAGATTTTCGAAAAACTCATTTCTTGTAAATCGAGATGACATTGTTCCAGAGAGTAGTCAATTACGAAGATATTCACCATCCACTGATCGTCCAACCTGAATATTTCCGGCCTTGTTGAGACAGATTTTGTGCGATGACTAGTGTCTGGCAGCTTAGCTTCTGTAGCGCATTTAGATATTTATCTCGGACAGTAATAGATGCAAAGTTGTAATCTTAACAGTTTATTTATACAAGTTGTAGAAAATCTATTGGAAGTGCTTTGCTTTCTTGAAAAGTAAGAAGTCAAAATGTCTCTTATTTGCTATGAATACAAGAAACAACAGTGAAATACATAAACGATCCTTGGTACAGTTTTGAATTGTGTCACCTGATTTATTTTTCTTTGTAAGTTACCTTTCGGCTTTCTTTTACGATTTCCATTATTTCTTTTGAATTGCGATTCAGATTGCGCATTGATTTGGGAGGAATGACTGGACCTTATTTACAAGCTTTGTTGATGGTTCAAGTATCTAGAAGTTAGAGATAACTATTCACTTCCTGTATGAAGTAAAAAAGAAAAGGTCAATTTCTTTCTTACAAGGTAAAGCTTAGTCAGACATCTGTCATTCAGTCACGCTGGAGGAAAAAACTGTTACATGCCACTGCCGTCAGCGAAGATCTCGCTCCACAGCCACCGCTCCTGCTGGGCGAGCCCTTCCTCTCCATCCTTGTCCTCTGCGGGCGCCGCCGCAGCTGTTCCACGCGCCGCCGAGGAACGCACGTTGCTCGTCGGGTCGCTGCCGGAGCTGGGGAAGCCGCTGTTGGCGCTGCTGCTGCTGGGGCTGATGGCGTTGTCTTTACAGGGGACGTCGTGGTGGTGGCCACTCTGCACGTCGCCGACGCGCACGCCGGTGATGAGGAATCGCCGGTGAGCCGAGACGTGGACGCTCGCGGCGTGGATGGCAACGTCGCAGGGCCGGCACAGCAGCGCGCGGTCCTCGAGGCAGAAGAAGTAGCCTGTCTTCTCCTGCAAAGTGGAACGATGAAGAAATTAGTAATAGCTGAATCAGTAAGAGAACAAATTAACGGTACTTTTACCGCTCCAATTGAATTGGTCTACTTATTTTAATGGACTTTCTGGTTTCAGAATGCATGCAAGTTCAACATCTTTTTTTGTTTCCATACTTAATTCCAGAACTCTAGTCTGGACCGCGCGGATCTAGCATGTTCACGGGCAAAGATACTATCGGATACGGGATCCAATATCTTTGCTGTACTTTTCATGTGACGTATCTGTCAGCAGGCAGGACCGTTTGATGGTGGAGGCAGAGCACCAA
The DNA here is from genome assembly GCA_031894775.1 of Chloris gayana. NCBI lineage: Eukaryota > Viridiplantae > Streptophyta > Magnoliopsida > Poales > Poaceae > Chloris > Chloris gayana. The sequence goes on along the minus strand of JAUNZO010002876.1, from coordinate 219,664 downwards.
CCAGGCAAGATCTTCAACTTGTATATGTGGGCGCACCATTTCCACCTATCATCTCACGACATTGAAGTCTGCAGCTAGCTGTCTCTTCGTTGGCAGCTTGCTTCAAGTCAATTTATGACAATATTCGATCGTATTCCTAGAGCTTTTTTTCCTCACGAAGGGATTATGTTTGCCAAATTGGGTATGGGGTTTTATGTCGTCTCTACATGGTTGCATGCTCTCGTTGGCAAGGAAAAAAAAAGGTTGCATGCTGATAACATTTGTGCTTTTGTTGTGACACGTACACAGCTGTTATTATAGAGAGTTGTGATTTTGCCCCAAAAAAAAGATATGATTGTCAATTGCACACACAGAGAAATGGAAGAGGGCGTGCGAGTACCACCTGGCAGATATCGCAGACGGGGTGGTTGCCGGCGGCGCCCTCGCCGTCGTCGTTGGGCTGCGCGGGAGTGGATGGCAGCAGGGCGACGCGGTGGTGCCTGCCGGCGAGCTTGTTGGCCGAGTGCACGGCGGCGTCGCAGCGGCGGCAGAGCGCGGCCTCGTCGGCGCAGCACAGCACCGCCGCCTCCGCACGCCCGCACGCGTCGCACCCGATCTTCATCACGCCTCTCCTTGGTTTGCTCTGCCTGCAGCCCACGCGTCCTCTTGATGAGCCGTGTTGCGTTAAGAGAGCCAAAATCGGAGGATGAAGGAGCTTTTTGGGAGGGATGTAGGGGGTTCTATATGTATACTGTCAACCGTGTAGAACACTGGTGGTTGTTTTTTGGTAGGTGCTCAATGTCTTAAAATATCTCCTGTCCTGTCACTTCTCCATGTGGTGTCTAGTGTGCTTTATGTGACACACGGATACTTCCATCTTTGCATGTTTTTCTTTCTTGCTTACCAAGGCCCAAGTATGAAAAGGACTGCTACCACACTCGTTACAACATATAAGTAACACGCAGGCATGCCCTGCTCCATTCGGATTAAGCCTTCACCTTCTTCTCGCGCAAGTTGGGTGATGGGCCGGTCCACACTGAATTGACGTACTTGTTGTTGGGCTTGGGCACGCGGGTGCTCTCCTCAGGTCCTGAGCCGCCTTCTTTTGGGCCAGTCGGCTTGAACTGGTGGAGCTGCTGACACCACACTCTAGCTATTTTGCAGAAAACAAAAACCTTTTCATACAACGACTATGAGCTGATTTTTTTGATCTTGCAATTTTTTAACTTGTTAAATATTTTGTGTTTAAAATAGTGCATGTTTAAGCAACAACACGCATATACCATACCAAGCGTCACATGCATGGTCCTACCATTGTTTTTTTGTGAATGCTACTTTATTTTTACAGTTACCCATTTTTTTGAAAGGTGAAAAATTAAGCAATCAAAACATTAATTTTTGAAAATCCGATGCAGGCAACTCCGTTCAATTTTTTTCATGCCCTGCATTTTGGGAAGTTATGAGTGCATCTTCATTTGCTTAGTGACAACACTCAATTCACCAAAAGCACGCCTCAAATCTCACTACTACAACAAAGCACTTTAGTTGTTGGCAATAAAGCACTCATCGGGTCCACCAGGAAAGAGACGCTAGTAATATACGCCCCGTTTGGGACAGATTATGGGCCGATTCCATTGGATATAAGTCGTCTAGGGTGCCAAACGTCTCGATTCTAACGCGCTTCCACCCAACGTGATTCTCCTCCGAAGCATTTTTTTTACCTATGACGCGGAATCGAGCCTCCACCTAGACACTGCCCAACGCAAGCGATTCTCGGCTCCCCTATCCGTGCCCCTCGCTCGGCCGAAGCTCGCGCCTCGCCTATCGTCGAGCTCCGCCTCGGCCCCGAGCTACCGGACGTCAAGCTCCACCGTCGGATCCGTCGAGCCCGCCTCCAGCCCCGCACTCCACCGCCGGACGCGCCTCCCCCACCGTCGGTCTCACCTCCAGCCCGCGAGCCCCGCCACCGGACCCCGAGCTCTGCCCCGTCCGGGAACCCCGAGGAGACCCGCCCGACCTTGGTCGTCCTCGACGGCACCGTCACGCGCAGGCGAGACGTGAGGCGAGGCGCGACGAGCACCAGCGCCGCCCGTGTCGGAGCATTAGAGCGCGACGGCGGCTTGCGCGCGACCTCGCTTCTCCTCAACGCCCTAGAGCCAAACATGTTGCTTCTTCTCGGCAGGATTCCGTAGACAGCGGCTTCTCTAGAAAATCGACTTTGGAGAGAAGCGATGTGGGCTATAGCTGTCCCAAACGGGGCCATAGTATTCGAACATGATTCTGGCTTCTAGAGTTGTAGTTATGTGATGACTTGCTTTTTGTAAAAGTGGGTGAAAAAGAGAACTCTTTATTTGTTCTTCTGGTTCTGAAGACGTGCCCAATTAAATACTTGAACGATTTGCGTTAAATTTTATCCCATGTGTTCGTATGTTTAAAAAGACTCGGTAAATTGTATAAGTGTCAAGCATGGATGTTGTTTGTTTTATTCATAACGGTTTGTTTTTAATTCAACAATACACAATGTTTTTCTTCGGTGCTGAAATACCCATAATGAGGAGTCCATTGGATATAACATTGCACTGTAATCCAAACCCTATATATGGTGCGGATGGATCAAGGTTGTTGTGACGTGGCTTTCTAACACGCAGCAGGTGGCGAGTGACGACCCAACTTGTAATTCCAATGGGCGTGAGCGTGACCCAAGAATCAGCACAAACGAAAGGAAAAAAAAACCATCATCCACTAGACCAAATGCAGGTAATTAACAACAAGTAGAGGCAATAATTGCGCCTCCCACAAAATCTCATGGTGGAGCAGTCCATGGATGCAGTAGTACTATTAGCATAGTTTATGAAGGGGCTAATCTATGCCTATCTTGTTCATATTATATGTACAGGTGAAAAAAAGCGGAATGGCTAACTTCCGATTTCCTTAGCACTTGAGCAAGTCCAGAAAGCTACTGAGACAATGTGGTCACCTGCCTCCTTGTTGCTGAACCAGTTCATAGGATCAGGGTCTCCCACACGACAATGGATACACCTGGAGAATCCGCAGATCCTTGTAGAGCGCCTCGCGGCCACCATTGCGGCGCTGCAGCTCCTGCAGCTGGTCTTACACCACGTGCGTTTCTGGGCGAGGCACTGGTCCGTCCGCTGGGGCGCATGGGCGGCGTTCTACCTGCCCGTGCCCCTTTCCGCCGTCGCCGTCGCGCTGATGCCACGGTTCCCGTGCCCGTACTGGCTGGTGGCCGTCCTCTTCGCCGCCGGGCAGGCGGACGCCATGGCAGCCTGCAGCCTCCGCGACGGCCTGCAGATCCTCGCTAGGCGGCTTGCCAAGCGGGCCCTGTGCGTCGGGTACCTGGTCGTCCTCTCGTTCCGGAACTGGGGCGGCGGTGTGGCCAGCCAAGGCACGCGGTGGGTGGAGGCCCTGTCCCTGGCGCTGGGCTTCGGCGTCGTCCTCCAGGACCTGAAGATCAGCGGCAGGAACATGATGGCCTCTTCCTCCATGGAGATCTCCAAGATCGCTGCTGAGCATGTCAGGATCCAGCTACGAAAACGGCCAGACCTGAGCCCAATTTTTCTTGGGTCCGCGGGGATCTGGTACAACGAGGATCCGCCGGAGCCATGGCCGTCTGTGGTGGCAGTGGGCTCACTGGAATCCTACGGGAGCGCCGTGTCCGGATGCACGACGCTGGAGGACATACGCAGGGTGAACAACACCTGCTCCAGACGGCTGGAAGACGCCTGCCTCTCCTCTGCGCTGTTCCTCCAGCTGCTGCAGCGCCGCGACACTACGGAAGTGCCCGGCGAGCCGTGCAGCGCCAGCCATGCCTTCAGAGGTCATCTCCGAGACGACATTCAACGAGCCTTCAAGATCGTCGAGGTACAGCTGTCGCTCACGTACGAGTTTTTCTTCTCCAAGCACGGGTCGCCTTCTCGCACGTCGTACCGGCTTTACGTGACCTACTCCCTCCTCAAGATCGGGTTCCTGCTAAGCGTTCGCAGCCTGATGCTGGAGGCAGAAGAACCACAAAGCCGCATCGGTTTTGCAACTCTCTATGCTCTCATTTCGCTCGAGATTTGCATGCTTGTCGCCTACCTGAAATCAAATCGGCTTCTTGTTTCGTCCGTGAGTGAGCGAGGATGGGAATGGGGAGACCTCATCAGCACTGTACCTATGGCGCTGCTCTCGTTTCTCCTGTTTCTACTCGGATGGGAATGGGAAGAGCAGTTAGAGCAGTACTCTCTTATTGAAGATTTGGGCCCCAGACGTGGTCTGAAGCAGAGGTTCAAGGCAAGATTAATGGCCAGAAGGCGGCCTGATCATCATGAGAGTGGCAAAATCAAAATAGGTCCGCCTAGCAGAAGCGATCAGTCGTGGCACTTCCACCAGCTCAGGAGCTGGATCGGCAGGCAAGCTGTCTGCTCGGATCCGAAACGGTTCGCGTTTGACGGGCCACCATCATCGCTCACGGCGGCGAGCATGAGCCCGTCCCTCCGCCGTGACCTATCATGGTCGCTCCAGCAAGGGAGCACGGTCCACACCATTCTGGTATGGCACATCGCCACCTGGTTCTGCGCCATGGCCGACGCTCAGGATACGAAGCTCCTCATGCTGGAAACGTTGTTCCCGTCTGAACACACGTTTGCCAGGATGCTATCCAACCACTGCGCTTACCTGGTGGCGTTCCGCCCGGAGCTGCTCCCGGAGCACCGCGCCCTGACGACGTCCATCTTCAAGGAAGCGGTGCGGCAAGCAGAGCTCAATCTTGAAAGAGGCACCTCGTCGGGCGAGCGGTACGCGAAGATGAAGTCGTTGTACGGGCACCGGCACCGGCAGGTGCCGTGCCGTTCCGACAGAGATTTCCGTTTCCTGGTGCAGGGCACGCAGCTTGGCCAGCAGCTGATGCGCTACGGCGGGTCCGAGCGTTGGAAGGTGATGGCGGAGTTCTGGGCCGAGATGACCATGTTCGTGGCTAGATCTGGGGATGCGGACGCTCACATCGAGCATCTCGCGAGAGGCGGGGGCGGGGACCTCGTCACTCAGCTCTGGGCCTTCCAATCGAATGGATGGGACAAGACCTTCATCAGGGGGGACAGTGACCGTGACGGCACGAACTCTCGGCCTGCGCTTGGAGATGAAGCTCGCTTGATGCTGGGACGGATGATCGATATCTTCTTGCATACTCTGGATGAGGACCAAGACTAGAGGCAGGCATATACTATCACCTCGACATCCCAGGTTTCACGTGCGTGCGCCATATAAGGTGCGCAAAGTTCAGACTAGTCTCTACTAATTTGTAGTACAAATAAAGCTACCAGCTCCGCCTGCTAACCTTGCCCGTGTGTAGTTTATTTCCTGAATTATGTAATACCTACGCTTGTATAGTATTGTATTGTGACTTAATTGTGAGCTTCCTTCTACCTTACACTCATCTGCAGGCTTCGGTTTGCATCCTTATAGCCAAGAAATGTAACCTTGCCCGTGCGTAGTTTATTTCTTGAATTATGCAATGCCTGCGCTTCTACATTATTGTATTGTAACATAGTTGTGAGCTTCCTTCTACCTTACAAGTTTTCGTCTGCTACTCATCTGCGGGCTTCGATTCACATTCTTTATTTATAGTTAAGAAATGTAACCTTATCTGTGTGTGGTTTATTTTCTGAATTATGTAATACCTACGCTTCTACAGTACTGTATTGTAACTTAGTTGTGTTTCTTGTTGCCATATTTCGTCTTGGCCTAAGACTATCTTCAATGGATCACTCATTCGGTGACTCATCTAAAATAGGTCCTGACAAGTTAAAAAACAACCTCTAACACAGAGAATCAAAACAGAAGACCATTTTGAAAGACCAATAGGTTTGACTCCCGTATGGGCCGCAACCGCGACATCCTTCGTTGCGACCTGCCTGAGCTCCTCTCGGTGGTTGTATTTGGAGCCACGCCCTTTTTTTATTTTAGCCCTTTTCTCTCTAAATTTTCACAAATGGCCCCCCGGATCTAAATTCCCATCGTATGGCCCTTTTGGTCACGCCATTTCCAGCGGCGCGTCAGGACAGCAGGGTCGCGCCCATGCTTATGGCGCGACCCGTGCCACGTTGGCAGCTGTGGGCCTCGCGGGTCAGCCCTCCGCGCTGCGTTGACCTTACTCGGGTCACGCCGCGGCTTATGAGCGCGACCGGGTCGCGCCCATCTATTTGGCGCGACCCGGGCGGGATACAAGCGCCGGCCCTCCCTTTCTCTTCTTCCTCTTCCTTTCTTCTTCCTCCAGCCCGATCGCTTCTCTCTCTTCTCCCCGCGGCGGCCGGAACTTCCCCCGCCTCTCCCGGCCTCCATTCGCGGGGAACTCCATAAAAATCGACGGCCTTCATCCCCTAAGGTATCTCATCCGTTCCATCCGGTCAGATTTGAATTTTATGCATCTATTAGGGTGGATTTGGTAGCTAGGGTTAGTATCACTAGTGTATTTAGTAATAGTGATTTTGGTCGACTAGTAAATATTTGTTGTGCATGTATCGCTTGTACATGATAATTGTGTGATTCTGCGACGTAAATTTTATGGTGCATGTTTAATTTTTGATGTTTTAGTTGTTAGTCATCAATAATATCAATTTGCACTGTGTCTATTTATTTATCGATTTACTTGACCTTGAAATATCATGTAATCAATTTACATAGAAGTAATAAAATAAACTGGCACTAGTGTTTAATGAAATACGGTTGTCGCTAGTGTATAAGTAAGGCACATATGAGTACAAAAAATATGTCATTAAAGAGAATATTTTGCATATTCGGTTAATGACTGTAAGTGGATATATATATCTTTTAACATTTTTTCCCGCCTCTATGCATATTCTTTATTTATATTATCTGCTATGTTGTTGTTAATTATAGAAGTGATTAATGCGAGTATTGAAATGTGTAGATGAATCGTGTTGTCCAATTGTTTACAAAAGGGGCAGTTAATGCTAATAATGAGTTTGATCGGATGACGGAGGAAGTATTGACTTTTGTTAAACCACCGGAATTTAATGAACTTCTGGATAGAGTTAAAGCTGCAATGGGTGTGGTTTGTGATGTGAGGCTGCGTGGTAGGTTTGATGCATGTGGCGGAGGTAGGCCTCGGTATGTCATTTTGGACTTGACATCCGATGAGGAATGGACGTTGTACAGGGAATGTTTGAGAGATAGTCGGATGAAAGTTGCAGAGGTAGTTGCAGAAGTAGTTCATAATACCGACGATGAGAATGAAGTACCGGATGAGAATGAAGTAGCGGTCCCGTTGAGCCTTGAGCATACTTGGATTAGATGCGTGTACCTATGATAGCCCTGGTTCCCCCGTGAGCTTGAATCATCTCGTGGTGTGCCGTCATCTCCTAGTGGTGACCACGGTCGTATGACAACAGCTACGGGTGGGGATCCTAGCGCAGCGGAACAATTTGCTATAGTGCACAATCGGGGTTATGAACTTGTCGTCGTGAGCGATGATTTTTCCGAGGAGTGTTTTGAACATGACGAAAATAGAGATGACGAGTGCTAAGGAAGGCGGTGGGGATGAAAATAGCTCTTGCGATAGTGACGGGGAGGACACGGATGAAGAGGGTGACCTATCGGACCAACATAATAATGGTGAAGATTTTGATATTCAAGACGTACGAAACGATAGTGCAGGGCAAAGTGTTGATGGTGATTCTCATATTACTTGGGGAAAAGATTTCTCTAGAGGTGAATTGAGGGCTATGAGGAAGATGCATGTTACTCTCCCTACGACTCCTAATCACAAGGATGTGAGTCGCGTGGAGAGAGCCGTATGCGATGACGGTGTGATGACCGCCGATGCTGCCCATGATTCTACGGAACCCATAATTCGGAAAGGGATGAGATTTGATAATCTTGCTGAGGTGAAGTTCTTCTTTCGGGATTATGCTTGTTCGCCACCACCGACCGTACATTGTTGAGCGGTCTAACAAGGATTCGAGATACACTATCCGGTGTGTTGACGCCGGTTTTTACCAAGGGACCCATTGTCGGCGACTATAGGTCAAAGAGGGCCGGTGGGCGGAAGGCCGACGGCCGCTTAGGCGAGTAAAGGGCGCGTCCTTCCCGAGAATCGTGCGCGAACGCCAACGGAAGAGCATAACATTGATGGGCCTGGCCCACGTTGTAAAATTAGAAATAATAGTTTAATTTTGGAAGAGGATCCTAGTCGGTTAGGAAATCGGCCCGAAGAGGGTCCGAGTAGGATTCTTTGTGCCGGGTATAAATTTGTACTCGGATGTAACACTGTAAACTCGATTCACATCCAATACAACCTTCGGCGCATCGCCAAACCCTAATTTTCTGTCAAGTCTTTCTTGTTTTGCGCGGGGATCTTCGGGGCTCCGGTCGACAACAAGTTGGCTTGACAAGTTAATTATGTCGTCTAATTCTCGACGCATTGTTCGTAATTAGATGGCTTAATTGCTAGTTATCCGGCGACCAGATCTGTTTTCAACCGTCGTAGTGAGTATCGGTCGGGATGAGTCAAGTCGACCTGGTCCGGGCTCGTGGTGGAGGTAGTTTGACTTGTCCTGCCTCCCCGTCCCGACTGCCTTTGCTCACAATGCCGATTGGCTCGAGTCCGGTCGTTCGAGTCACGATAGCCGCTATGAGATTTCTTTTACATCTTAGCCGATTCGATCGTGCGGATTCGGTTGACGTGTCCTGTGTTTGTCTTTGCGATAGTTGACTTGTCCTAGGCGCATGCAGCCGATTGGATAGGATGTAGATTTACTTTCATAGTTAAGGCGTTTATGATCATGCTTGTCCTGAATCGGCCGAGCGTGCGCGGCCGTTAGACCTGGTCCGATCGTGTGCCATCGATTGACTTGTCTGTTGGAGCGACTAAGCGATTCGGGATCTGTGTGGTTGTATTTGTCTTACTTGTTCTTCCGGAGTGTTTAGCCGATTGCTTATCACGTTCATTAGCTGTTTTATGTTCAATTAGCTAAAATCTGTTAAAAGCGCTTTTGGACCCGAGTTATTAGTACGATTTCATTGATCATCATTATACATCTAGATGTGATCTAATAACTCATTGTTATAATCAATGGCAAAATCGGTCGGATGCTCGATCGGCCGATTCATTGCTCTAATTGATGATTAAACCATCTTCTTGCTATCAAATTAATTACATCCCATTAATAATTACCTTGTTTACATTTTATTCGATAATGCATCCCTGCAAAGTCTTAATGATTTGATTGCTCACTAACGAAATCGACTGCTAGCCACCGATCGCATGTTATAGCATCGGCCGATTTCGTATCATTTGTATCACGATTCGTTTGCACGGCATTTAATACATAAATGGATGGGCCGTGCTGCTCCCTGTCGATGGCCGATTTTGTCTATCTTACGCGAGAATCGGCCATGGCTGAACATCGGTCTATCCGGGCCGATGACCCGGAATTTTACACCTTTTATTGTCTTTGTTGGTTTGCAGGAAAACCATCCGGCACGCACCAGCGCATACGAGAAATCGGCGAGCCGAGCCGGTCCGTTGGGAGCACGGGGCCCTGCGTCGGCCGGGGTTTCGGTGGACTCTCCGGACAACGGTGTGTCGGCGACTTTTGACGTCAACACACTTTTTGGCACGCCCGGTGGGACGGAGGCAACCAAGATCAAGATGTCGTACATGCAGGTTGTCGGGGAGGACGGAACACCAATGGTCGATGCTGAAAATCGACCGATTTTTGTTCCAGTTCCTCTTAGGACGGATGGCAAAGGGCATGGAGAAGTTTCGATGACAACGAGGTTTCGGCACTGGGGAAGATGACGACGGAACAAAAGCTGCAGTACCAAGAGTACCGGCCGAAGCAATGAAAAAGTACTTTCAAGCCACAGAAAGTGACACGTGGCGAGTGGCCACAAAAGGAGACATCCCTCGGATTACGCATCGGAAGAACTAGACCAAATCAAAGCCCGAGACTGCCGGATGCCAACCAACTCGGTGATATGGTCAACTCGTCCGTTCATCGAGGCCCTAATCAATCAATCGGGCGTGTTGACCAACACCATCGGAAATTTAATCAAGGACACGGTTGATGGCGGATCGTTCATCGAAGGATATTCCGGACCTGCGTACACTCGGCCTTTAGGCACTCTTGTACGACCAATTCGGGGAGTTGGCCTCCAGAATACCACACCGCCGACAGGATTTCAGCCCTCGTACGGCATGCCACCTCACCTATGGCCCGACAAGGACAATGCAAATGCAATTACCGGTACGACCCAGCCGGGCAAAGAGGATGACGGTGGCCCCAAGAAGTCGGTAACGGAGGAGGGCGACAAACAGGATGCACGACGACCGACTTCGAATTAGGGGCAGCGACCAATGTGGCAGCGGTCCCGCGAGATGGCACGAGCAGCCTAATTTCTTCTACGTACCAAATACCGGCCCGAGTAGAATTGAGAACTCACCCACTATAGTACGGCCGATATCCGGTATTCCACGACCAACTCGCATCGGCTGGGGACGAGGATTCATGATCGGACGGCCGATCCAATCGGCCATGAATTATGGAATCGCTCACGTGATACTTGTTCCGGCTATCGGTACTGGGATTTCGGAAACGGCCGGTTGATACACCCGATCGGGGGCAGCCCAACACAGCTTATATGACGGGGACCGGATCGGCGGCTGTTGAACCCAATGATATAAATAGCCTCATGGCTAAGATCGCCGATATGATGAAAGATCGGTTCGATTTGAAGCCTAAGGAGAAAAGTGCATTGTATCGGCGACCTTACCCTGATCGGATGGATTCAGTGGCTTTACCCAATAAGTATAAAATTCCCGAGTTTTCCAAGTTTTACGGGCAAGATAACACATCAACTATGGAGCACATCGGTCGGTATGACGCACAACTTGGTGAGGCATCTACTCGGGAGGCTTTGCGGGTTCGGCTATTCCCACTTGTCATTGTCCGGATCGGCCTTTTCATGGTTTGCTTCATTGTCACCTGGTTCTATTCGGAGTTGGGCCGATCCGGAGAAAAGGTTTCACTCGTACTTCTTCACGGGCATTACCGAGCTTAGTTTGTCCGATTTAATGGCGATGAAACAGAAATCGGGGAATCGGTGACCGATTATATACGAGGTTCGGGACTACGAGAGGACGATGCTACAATCCGAACTCGACGAGCAACAGTTGGCCGAGATCGCTTATGCGGGGCTATTCTCCAACATCAAAGAAAAGTTTACCCCACATGAGTTTGATGGGCTGGCACGAGTGACACGTAGAGGCGATTGGCCGGGAAGAAAATCTCCGACTCACCGAGAATCGGCGGTATCGGGTAGCTTATGCTGATTTCGACGAGTGAAGATGATGAAGAGGGAGTTAATGCGGTTGAGTGGACTAATAATAAACGGCCGATATTTTCTCCGCATGTCAATCCTAAGGAGAGAAAATATGATTTTGATTTATCTAAGGCCGACGAGATATTTGATCAGCTGTCTGCGGAAAAGAAAATCCAGCTTTCACCTTATCACAAAATTCCTACGCCGGAGGAGTTGAAGAAAATGGCTAAGTGGTGCAAGTGGCATGGAAATTCACATCATAACACCGTTGATTGTTATGCTATGAGAGATGAGATCCGAGAAGGCGATTGACGGTGGGGTATTGCGAGCAGTGATGTAAAGAAGAAGATGAAAGTTGATGGGCACCCTTTCCGGCTAATACGATGTACATCAATACCATCGGCGGTGGATCAGCTGGTTTCATACGCCGATATGAGAGGAAGAGGGAGAGGGAAGAAAGAGATCAGGCGGCACGTGAACAGGAATTTATCGGTCAAAGTCGGCGGTACGAGGCAAAGCGTGGTCCGTCGAGAAGATTTTGACCCACACTGGGATTGTCCTTTCTTTCGATCTGCTTGGGACCGAAACATGAAGCTTCCATCTATCGAGAACTGCCCGAGTGCATTAGCCGGGAAGAGTATCGTGATGTCGGGTCGTCAAGTTACCGGGGACGGCCGATTGGTCGCAACTATGAATCTCAACAATCGGCCCCCGAAGAAGCGATCGGCTATGATCACGGATATGATGAACGAAGATACGTAGTGCCAAAGAGAACCTCCGTTCACGAACGGTCGGGGCCAATCAATGATGAAGAAGAGTTTGATTACCAATACCATGAAGATTCGCGAAGTGATCAAACCGAGAACGAAGGACGAGTGGTGCCCCGGTGGTTTGCTCGACAAAACCCAAAAGAGGAGGCTTCAAAGAATGCGTTGTCGGGAAATCAAGGGTGGACGGCATTACGAGAGATGACCAAGATGATGAGTCCAAGCCCAAGAAGGAATGGAGGCCGAAAGTGCGGTCTCAAGTGGTCGGGCTGAAGCCGCGGTGAATATGATATCCATGATGCCCGGGATTGTCGGATCGGCCGATGAAAATTCGAGTGAAGGAAAACCGGTTGGGGAGACTTCGGAGATTCTGTGGACGCCGGAATTGGCGGTATTTGATAAGCCGATCAACTCGATCATTTGCATCTCAAGGCATTATACATTAGCGGCTACGTCAATGGGTCACCAATGAGGAAAATGTTGGTCGACGGAGGAGCAGCGGTCAATGTCATGCCGATTACTACATACGCAAGCTCGGGAAGACGCCGAGAAGAAATGATGAGGGCTAATCGACGCTCAAGGATTACAGCGGCAGAAGTCAAGATGTGCGTGGGGCCGCAATAATGGAGATCATCTGTGGGCAGCAAAACCATACCCACCACTTTTTTCATCATCGACGGGAAAGGTGCATACACAACTTTGTTGGGGAGAGGCTGGATTCATGCCAAGCTGTTGCATCCCATCAACCATGCACCAATGTTTGATTCAATGGGTCGGCAACAAGGTCGAAATCGTACGGGCCGATAAGTACGTAACCATTGCAACTGCCGATTTCGAGTTTGCCGGTCCGGAGAGCCTGCCTTGTTTATCGGGCACGTATTGGGATGCGGAGGCCATAAACATCACCGACGACGGAGTTATTGTGACCGGGGGTCGGGTACCCCGAGCTGCTCGATGGGCCCCACGGGAGAATTGACGGACAATCGGCCGATCGATACACGCAGCGAGGATATGATGAATCGGCCGATTGACGAACCGAGAAGACGGAAAATTAGGCCACGGTTTTGTGTCGGCCGACGAGTTAGAAGAAGTAGATATAGGGGATGGAGACAAGCCTCGGCCGACATATATTAGCAAGAAATTGTGTAAAGAAGTGAGAGATGAATTAGTGGCCTTGTTGAAAGAATATAAAGATTGTTTTGCTTGGGATTATAGCGAGATGCCTGGACTCGGCCGATCGATTGTTGAACATCGGTTGCCCACCAAGCCGGATATCGGCCATATAAGCGGGGGCTCGGAAAATTGACCCTAGGTATTATGAAGCCGTCAAAGAAGAGATTATCAGATTATATGAGGCCGGCTTCATTAGGCCATGCCGATATGCGGAGTGGGTTTCCGATATTGTGCGGTGGAAAAGAAGAATGGAAAGATGCGGGTTTGCATTGACTTGAGAAATTTGAATAAGGCAACTCCGAAAGATGAGTACCCAATGCCAAACGCCGATTTGTTAGTTGATGCAGCTGCCGGCAACAAAATTTTGAGCTTTATGGATGGAAATGCTGGGTACAATCAGATTTTTATGGCGAAGAAGATATATCGAAGACGAGCGTTCGAGATGCCCGGAGCGTTGGGACTATATGAGTGGGTTGTCATGACCTTCGGCCTAAAAAATGCTGGTGCCACATATCGAGAGAGCCATGAATTTTATATATCACGATTTGATCGGACGATTGGTTGAAATTTATATTGATGATGTCATGGTGAAGTCAAAGTCGGTTGGAAGTCATGTGGCTGATCTCGGAGAAGTGTTGAAGAGGACAAGACAATACGGCTCGAAGATGAACCCGCTCAAGTGTGCGTTTGGCGTCTCGGTTGGACAATTTACGGGGTTTATTGTGCATGAAAAGGGAATTGAAGTCGGCCCTAAGAGTATTGATTCTATCGGAAAAGTTGGAACCGCCAGACAAACAAGACGAAGCTCCGGTCCACGATCGGCAAGATCAATTTTATTAGGCGATTTATCTCAAACTTGTGCAGTCGACTTGATGTGTTTACGCCATTGTTGAAACTCAAAGCCAATCAAGAATTTCGGTGGGAGCCGATCCATCAAAAGGCTTTAGAAGATATCAAGAAGTATTTGGTGTCCCCACCGGTGATGGTTCCGCCAAAGCCGGGCACACCCTTTAAGTTATATTTATCGGCCGATGATAGGTGCATCGGCTCGGCATTGACTCAAGAACGAGGAGGGAAAAGAGCGGGTCATATTTTATCTCGGCCGCAAATTAATTGACGCAGAAACACGGTATCCGGAGGTGGAAAGGTTATGTCTCTGTCGTATTTTTCATGCACAAAATTAAGGCATTATCCGTTGGCCGAAGAGTGTACTTGTCGTTTGCCGAGCCGATGTCGTAAAATATATGCTATCGGCTCCGGTCCCCAAAGGCCGGTTGGGCAAATGGATGTTGGCAATTGCGGAGTTTGATTTAGGCTATGAATCGGCCAAAGCGGTAAAAGCACAAGTATTAGCTGATTTAATAGTGCAACACGGTGAACACTCGGCCGGATACGTTGAACCGGTGCCATGGACGGTATTCTTTGATGGGTCGATTTGCAAGGAGGGAAGTGGAATCGGCTTGGTTGTTGTGTCGCCTCGGGGGCAATACGTGGATACTCTATTACGGTAGAGGCGCACACCAACAACCAAGTCGAATATGAGGCGATATTAAAAGGACTGGAATTACTCATCGATGCCGGGGCTGATTTTGTGGAAATTTTCGGCGATTCCTTGTTGGTTGTGAGTCGGTGGCCGATGAGTATGAGTGTAAAGATGAAATATTGTTGCAATATCATAGAAAGTGCCAGAAGTTAATGAAAAGGTTCAAGTGTGTTAAAGTCAGCCATATACCAAGAGAGCAGAACTTTGAAGCAAATAACTTGGCTCGGTTAGCATCCGGATATCGGCTCGCTGAAAACGGCTTAGAGATAGGCGATATTGAAGAAGCCGATTGGCGTACGGAAATTCGAAATTTTTGAGCAATCCATCCCAACCTACGAGATAAGAAGATAAGATATAAAGCTTTGAAGTATGTTACGTTGGATAATCAATTATTTTTCAAGACAATTGATGGGGTGCTTCTCAAGTGTATTGATGACACGAGGCCAAAGTGGTAATGAGCGAAGTGCATGATGGGATTTGCGGAACGCATCAATCGGCCCATAAAATGAAGTGGCTACTAAGGCGAAGCTGGTTATTACGGCCAACAATGTTGGCCGATTGTTTTAAATATTATAAAAGTAGCCAAGATTGCCAGAAATTCGGACCTATACGGAGGGCGCTGCGTCGACTATGAATCCGATAATCAAACCTTGGCCGTTCGGAGGTTGGGCCATGGATATGATCGGCGGATAAATCCAGCATCAAGCAAAGGACATCAATACATATTAGTAGCTACAGATTATTTCACGAAGTGGGTTGAAGCGGCACCCTATCGCAAAGTTTCGACGATCGACGTGATAACGTTTGTTAAAGAGCATATCATTTATAGGTTTGGGATTCTAGAAACAATCACGACGAGATCAAGGATCAGTATTCACGTCGGACAAATTTCAATCTTTTGCTTGATGAGATGGGAATTAAGTTGATTAATTCGTCGCCGTATTATGCCCAAGCCAATGGCCAAGCTGAAGCGGCAAATAAGAGTCCGATCAAGTTAATCAAGCGGAAAATACAAGAGTATCCTCGTAAGTGGCACATGAAATTGATGGACGCTTTGTGGGCTTATCGTATGTCACGGCATGGGACCATGCAAGTTGCGCCGTATCAGCTGGTATATGGGCACGAAGCCGTACTTGCCATGGGAGACGACTATCGGCTCCGGAAGGATTGAGTTGCAGCAAAAGCTTTCGGCCGATCAGTACTACGGATTGATGATGGATGAATTAGAAGATGTAGTACAAAATCGGCTGGATGCATTGGAAAAAATAGAGCGAGAATAAGGCGAGGGTCGCCCGCCATTATGATAAGAAGGTTGTGCGAAACAGTTTAAAGAGGGCGATTTGGTCCGGAAGCTTAGGATGCCAATCGGCGTGAAGGACAATCGGTTTGGTAAATGGTCGCCTAATTGGGAAGGACCTTATTTGATTAGCCGATCGACACCGGGTAATGCATATATTTTGAAAGAGTTAGAAGGGGAAGAATTCGGCCGAGCACTTAATGGAAAGTATTTGAAGCGAGTATTATCCTAGTATTTGGATTAACTCATAGTGTTCGGCCTAAAAGAGACTACAGTCGATGTCGATGCACATCGCCTTGAGACGGCCGATACTGAGAGTATCGCCCTTAGCCCAAAAAATATGAAAGTAAAACAGAGGGAGTCACCGATAAATTAGTCGATGTTTAAACATCGCCTTCGGATGGCCGATATTATGGTATATCGCCCTTAGTGCAAAAAATATTCGCAACAAATTTTGTTCAAAAATCCTATTACACCTAAGCATAATCGATCGCCTCGGCACGGGACAAGAAGTCTTGGACGGCGAGATAGTGCGCGGGCCGGCATGGAGTCGAGTTTAGCCATGACCAACAGGTCATCCTCGATGGGGCCGACATCGGCGTGCGCCGCGGCGACCATCTTCTCGGCCGTTTGAATTGCTTCGTCCGTCGTCTTCGTTGAGCCGCCACGTCGGCCGACAAGCGTGCAATGGTGGCTTCCAAAGCCGCCGCCGCCTCCTCCTTGAGAGCCGGCGATGCTCTCAAATCGGCAATCTCCTGGTTGATTACCTGCAGTTCATCCTGCCGATTTGAGAGTTGCTCTTGCATCTCCCGGGTCTTCGGGCCTCCTCCTCGGAGCGCTTGATGGAGTTCTCGGCGAGTAACGCGGCTTGCAGCTGCTCCGCGTGGCGAGCCGGACGTTGTCGGGCACGGATGAAGTCCGGTTGCCGGTACTCCATGTATGCCACGCGATGCGAGCATCGCGCACATCGGCCGGGAGCTCGGTCCGGACCTCCAAGTGTCGGGCCCTTATGGGGTGAGCGTCGGCCACCAAGCGATCGACCGAAGAGGCCTCGAGCCTGCGCGCGATTTCGTTCATGGTGGTAAGACCGGAGGAAGATACCAAAATCGGCGCAGGACGAGGGAAGCTAAGCGCACGAAATACCAGGAAAAGTAAAATGAAGTTAATAATCGGAGGCAAATCAAGAAAATAAAAGGAGATAGTAAAAACAAACACTGCGAAGCGTCGATGCGGAGCGGCCGGACGTCTATCGGCTGTGCCATTGAACCTACGAGGTTCGTGTGTTCCAATCAGCTCTCGGCCGGCCGATTCCCTTTCACCGCGGCATCTTCGGAGGCGGCATCGGTGCCTACGGGAGAAGCCGCGGGCGGCTCCTGACCGACCGATTCTTCGTCGGCAGCGGTGCCTTTGGGAGAAGCCGTGGGCGACACACGGCCGGCTTGTTCGGCTTCGGCGGCGACCTCGGGAGACGCGAGCCGATCCAAGCGAGTTGAGCTCTCCGTAAG
Source organism: Chloris gayana (assembly GCA_031894775.1). NCBI lineage: Eukaryota > Viridiplantae > Streptophyta > Magnoliopsida > Poales > Poaceae > Chloris > Chloris gayana. Next base: position 202,057 of record JAUNZO010002876.1, on the reverse strand, counting down.
ATTTGGATCGGCCCGGCTTGGTACGACTGCCGATTCCGGAGCTACGGGGTCGGCCTTTCGGGTGTCGGCGTCCTGGCCCGTGGAGGAGTTGATAGGCGGATCGGCCTATCGGGCGTTGGTGTCCGGGCCCGAGGAGGAAGAACCGCCGATTCCTGCAAAGAACTCATAGTTAGACAGTATGCAAAGTGAAAAGGGAATCGGCGATCATGCAATAATTACACGGCGCAGCGGTGATGGTTCATCGAAGTAGTCCGGGTCGGACGGGCGCACGAGCTGCTTTAGCGGCGCGCGGTGTCGCTTCGGGGCTTGAGTCGGCCCTGCAGGCTGGCACATTAGCCTTCCTCTTTACGAGGGCGGCTGTTTTAGTCTTGGCCTTGCGGGCAGCTGGTGCCCTCGACTCATCGCCGCGAAAGCTTGGGCGGGAGTGCGATCGGTGAAGCCGATATTTGGAACAATTGGGCTCGGCATTAAGTATGCAATCAGCCGGCCATCGATGCTCCGGGTCGGCGGCTCCTCCGTGTCCGATCGAAAAGGAATATACAAGGGTGAGCATTTGGAGTGGCCGATTTCATTTATAAAATCGGCCTTACGGAAATAAATCGGCTATACGTACCTCGGCGAAAGCTTCGCTCGGGACTAAGCCGGAGAAGAAGGAAGCACTGTTCGAGCTGCGGAGGTGCCGATTCCACTCGCCCCACCGGCGGTCAAAGAGGCGGGTACTCGGGGCGCCGGGAAAATCCGGCTAAGTCGCCGGTGACGACATCGGCGGTGAGGCCGACAAGCCAATTCCACCGAATGGCGTTGTCGACGTTAGCCCGCGCCTTTATTTGCCCAACATAGAAGAGGTCGGGGGCAAGCGGCCAAAGCCGAGTTGGCGGGCCGCCACCGACGGGTGGTAGAACTCATAGGAGCGAAAGCTTTGCTCCCAGCAATGAGTCCCGTCGGCGGCGAGACGAGGGCGGAGGCGGGTGGTGAAGATCTTGACCGCCTCCCCGTCGGCCGTTGGGAAGGTGGGATCGATCGGAAAAGGAGTGTCATACCCCTTCTCGAAGAAATCGATGTACGGGTACCAATCCGTACTTTCGTTGTTGAGGCCCTTGTAGAGGGCGGCGAACCAATATGCCGAGGTTGTCATCGACATAGCCGCCCCGGTGCCATGGATAACGCTTCCCGAAAGAAATGCACCGGCTGAATACGGGCGTGGCCGATTCGGCGTAGTTGCCGGGAAAGGTGAGCGCACTAAGGTCTAGATCGATGGCCTTGGTGGTATGAAGGGACAACCACATTTGGATAAACCACCAAGGGCCACCCAAGTTCTTGACTGATCGGCCGGAGCGCAATTCCACCGAAGCCTGGTGAAGAAGGAGGTACGCCGACCCCGGAAGATACTTGCCCATGGGAAGGGCACCGGCTGTCGGCCGATACATCGGCCATCGGCGAGAAATTGTTTGTGGGGCTCACGCCGACCCCACGGAAGAAGAAGTGGTCAAGCCACATGTTGAGGAAGGCAACGTGCTCGCGGCGATCGGCCGTGCCGTGCCCCTTATTGTAGGTCCGGATGTAGACCTTCCAACCCCTGGTGTCCTTAGGGTTGATCCGATGGGAGGACTTAATGCGGATGGCATTTGGAGTGGCCTCCGCCGTGATATTCAAATCGGCCAACATGACCGTATCCGGGAGGGTCATGGTAGCCGGGCCGTGGCCGAACATGAAGCGATTCGGGGCATCGACCGGAGATAAGAAGGCTGCCGCCGACAACGGTTCGTTCTTGTGGTGATCGGCGAGAGAGAGTTTGATGGCGTGGGCGATGCCGATATCGGCCCAACCTTGCGGATGGACGGCCGATACCCGATTATACCAATCGCGCCATCCGAGCAACGAGAGTCGGCCATGACCGAAAGCTGTTGGCCCACTCGGCCGATAAAGGAGATTGTTGCCGAAACGGAACCCGGTTCGTTTCGGCACTGAATGAGATCCGTGGGGTCGGGATCGCCCATGGGGCCCAAAAAGAAGTGAGTTGGGATGTCGGATGGGATGACGACTTGGTTCAGGATCTCCTAAAAACAAGGAATAGGGCTAAAATAAGAAACGGAAAGAAGATAGATTGTGAAAATGAACAAGAACAAGAACGCGAAGAAAGATTGCAAAGGTAGAAAAGAGGGGTGCTCGAATGTACATTACCTCCGGAACGGCGTTGGTGGTGGCGGCAGCGCGGCCGCGCAGCGGCGGCGCAGCAGCAGCAACGAGCGGGATTCATGGTCACCGGAAGAGAAAAACGACGGCGGCGCGGTGGGAGATTGGAAGGGCTCGAAAAGGCAAAAGTCGCTAGAACGAGGGAAGATGAAAGCTAAGGAGAAGAAACGGATGGGAATGACCGGGGGTGACCACGGGTTTTATGGAGAGGTGACGGGCGATAAAACCGGCGCGATAAAAGAGGATAAATCGGTCCGACGCATGCGTTGCATACCCCAGGACCGGGGGACATGTGTTGACGCCGGTTTTTGACCAAGGGACCCATTGTCGGCGACTATAGGTCAAAGAGGGCCGGTGGGCGGAAGGCCGACGGCCGCTTGGGCGAGTAAAGGCGCGTCCTTCCAGAGAATCGTGCGCGAACGCCAACGAGAAGAGCATAACATTGATGGGCCTGGCCCACGTTGTAAAATTAGAAATAATAGTTTAATTTTGGAAGAGGATCCTAGTCGGTTAGGAAATCAGCCCGAAGAGGGTCCGAGTAGGATTCTTTGTGCCGGGTATAAATTTGTACTCGGATGTAACTCGTAAACTCGATTCACATCCAATACAACCTTCGGCGCATCGCCAAACCCTAATTTTCTGTCAAGTCTTTACTTGTTTTGCGCGGGGATCTTCGGGGCTCCGGTCGACAACAAGTTGGCTTGACAAGGTAATTATGTCGTCTAATTCTCGACGCATTGTTCGTAATTAGATGGCTTAATTGCTAGTTATCCGGCGACGAGATCTGTTTTCAACCGTCGTAGTGAGTATCGGCGGGATGAGTCAAGTCGACCTGGTCGGGCTCGTGGTGGAGGTAGTTTGACTTGTCCTGCCTCCCCGTCCCGACCTTTGCTCACAATGCCGATTGGCTCGAGTCCGGTCGTTCGAGTCACGATAGCCGCTATGAGATTTCTTTTACATCTTAGCCGATTCGACGTATGCGGATTCGGTTGACGTGTCCTGTGTTTGTCTTTGCGATAGTTGACTTGTCCTAGGCGCATGCAGCCGATTGGATAGGATGTAGATTTACTTTCATAGTTAAGGCGTTTATGATCATGCTTGTCCTGAATCGGCCGAGCGTGCGCGGCCGTTAGACCTGGTCCGATCGTGTGCCATCGGTTGACTTGTCCTGTTGGAGCGGCCGATCGATTCGAGATCTGTGTGGTTGTATTTGTCTTCTTGTTCTTCGGAGTGTTTAGCCGATTGCTTATCACGTTCATTAGCTGTTTTATGTTCAATTAGCTAAAATCTGTTAAAAGCGCTTTTGGACCCGAGTTATTAAGTACGATTTCATTGATCATCATTATACATCTAGATGTGATCTAATAACTCATTGTTATAATCAATGGCAAAATCGGTCGGATGCTCGATCGGCGATTCATTGCTCTAATTGATGATTAAACCATCTTCTTGCTATCAAATTAATTACATCCCATTAATAATTACCTTGTTTACATTTTATTCGATAATGCATCCTCGCAAAGTCTTAATGATTTGATTGCTCACTAACGAAATCGGCTGCTAGCCACCGATCGCATGTTATAGCACCGGCCGATTTCGTATCATTTGTATCACGGTTCGTTTGCACTGGCATTTAATACATAAATGGATGGGCCGTGCTGCTCACTGTCGATGGCCGATTTTGTCTATCTTACGCCAGAATCGGCCATGGCTGAACTATCGGTCTATCCGGGCCGATGACCGGAATTTTACACCTTTTATTGTCTTTGTTGGTTTGCAGGAAAACCATCCGGCACGCACCAGCGCATACGAGAAATCGGCGAGCCGAGCCGGTCCGTTGGGAGCACGGGGCCCTGCGTCGGCCGGGGTTTCGGTGGACTCTCCGGACAACGGTGTGTCGGCGACTTTTGACGTCAACACGGTGTCGGCGACATAAGTGTCCATGGGCTGTTTGGGTTCGTCTCTTGAAATCGAGGGAAACACGTGGAGAGTTTCCAACGTGCGGCAACCCCATATATGTGGTTCCTCTAAGCCGGCGCAAGTTCATCCCCAATGCACTGCCCGATATTTGGGGCACCGCATACTGGGCATTGTGTGGGCCGATGCGGATGTGACCGTTGCATCGCTCATTGAGTCAATCCATGCAATCACCAACTACCGCGTTAAGTACGGTAAGGCTTGGCGGGCTAAGCAACATGCAATGGCCAAATTGTGGGGTGGTTGGAAGGAGTCGTATGCAAGGGTTCCTAAGCTCCTAAATGCAATTAATTATTTCAACCAAGGCACACAATGCTTGATTGATACTTGGTGGAAAGATGTTGCTAGGGCATGATGGCACAAAGAATCCGAGTAATGAAACGGGTGTTCCGGTGTTTTCCACGGTGCGTAAATGCTTTCAAACACTCGTAGACCTGTGATCGGTGTCGATGCAACTTTCTTGATCGGGAAGTACAAGGCAACCTTGATGATCGCGATTGGGATGACTGCCGAGGACCAATTGTTACCGTTAGCTTTTGCAATAACGGAGTCCGAGAATAATGAGAGTTGGTCATGGTTCATAACTCGTGTGAGGAAGGAAGTTCTTGGTCCAGGCAGGTCGGTCCGCATGATATCGGACGAGGCATCGAGGTTTGTTGAATGCTGCTAAGGAACATCTAGACGGATATCCTCCCCTTGTTCATAGGTGGTGCATGCGTCACTTTGCTGCAAACATGTGGAGGAAGCAACCGAATAAGGAGGTGATAAAGCGTCTAAAGATTCTTTGTAAGTGTAAGGAGGTTAGAAAATTTGATACGAAACTAGATGAACTAGAGAAAATGTTGAATGCTGATGCGAAGAGCTGGTTAAGAGAGCAACTCCGCGAGAAGGACAAGTGGGCACTTGCTTTTGATGAGGGCGGCTTCGGATATGGAATCATGACAACGAATGCGTCGAAGTGTTTAACAACGTGTTGAAAGGCATCCGGTCCATGCCTATAGCTGGAATTGTAGAATACACCTTTCACAAATGCAACTTTTATTTTGTGGATCGGTGGCGGGCGGCACGTGAAAGCCTAACTAATCCGGGAATATGGGCAAAACCTGCAGCCCTGCACTTAGAGACAGAGGGAGATATTTCTGCAAATGAGGTTGCTTCTCTCCATGATCCAGCAACATATGTGTACTCCGTGAGAGGAGTTAGTCGAACCAATGCAGGCGGTGAAGTATCCGGCGGCCGCATATACAGAGTGGAGATAGGTGACAACGTAACTTGTACTTGCAAAACACCGGAATTACTACACATCCCATGTTCTCATGTCATGACTGGTTGTAGAACCCGTGGGGTCTCTAGCACGTCCACGAACTACATGACTACATTCTACACTAAGGAAGCCGGTCTACAAACCCGGGAGGGCCGTTTCGAACCGCTACTAGATGAGTCACAATGGCCGCCTTACCATGGTCCTAATTATGTGCCGGATTTTGCCATGAGAAAGATGCGGAAGGGTAGAAGGAAGAAGAAGAGATTGCGTAACCAAATGGATGACATGGACAAGGGCTATGGAGACGATATGTATGGGTTTGGTGATTTCAATCAAGATCCATCGAAAGTCCGTTGCTCCATATGTCATAAAGAGGGTCATAGAATGGAGAAACATAAACAAGGACCACGAAATAAGCCTCGTAACTACGGCAAAGGAAATAGTAAAAGGAGACGTACCTCCAACGAGTAACGATTGTTCGCGGGTATTTTGCATGGAACTATTTAGGTTGTCATGTGTAATTTACTTTAAATTTCAATGCATTTATTGTTCTAATCTTCCTTCAATATTGCTAACATGTTCTATTGCCTTGCAGGGAGATGGCCCGTCACGAGCAGTACCCGCTCCTTGAGAAGGAGTGGGATGAGCACCACCGAGCGCACTTGGCGGTGGACTTAGGACAGGTACGTAAGCTCTGCGCAGCTTGTTCATAATAATATTAAATTTACTTTATTAGTAAATTCTTTGCTTATGTAATAAGAATTGTTAACTTGGCATGACATGAATTACATGTTTTTCCTCCGGTGGATGCGGGATTTAGGTCCCTTGCGCATTCGTGCACACAAGCCGATGGTGTGGAGCGAGCGGTACGTGCCGTACATGAGGATGGCTGGTTTCCTCCCCCTTGCCGGACTTGTTCGGTCCGGCTTGCCAAGCATGGACGCGGCCGCCCCGACGAGCACTTGTGGACCGATGGAGGCCGGAGACACACACTTTCCACTTTCCATGTGGAGAGATGACTGTGACCTTGCGGGACGTGGCTATGATACTTGGCCTTCCCGTTAACGGGGAGGCCATTTGTGGCCACGTCAACCCACGAGGGTGGCGAGACTTGGTTCACGAGGTGTTGGGGATAAGGCCCCCGGAGCCGGCGCCGGATCGGAAGGACAAGAAGCCCTCGGGTGTTAGTTCCGGCTGGTTGATGGGCAACTTCGGAGAGCTACCGGAGGATGCGGATGAGCGGACTACCGAGAGGTACGCTCGGGCTTGGTTGTGGCGGTTGGTTGCCGGCTACCTGTTCCCCGATGGTAGCGGGAACACGGTTTCCTGGTTGATGCTGCCATACCTTGCCAAGCCGTGGGAGGAGATTGGCACGTACGGTTGGGGGAGTGCCACACCGGCTTGGCTGTACCGTCAGCTGTGCGAGGCGTGCTGCCGTTCAGGTCCGAGCGCCAATCTCGGTGGGTGCTGCTACTTGCTGCAGGTTTGGCTGTGGGAGCGTTTCCCGTGGCTCGGCCGTTCCGTCCCGTTGTAGAGGTAAATGATAATTTCGTATTTCTAATTAAACGAGTCATGTATTATATTGTGTATTATTTACATGCGCGTAAATGAATATAACATTTTGCGGGCCTGGCGTTACAACGATGAGGGGTCCCTTCCTACTGTTGCCTACCTTTGGAAGGGGATCATCAATGTCACGGGAGCTCCAAAGCGGCGATACCTCACGTACACCAATGAGTTTGACGTCCTCACACGGAACCGGGTACTTTTATGCTTCAATTTTTATTTTCATTATTCGAACTGTTTAAATGACGTCCTCACACGGAACCCGGATGTATGTAGGTTGAGTGGCAACCATACGCACGTACGGAGGTGGTTCATATGAACCTTAGTCCGTTGTGCTTGGCGAGATGAGGAATACTTGGAGGTGCATCGTTCCACTCATTTACTTCTACATTGTTGAGTGGCACCTACCATCACGTGTTATGCGGCGGTTTGGACGTCGGCAGCAGCCCAATGTTGAGACGGTTAGCACAAATCGTGCTTTGCACTCGTAAGTATCGCTTTCATTTTCTTGAAGCTAATTAATTTAAGCTGCACTCGTAATTAATGGTTTGTTGATATCGATGCGGGATTGACCGAAGGAAGAACCGTGGCGCAATCAAGCGGCGCAGAAGCACAATGCCCACTTGGCAAAGCTGGACGAACCGGCACGCGGGGAAGATGTGGTACTTGAGCGGGGCTGCTCATACCCCGTCCATGTACACGGCGTACCCGACTTGGCTGCACGCTAATTCCCGGTTGATTTTGAAGCCAGCGGTTGTTCCGGTCGACATCGGCGACGAAGATCCGGAGGATGCCGATTTAGAGTTTGTTGATGAGTATGACACTATGACTCGTCAAGGAAGCCAGCCGGAGCGTGCACCGTTACATAACTACATGGTACGTTCTTTTCGAATTATTGTCATATATGTAACTGAATCCAACCTAGCTATCTATTGAACTAACTAAATTTTTTTAGGCGCAACAACTTGGAAGGCTTGGGAATGAGGCTGGGAGAGCTCTTAGGCACCCGAGAGGGTCCGAGGAGGAATTGAGCGCTCTCCGTACCTTTGTTCAAGTAAGTGATGCATTAGCGCAATTAATAATTTTCATACAGTTCATGAAATTTGAAACTAACCTATCTTACCATTTTTCAGCGCACACGCCGCATGGCCCGCCGCCTTGCTTTCAAGTGCAACCGTGTGCGTGCGATGCCGAGGATCCCCAACAATTGGCCATTGTCCCGGCAAATCCCGAAGTCCTGCGACGTCCGGTTCTACACGCATGTCGGCAGGGCGTGGTAGAGGTGGTGGTACAGGGGAAGCTGCTCGTGCCGGCACAAGTTCCGGTCGAGGCAAGGCTGTCCAAGAACCTCGGGAACCCACCACGGAGTCGAAAGCTCGGAGTCCGAGGATGAGGATCCTACATTTGTAAGTTTGATTTAGCAAGTTACATTTAACCTAAAACTCAGCATGTTTATCTTGCGTTGTTACAATGATATATTATATTTTGCGGGACGTGATTCACGGGTCGCAGCTCTTCGATGCGCCTCGGTCGTCACAACCGTCCCAACCGCCTCCAAAACGTCGTGCAAGAGGAAGGCGGGATCCCTCTCGAGGTCGGCGGTGTCAACATCCTTGACACCAATCCCGGGAGGAAGAAGACTAGGCGGGCACCGTTTAGCCCTTCGTGACCGTCTATTTGAAATATGTGTGCACGAACGGATGTATTGAACTACCTGTGTCTTACGTTTCTACTTTTGAACTATGTCGGTGTGTTATGTTTGAACCATGTCTTGAGAATGTTATTTCAAATATTATGTGAACTATGTTTAGAATTCTATTAAACATCATGGCTCCGCTCCGCTTATTTGCCGCATAGCGTAATTACTAATTAATATCGGGTCTATAGCAATTAATTATCACATTCCAAAACATAAAAAACCAATCCCCGGTTGGGTCGCGCCATCGCATATGGCGTGGCTACTGGGCGCGTTTGGCGTGTCCGCCGCTGAGTCGCGCCATTATCTATGGCGCGACCCATGGGGCTACGATGCCGTCGCTCCCTGGAACCGGGTACCCGTGGCGCGACCCACCTTCATGGCGGGACCGATGGGGCTACGAGCCGGCACTCCCGGAACCGGGGTATCCGTGGCGCGACCCAACGGTGGGTCGCGCCATCCTTCATGGCGTGACCCACCGTTGGGTCGCGCCACGGGTACCCCGGTTCCGGGGAGCGCCGATCTGTGGCCCCATGGGTCGCGCCATCCTCTACGGCGCGACTCGGCGGGCGGACACGCCATACGGAATGGCGCGACACCGACACCGGTCCCCTATGGCGTGTCCCGGGAAAAATTTACTCTATGTTTATATTTTTTGTTGATCTTATTTTGTTCTTCAAATTTATTCAGAAATAAATAACAATACGTGGATCAAAAAAAATATGAAATAAAATGATGCAAAGTGTGAGACAAGTGGTTGAAACAACCATGTCCCGACTAAAGCATCCAATGCCGAGGACCCGATAAAGAAATGGCTACAGGTGAGAGCATCTTTCATCCGCTCCGTCGGTAGTGCTGTTCTGCAGCGATTCCCACCGACTAATGTTGAGTGTCCGGCAAAGAATTTGGTAAAGGAGAGAGCATCTTTCATCTGGTTCGTCGGTAGTGCTCTTGTGCAGCAACTCCCACGGACACGCAACAATAGAGGGCACTCAACGTTATTCCCTCGGCATCTATATATACGGTGCACTCGCAGCAAACGATGATCACAATAACCTGCAAGCATCCAATTGAAAATCATTTCTACACACGCTCATTTCCCCGGTCGAGAGACAACATGGCTAGGTTCAATTCCGGCTTTGAGACTACACGTCGGCTCGGTGACATACGCAGTGGCCTTCCTCCAAACCACCCGGATAGAGATTGGCAATGCCCAGCTGGTGTCGAAGCTCCGGAGTGCTACCGTGGACTGGTGTGCTCCTACGAATGCTCTACGGACTACGAAACATATGGTAGGAGAAGGTGGACTTGTCGTTTACCGGTATGCCATGAAATGTGGGGAAAGGAGCACTGTGAAGCGAACGGTAAGAAGGAGATATAATATTTCATTCTTTTCGTTTCATATTACTAATATCGTCATACGTTGTAGAATGTTCGTACACAATTATTTAAGGACCCTCCCAAGCCGCTCGGGTGCAACTTCGTACGAGTGGATCGATGATGAAATGGCACCGAAAGACGTAGCGTGGGTTGCTAACATGAAGAAGATAGACAAAGAATTTGGTCCTCGCAAAAAAGGGGCGAATCAAGCAGCTCTTAATCCGGAAGCACCGACTTTGTCGTGAAGACAAGTTCATCGTGTGTAAGGAATAAATAATGAACTACATATGTAACGAATAAACACACGAAATATGGTTTACGTAACGAGATCAACGAGAAGGTTTCCGGTGCATAATATTCCTTGTATGGTCCACGACATCATCCACATAGTCATCTAATACATGATATAGTCCCACATTCAACATCACATAGTCCGATACGAAATATAACATGACAAAATATTAAAACGAGTTATTACTGGGTGCAACGCGACCATTTACCCTTAAGAAAGGCATCGGTACCACCTTCTTCAATGGCTTCTTTTGCACGACGCGCCCGCTCACGCTTCTTCTCCCTTACCCTCTCCCGTTGGAGAGCTTCCTCCCTTTGACGTTCTTCGTCTTGCCGACGTTTCAGCTCCTCTTCCCTACGGCGTGCTTCCTCTTCCCTACGACGGGCAGCACGGCGACTGCGGAGATATTCTTGACGTCGCCTCTCTTCTTCTTTCCGTGCACGCGCTTCCTTGTCAAGTCTCCGATAAAATGTCCGACGAACCTTGTAACTTTCGATGTAATCAAGCGCTTCTTGCGATCGCTCCATATCGATCCATTGCCTAAAGTCACAAAGCGGGGGGGGACTACGCATACAAGATGTCTCAACTTAGGCATGACGGGAAATATAAAAAATCATCGAGCCTATGCATAATAATAGAACGTACCCAATCATCATCTTTCGAGCGGTCCATTGAATCGTTCTCACACTTCCAAAACCTCCGCCACGGGGTTTCAAACCAACCGGATCCAGCCACCTTGCAAGGATCTCCACACCGAGCACATAGGGGGCTCCTCCCCTACGGGCTTAGGAAAAACCTTCTCCGGAGGAAGGTAGTAGCCGCCACCGTCCCAACTATCTATACGAGTTCGAAAAAACCAAATTAGATTACAATTTGTTCATACGAGAGATGTAACAATATAATTGTAAATGTCACTGAAATTGGTACCTTCGAGTCCGTAGCCTCGGTAGGCTGTGTCCCGATTACAAGGTTCCTCTTGCCCGGCAAACCAATTACTAGGCCCTTGAGACGGAGCGTCTCGGGCTCGAGCTTCTTCCTCTGCTTGCTTCTTACGAGTCTCTGCTAGCCTTGCAAAATAACTCTCCCAAGAGTTTGGGTCACGTAAGTTAGCTTCATAAATCGCGGCTTCCTGTGCCGCTTTCTGTCATCGGCTTCCTCCAACTCTGACGAGTCCTTCGTCGTTCCTGTAAAATTGGATCGGCAAGGTCCAATAAGGTACTTCTAGCCCATCCCATTAAGTCATTCTTGTTGTCCCACATTCCGTAAGATCCAATTCCCTCCTCTCTCATATATTCCGTCAATGCAATCCACTCCGACTTTGTTGGGAATTCTTTCTTATTTCTTCTCCGAGTAAAACAAAGCACTTTCCCAATCCAGATTCATCTCCGCTCCGATAGTGTCCAATATCCATTCCGGTGGTATAGTAACACGATTTTTTTGACGAACTTCATCCCTTCTCTTCTGCAGATATTTTGGAATATCATCGGGTAACCTCCTCCTAGGGTCGGTGTCCCATGCTATCTTGTTCTTCTCCGGAAATCTCTCATAATCACAACGTCGGGTGTCCTACAATAACGGATAATTTCAGATGTATTAACTTAAACTAAACGATTCATATTCAGGTTCTAACAAGAGAATAAACATGAAGACTGTCAACAACAAAACGTACCCAAGGATTTTCACCGAATGCATTACCGCAAAAATAGCCATATCCAAGTTCCGAAGGCACCACACCTAGGAGTGCCTTAACCCCGCACTTACAAACAGGACTAGCACGCCGATACGTTGGTGCCGTTCTTCGGCCATCTATGTACTCTTGCAGATCACCGACCTCCGCCCAATACGGCTTCCTTCCATAAACATATTCTTCAAAGTTACACGGTCGCCACCCGTCCTAACAAAAATTCAATCAATATTATTAGTTTCTTATCAACGAAAAATTGGATAACAGAATTTCATATACATCATCATTAGTGACTCACATCATCCGTCGATTGCACAACGAAAGAATGGAATATAGCTCAATTCCTCGGGAGGGATCTCCAACACGGAACGGTGCCCGCACTTACAACGGGGTGGACTATTCATACGTCGCATCGAAGCCTCTATCTTCTCTTCTTCCGTCATTGGCTCCGGATCGGGCGGTGGAGGAACCCAACGGTGAAACTCTGCGTATGGCGTCGTCTTCTTCTCATCATAGGGGAACAACATGATGCGCGGATCGTACTTGTCGGGACCATCAATCCATTGAAAAAAATAACACTACAAGACAATTACCTCATGTTACAACTATATCAAATAATGTATATGATTATGCTTATCTATAAAGAAAATACTAACCTCGACATAATCCGACATGTCCTTGTCTTTGCATACGTAGTAAGCACGTCCCGCTGACTCGTGATACCTTGACTGCTTCACTTCGGCGGGTTCTTTACACTCACACATTGGCACCGGGAGTGGTGGTGGCACCGGCCCGTCTCTCGCACGCGCGGGTTCATACTTCTCCCACTGAAAATGAAGCCGCCACTACCTCTCACTCCTAAAAGGTATCATCCTACAATACAAAATAGATGAAATATTAATTTTATCTATATTTCATTACCATATCTAAGTGAGGAAAATATCCATGCACTCTTTCATTTACGTAGCATAAATATTGAACAAGGCTAGAGTATCGAAACCTACACATCAAATCAATTAGATACGAGCAAAATCACCATTACAAAATACTAAATGAACTCTAACCCTAACTATCTATACCTAACACCATACATCAAAGAATTTAAAATCTAACCGGATGAAGTTAAGGAAATACCTCAAAGCATTAAATCTTGAGAGTTTAGGGACGTTTCCCCAAGAAACAAGGCCGGATCCAAGGGAGAGGAGTAATGGGCGACCGTGAGGGTGAGGAGGAGCAATACCGGTCGGAGGGAGAAGAAAGAAAGAAGAAGCGAGAAGAAAGGAAAGCGCGCCTCCGATATGACCCCGCTGGGTCACGCCAATTAGATGGGCGCGGCCGGGTCGCGCCATACCTTATGGCGCGACTCAAGCGAACGCCACGTCGTCCGCTCGGTTTGCTACATGATCCTACGTGGCACTGGGTCGCGCCATACGCATGGGCGCGACCCTACTGTCTTGACGCGCCGTGGCAAACGGCGTGACCAAAAGGGCCATAGGATGGAAATTTAGATCCCGGGGGCCATTTGCGAAAATTTAGAGAGAAAAGGGCCAGCATAAAAAAAAATTCCGCCCTCACCCAACCTCCCCGCCGACGCTGTAGCTTCATCCCAAAACTTGACCCTGTTTCAAAAAAAAGAAAAAAATTGACCCAATCTTGGACCACCGTAGTTCTGGTTCTGCACTGACCGCTGTGAAGATCCACAACTTGACCCAATCTTGGACCATCTTGGAGATGAGCGGTCCAACGTGATAAAAAAATTAACGTCGTTAAGTAAAATACATTTTCAATTATATATAGAAAATAAATTGGTATTCTTTATTTTTATTTTAAAATACCTGATAGGACGGGTACTTTCATTTGTTGTTCTCAATAAATAACGTATAATATAATCTCAAAACGTGAAAATTCAAAAGTTTCGATTTCCTAGAATTTCCTACGCGGCCGAAGAGACCTTTCAGCTAGGCGCAGCACATCTCCACCGACTCGCGGTCGCGGACCTCATTCCTCCCTCTCCTTCGATCTCAAAATCGCTCCCTAGCTAGTTCTTCCGAGTTCTCAAGCATCATCGTCGACGCCCACCATGGTAACGAGCCCGCATCCGACATCTGCGCCGATTCTTTATCTTCGATCCCTTTCTTGTTCCTCACCTTGGTTCAATTTGCCTCGTCGTCCCGGCGCAGATCCGGTTCATCCTGTTGCAGAACCGGCAGGGGAAGACGCGGCTGGCCAAGTACTACGTCCCGCTCGAGGACTCGGAGAAGCACAAGGTCGAGTACGAGGTGAGCCTCCTGGTGGGGAAGGAAGATTGAATCTTGAACTCGCTTTCCGGTTCTGTTTCTGATCTGGGTGCTGATCCGGTGGTGACTTTTCCTGGTTCTTGGTTGTTGTGAATCCAGGTGCACCGGCTCGTGGTCAACAGGGACCCCAAGTTCACCAACTTCGTCGAGGTGAGTGATTCGAGCTCTTGGATGATTATTCCCGACGCTGCGGAGTTTTTTGTTGAGGCAATTGTGGGAAATTAGTGTAATATGTTTGCTTTCGGTTACTCAAGCGTTCTTGATATATATATGAAATGAACACAGGGCCTAATTAATTCTCAATCGATGTAGTTGCTAATCCTGCTATTAGTTTCTTTGATTGTTGCAAGCATGACAGACAGCAAATATAGTGTTTTCGATACTTTGATTTGAGTTGGCTGATTCTCATGGTTAGACAAAACTATGCAAGAAATCTTGTTATAATTATTTATCTCGAGATTGGTGGATATTGTTTTATCAGATATCCATTTGTGATACGTCCTGGTTCGATAAATCGTGTGGTTCTTATGGTTAGGCAAAATTATGAAAGATCTAGAAGTCTCAACTTGTAATGACTTCTGAGATGTTAGCTGATTTTATCTCGTCGTACAGACCTAGAGGGTGAGAATTATCGGTGACATGTTCACGAACTTGGTGGTTAAAGCCCGATGTAAGGAACTAAATACCTGTAAAGCTTGTAACCCGGACAAACATGTCAATAAAGATGGTCAAGTCTTTGGTCTAAAGTTTCTGTGCAAGTGTCCAACGCGTTATTTACTATTCCTGAATTTATTTTGTGATCAAATGATAGGCTCCTGCCTTCTTACCATTTTTTCTGTTTTCGTCTGTCATATTCTTAATAGTTCATTGTCCATTATTACAGATCAAGATTATATAAGACAATAGAAATCCTAACATGATAAACTTAGATAAGATGATGGTTGGATATTTGAATATGACAATGAAAACAGAAAAGGAGAGCAAGCACACTCTTGACTTTTAGAAATAGCGAAACAACTTGATTCAAAGGATAGCACAAAAGAACCTTAGAAAGCATTGTTAGGATGAGTATTTCAATGTTTTGATTATATAACTTAGAGTAGTGTTCACATGGTACTATGTGACTAATTTGAAGCATTGTTGAAGACAGATATTCAGTATGTATATTCGTGGTGTACAGCGAGAGTTTCCACCCCTATAGTCTTCCCAAAAAAACACCTTGAAGTACTATAGCTGTCAATTCTGAGTTCCTATTGCAGTATTTGGCATTTTGTTCTTCAGTAATGCTGTATTTCAACTCTTCAACACCTCTGTTTTCCTCTTGTCATTAATATGAAGCTTCTCTTGCAGTTCCGCACACACAAAGTTATCTACAGGAGATATGCAGGACTGTTTTTCTCAATGTGCGTGGATATCACCGACAATGAGTTGGCATACTTGGAATGTATCCATTTGTTTGTTGAGATACTGGACCATTTCTTCAGCAATGTTTGTGAACTCGATCTAGTATTTAACTTCCACAAGGTAAATGCTATGTCTCAGATGGCTAATCTTGAACTCCGTACTACTTAAATACTCTTGATCTAAAAGAGTGATTTCTCTTCAGATAATCTCATTATTATTAAGAAATTTGTGCATGTTCAAAATTACACGTGGTTAGAGCTACTATATTCTGGTAAAATGTTTTTCAGTTCTAGCAGTAATCGTGTCTACTTGTCATGTGTAATGTGGTTTGGATAGAGAAATGCACCTATAATGATATCAGGGCCTATTAATCATTTGACAACACAATTCAATAAGCTAATATCTTAAAAGTTTCTTAACCAAAAAATTATCCATAACCAAAGTAGGCAACTATTTGTACAACAAATTATGCTGGCTAAGATGCTTCTACTTGCCCTGTTTTACATTGTTTACCTGTCTCTGTTACTCAGATGATGATATAGAACCATACCTACATGATACAATGGTCCATTAGATTATTGCAAACAATATAGGATGTTACTGACCTTCTTAACCTAACAAACCTGCTGCTATTAGTCTATTTTTCTTTCTGATACCAATTTAAACACCACCATTGTTTATTATGCAATATATGGTGTGTGCTGGTTTTCAAATGATAATCTGTAATTACGTAGCTTCGTTAGGCCTTCAACACTTCTATTACATCTATTTATTCATTGAGATGCCATATGCAGAGATTATTAAAAGTGATAGAATTATAGGAAGATAAGGTCTTTACTTTTATGCATATATCTGTTTGCAACAAAAATTGTGCTATATAAGATCAGACTCAAATTGTATTTGGATTAAGCATGAGGCAATACAACTTAGAATCGATCTATTTAAAAAAATAAAATTGGATATTTGAAAATAAACGCTGTAAAATTAAATTTGTTATAATAATTGTCTTTTCTCAATTTTCTTGAAGTAGATATGTTATCAATGATAATGCTGTAACTTTAAGTTTTTGATAGGTTTGTCTTGTCATTATGAATTCACATATTGTGCTTGGCTATGTATTGTAGGTTTACTTAATACTGGATGAGTTTATCCTTGCTGGTGAGCTTCAAGAAACGAGCAAAAGGGTATTTATCCTCAGCATGCTATTTTCAGTTTGTCTGAATTCCCAAATTGGGAAGTAAAAAAGGGTTCATTATATTTGCTGGATAGTATCACTATATTGTTTTTTTTTTGTTCTTGACCATTAGCTAAAATTGTGCACTCTCAAACGAGCAAAAGTTAAAAATATACCTCATGTGTAAACATTATACCTTACTAGTGAGCTTAGCTGATTGTATTGTTTCAGAATTATAGATTTGCACAAAACCAAGCTAAATTAAGCTTCTACATGATTTTGTACCTGGCATAGCTTGGCCTTCAGACAGCAAGTTTTTATATTCAGTTTTCCTATATCTTTATTATCCCCTTTCTTTAGGTGAGAAAAACAATGAACATAACATGTTATGGCCTTATGGGCTGGTCTTTATGTTGCGGTTCTGTAGTACCACCCTTCTTTGCCATTATTAAGTTAGGGTATTTAGGGATGAGTTGGTTGGGATTGGGACCGGCACTACCTCTCCCTAAAGAGAAACCAGGCAACCATGTGTAATCAGTCAAGCGTTTGATGCATTTTCCGGAATTTTAGAAACCAGGCAACCATGTGCAATCAATCAACCATGTGTTATGCCCATATCTCTTCTAGGGCAGCATAAAGGCCCAGTTAGCTAAACCCGCCATTACATAACACATGCTCAACTAGATTTTTGAAACTTTATGACATTTGATACATTTTCCGGAATTTTAGAAGCACTGCAGTTGCTTCTGCAGTACACCAGCATTGTTGACTGTAACAATGACTTAACCTGAATAATAAAACTATGGATTTTCTTGTAAATATTTTTCTGTTTTCTAAACCTGCTGTGTCATTTCAGATAAATATTTTATGATTTATTTCTCTGCTGAGACCATCGTGTGAACTTCTAAGCCTGATATAGAAAATCAAGCCATTGTTTGTGCCCTTATTTTAAAGTCTTATATTGATGCCTATCATTTGCATCTTCTTCAGGCAATTATAGAGAGGATGGGCGAACTCGAGAAGCTTGAATAAGAAGAGTTTATAGTTATTTAGTGTTGTACATTGTGTTGCGGGATACAACCAGTAATTGGTCTGTCCGGCCGTACCAACAAATCCATTTCTCTGTACAATTCTTTGTAGTTGTTGTGCAACTATCATCCTCTGCAGTTTTGCACTTTTTGCGGACTGCAGTTGTGTAAGGTTCCATGGTTGAGGTTTGTGACCTATTGCCGATTTATGAGCTTTTGAACTTTCCAAGGTGATCTTTGATGCAAAATATGTTCCGTTCATGCATTGATCACTGTTTTGTCCCTTCACATTATTTGTGATTTTGTCAACACAGAAGAGAAGTGGTAATTGCAGTATTTTAAGGTTTTTTGGTGACCGGGTAGAGCGCGTCCGTGATGATACCGCAGGTGCCTTCCTTGGATCCTCCGTTGCGCAAGAGGCGCATGGAGCCGTGCTCGCCCCAGCGATCCCCCCACGAGTTCTTGATGAGCCAGAACGGGGAGCCCGTCTGCTCGTAGTCGATCCCGTAGCCGATGAGCGCCACCTGGTGGTTGATGCGGGTCCCGCACGGCCCAGCGAACACGCCGCCGCGGTAGCGCTTGAACTGGTCCGAGGTCGCGTCCACGGCCACCACGACGGGCTGCGCCGCGACGGCCCGCTTGAGCGCGGCCTCGTCCATGCTGGGCCGCACGCGCACGTACCCGTCGATCTTGGGGTAGGCCGGGCTCCAGGGGTTGCGCTTGCACGCGCCCTGCCGGGCCGTGTACGGGTACGTGGCCTGCGGCTCCAGCCCGCGGACGAAGCTCACGAAGTCGAAGGCCGTGGCCGCGTCGCCCCCGCGCAGCCGCCGTTGCCGCGGCCCGTGCCCCAGTACCGCGACAGGCCGCTGCAGTCCACGAGCTCCTGGGCCGAGAGCGGGACCAGGTGGTCCGTGACGATCGAGTGCAGGCCCTCCAGGGCCGCCGCCGCCGCGAAGGCCCAGCAGCTGCCGCAGAGGGACCGGCCCTGCACCTGGTTCGCCACGTCCGTCACGCAGCCCGGCCGCCCGCCGTTGCGCCGCATGCGCCAGTCCACGTCGGCCGGGAGCTCCTCGTCCCGCGGCGATGACGTGGCGTTGCCGCTCGGTGCTGACGTGGACGCGGGAGGCGACGAAGGCTTGTAGCAGTCGTCGGTTCCTAGTAGCTCGTCGGCGGCCATGTCGCCGAACTGGTTCAGCCCCAGCGTGTAGGTCTGGTTGCCCTTGCTGTTGAAGTCGTGGATGTACCGTGCGTTCGCCGCGAAGATCTCGAAGCGGCGGGCCTTCTCGCCGGCGTCGCGGGAGACGGAGTAGTAGGCGCTCCAGCGATCGTACAGGGCGCGGAGGGACACGTCGGAGGCCAGGTCGGACTCCGTGAAGTCGATGGCGATCGACGCCGGCACTAACGACGCGGCCAGCAGCGCCACCATGACCAGCGGCGTCAGAAATGCGGCCTTCTGTGACGTCATCTAGCGTCCTAGTAATTAATTATTTGGTACGATGGTATGGTGCCTGTCGATGAATATTTGCAAGGCGTGTCAAATGCATTTATACGTCATGGACACGAGGCCTTAATTAGGAAGGAATCAATGTCTGTTCCGCTGATCACGCAGGAAAGACGATAGCCTACCATATGAAAAAGGTTCTGCGCTCGTACTACCTTATATATGCAAGATTCGAAATGCGTAAATATGGGAACGCGCCATGAGTAATATATCGCATTAACTACATTACCTTGCATAGAACGTTGTTACCTAGCAAGCATGGTGCTGGATTTATCTTTTTTATTAGCATGTCTGCATTTGGTGGGTTTAATAACGGTCCTGGCACGAAAACAAATCCTGGGCCGAGCAGCGCCACCCACGGAATCAAATCTCAGACCTTCCTGGGCTGGGCTGCTTGCCCGACGGCTAGAAATGGAAATCTTCAGAAATTTTTTGTGTACAAATATGATTTGTTACACTTTCCACTTCCACTCTTTTTATTTATTCAAACGAAAAAGATGCTTTTTGTGGCTTCAATTAATAATTGTATTCTAAAATAATATATCTATGGGTAGGACAGATATAGTAAACTAATAATGGGTACGATCACCAGCACCATCCGTTTTTTTTCTTTTCGGTTGCATAAAACCACGCAACGTCGCAACCTACATGCAAGTTAAACTAAAGTAAACTAAGGGAATAACTAACCGGTATGCAATGCAATTGGAAGATAACAAGACTGACACTATTATAGTTCACTTAGTATTTTAATGTACCATGCTAAACAAAGGGTTCTTAAGCTATGATTTAACATGGAAAACAATGTAACACTTTAACCAGTGAACAACTTTTATGAACATAAGGGACATATACTCACCCTAGTTTAACTATTAATTATGATTAAAATATAAGTATGAAATATATGATTGTATTATGAAATATATCAAATTATTTGTAAATATGTCTCATTAATACATCAAATTATAATTTTAAATACATAAACAATCAGTTGTAGAAAGGTCCAAGACTAACCATCACAGTACGGGCACATGCCCCTATATTAACAGAAGTATTTTCCTTTTGACTACTGTAGTGTATTTAAGTATAAAATTGGCACCACAACAATAAAAAGAAAATACAAATGTTAATTGTAATATTAAGCTCTTTGAGGAAAAAATGTATATTTTGAGGAAATAAAGAGCAGGTTCTCTATTATTCTAGATGACTTAAAGCTATAGGGTGGCATGCATGCTGCTTGACATGGCTGAAAAAGAAGAAATGTCTAGAGGACTACAAGGGAATGAACAGGACCACATCAATTAAACGGGAACACCCCACCACTGCTTTTGCACTAAAACAACACTTTGAAGGCAAAGTACACTTATGTTTAGTTAATTTGCTCAACTAACCAAATCTAACCGAAACCTAATGCAAAGGCATATCCACTTTCCTTTGGAATCAAACCGCGCGAATTCACTAATCCCACTTGGAAAACGGTGTTAAGGTATCTTAGTTTCCTTAAAAGGTGTTGTGTTAACTTAAAGACAAGGAGACGATCGGTGATGGTCAGAACAGAGTCTCCTGTTACCTCCCTTGCAAGTAACAAACCACGCACACAACTCAACAAACCCTAGCCACATGGATTAATAAAAAAAACATTGGACGGAACGGAAGACCAGATAGGTTATCGTTTGTCATACTCTTGAGAATTTTAGTGTACAGATTTGATTTGTTACGCTTTCCAGTTCTAATAAGTGGACCAGCTAGTTTATACCTTTTTGGTTCCAATTAATTTTCACCCACAAATAAAATATCAACGTGCTTGTGCCAAATATATAAATCTGTTGCGAGAGAAAAAAAAAGCATGCTAGTCCAGCAGCAAGTTGAACTGAGAAAATACACACACTCCATAAAGTCCATTTTCTTTTGGTTTATTTGAGCCCTTATGTTCAGTTAACTGCAATCAAATGCCTAAATACGATTCTTTAACCAATATGCAATTTCATTTTCTATAATCACAAGACCCTTATTGAGTCGAGCAAGTTTAACTAGTATAGTATTCGCTTAACAAGGCAAATAGTTTGAAGTACAATGATGCAAGTATCATTGCTCATATGCAAAATTATGATTCTCACAACTATTTGCAAAAGCCTAATAAGAGAAAAGGAAAAGGAAAAATAAAGAGGAAGCATGCAGGAGAAAGATACATGGAGTGTGACATAACAACAAATTGGATGCTGCATATACGCCCTTTATGTTTTATGATATCCTCTCTCTAGGATGACATCCTATTGGTCCCAAGCTGGGTGCCATACGGTCCCAAGAATCCAGTGCACGCCGACCACATTAATCTTGCGATTACCAATGTTTTTGGACATGTCATTATCATGTCGTTGCAATCAAAAGGATTTTGGAGGTTAACAAAAGATAAGCATCGGGCATTATCAGGATCAACAGCAGTGTGCAGCCACCCATTTGATACCTTTGGATGACGCAGTTTGGAAACCAATCGATTCCCCAAAATTGAAATGTCGGTTCTTCATTTTAAATTAGGAGGTATGATTTTTGTATGCACACCAGCAGTTCGTAGCCAAAATGTTTGAAATATCCACCCTTTTCTATTTAAAACTGTGATTACTTATACATGCCCGACCATCACATGCCGCTCCTTATTCTTCTCCGATCCTTTCTTTCTCTCTTTATACTTCTTAAGAATAATTTCTACCTACTTCCCCCTATTTTGGATTAGATATGCCACCCGCTACCCATGGATTGTTTTTTTTTTTGCACGGGTATAAAGCCATTTGTTCAAATGTAATCAGGTATGATAGAGACTTCGGCAGATCAAACAACATGAAGTTCTTGATAGAGAGTAGGACAACAGTACAGGGTAGTCCTACTAAGATCACAATTTAGAGGGTGCATTTGTTTTTGTTTAATCTTGAAAAATGTCCATGAAAAAAAATCCATACAACTGACAATAGTTAGGCAATGCATGCAGGTATATCTCATAATTAGCTTGATTGGGTGTGTGAGGAACAAGAAGGAAGGCTCCTCTTTTGAGAATAGACGGGGGACAAGAAGACTCGGATCTCCAAACTTGGCCTTGATGTGAAAATTCGTCATTTTTGATAACAAAAAAGAGTTAAACTTACTTTGCCTCTCTCTCTCTCTCTCTCTCACACACACACACACACATACACACACACACACACACTTTTAGAATAACCTACTATAGCAGCGGACGTCCATTTGACCACAGTGCCAAACACTTGAGGCATCCGCAGCTAAGTGATGGTACAGTGTGGTGTGGTGTCTGCGGCTATGCGTGCAAATTAGTCTTGAACATAACGGGCCTGCGGTTAACATGTAGCCAGCAGTAGCAAACCCTGTCGGGCCCGTAGCTAAGGCCCGTAGGCAATTTAGGGCCCGACGGTCGAGCCTCGCTGCAGACGACCGCACACTCCTATGAATAGGTGGGGGGGGGGGGGTGCAGCACCACACCATCACTTATACGTCGCACACCGCACCACCACCTTTCCGCTAGGGTTAGGGTTAGGGTCGGGGCGACGCCGCCACTCCTCCTCTCCGCCTCCACCTCCGGCCATGGGTCGCCGCCATTGGGGCTGTGCTAGGTGCAACGAGGCGCTCGTGGGGCCGGAGGACATTGCTCCCCGCGAACGCCCCACTACCGAGCGGCCAGCCCACTCCTCCGGCGGCGGCTCAAGGCGCCGGCCGCCACCGTGGAGGAGTTCTTTGCGGCGGCGACGGATCCTCCTCCTCCCGCGACGGCAGCGGCTCCTCCTCCACCGATGGCCACGACTCTTCCTCCACCAGCGGCGATAGCGGCTCTTCCTCCACCAACGGTGGCGGTGGCTCCTCCTCCACTCGCGGCGAAGAGGCGACGACTCCTCTTCCCGTGGCGCAGCACGCGCGGAGGAGCCGGGACGAGACGGTGGTGGCAGGAGGGGACGACGTCGTGGCGACATCATCTAGGGCGGGTCCTAGCTGGGGTCCACCCTACTTTTGTTCGTAGATTAACGACGTCGGTGGCGATACGGGACCATCATCGGTGCCATTTTAGGCTAAGCACCCTGGCCGGACGGTCACGGTCCCTAGACCACGACTAATTTTGGTTGTAAATAGTGACAGGGCCTCAAAGACGTTTATGGTGTCCGCCACTGAGACCTATTTTAGCCCGCCGCTTTAGAGCTTTAATGTAGTAGTGTTGTGGTCCAAGACCAAGAGGGCCAGACCTATCGTCCAACGGTGCACACAGGGCTCTGTAGTAAATCCACACCCGGTTGTTAAGAAACATTTTCATGCGAATTCATAGAAGCAAAAACATTTCAAAGCTACATGCGTCAAATGGCATGGATTGAGAGTCTTCCGGGGTAGATAGTTTTATGTTTGTACGTAAATTCATAATAATCAGCTGGATCGACGAGAGGAAAATTGAATTGGCATTCTATATTTTGTTCACTCTATTGGTTAAATATTTTGAGAAAAGCACATATTCTTAGTTCATGAAGTGATGAAAATATTATATTTCTTCTCCATTTAACTGAAAGAAAGTGTCTAGGTTCAAATCTCATATTTGATATTTGACATGTATTGCATTTACGACTAATTATTCTTTTGAGTGGGTGCATCAAACTGGCTAGTCTTTCAGACGTAGGTGCTCATGTACATGTATGGTGTGTGCGCGTGTATTCATACGGATGAGTACTCGTGCATGTCTACGTCTATATCATTTTCCTTCCCAAAAAAATGAGAAGAAAACCTTAAAAAGAGGGAAATTCTGAACATTATATAGCACATATTCTTGAGTTATCTTCAAGTACCTTTTTTCCCTCCATTATTCATCGCTCTTGGTCAAGATCTGCATCAAACTCAATTCAATATTAAGAAACGAATCACAACACCAAAAAGGATGACGTATGGGAAAAGATCACCAGAGAATGAGATCGATTTTAGCCAAGAATAAAGCAAACCAGAAGGAATTTTAGAAGAATAAAGTGATGTGGATATCCAGAGGATCAGATGAGTAGAAACAAAATTGAAAGTTGTAATGCAAATAATTGCAAGCCAAATTCCATTGGAGAAACGGAAAGGAGCACAAAAGATGCATCTTTTGTAATCTTTTCCTTGAGAGAGAGAGATTGCGCAGGATGATCCATCCAGCCTTGTAACATCATGACCGAACATTCTTGCTGATCCAGAGGACATGCAGCTGAGAGAAAGATAAAGGAGGGTACTAATGTACTTTAAAGAACGTTCCTTGTAAACTTTATATATTCATGGGAATAAAAATTGATTAAGACCTTTGTATTCTTCATGAAAGAGAATCTAATTGCAAGACTGTAGATTCACACCAACATTGCCAGTTTGTCATTCTATATACATGCACGCAATGGGGTGTTTGATGAAATCGGAAATGAAGGTGCATATTTTGACACCAGAAAATAACAATCCAAGCTGGCAAACACTATCTTAGCGCTGTCTGGACGAAAAAAATAGTGAGAGAGTGAGAGGTCAGTTATATTCTCAACAAAACAAATCGTATTTTTATCTAACAAATTTATGCATATTTGTATGTTCATTTCACAAAATTTATTTATTTATTGTTCCAAAGTCATTTGGACTCGGAAACTGATAGGCCAATTCAGACTTAAACTATTTTGCACGACCACTTAATAACCATTATATATGTAGACACTTTTGCAGCAAATAGATTCTTCCCATAAAAGATTTGAAGGCTTTGTTTTAATTCTCAAATACCAAATCAATGTATGCAAAGCAATAGCATCGCAATCGAGCTCTTATTGAAACACAAGAAAAAAATTAAAATCTTCGTCCCTATGTTAAATAGTACTCCCTCCGTTTCAAATTATAAGACGTTTTTGACTTTCCGAGATTATGTTTGACCGCTCGTCTTATTTAAAAATTTTGTGCAAAAATACAAATAAATAAGTCATTTACAAAATATCTTTAATGAAAAAACAAATCATAATCAAACTAATAATGTTTGCACAAATTTTTTGAATAAGACGAACGGTCAAACGTGAAGTCCGAAAGTCAAAACGTCTTATAATTTGAAACAGAGGGAGTAATACCAATTTGTACTGCAATTACTCACCTGAGCTTCAGAGGAAGGCCTGTCCAATTTGTTTACAGGCAGAGAATGTTGTGCACTGAGTAGACTGTGGTAGCCCACAACACATCCCCTCCACAAAAAGGTAGTACTGAAAGAAAAAGTGGAACTGTTTTACACATGATCCAAACTAAAGCCAGGATTAAGTGAGCGTAGGTAATGTCCTGCACAAATACCAATGAAAATAGCTCTTTTTTTAGAAAAGAAAATAGCTCATAACTCAAATCATGTGGAAATAATCAAATGATAAGAGAATCTGCGGGGTGACAGGGATACATGTGGTGCAAAACCATTGGCCTGCTCTATTTGACGGTTTACTCTAATCCAATCATTTCCGACCAAAAGAGACAATGAAGTTTAATGAGTACGTACCAAATCTGTCCTTTTGCTGTCATTTGATAGGTTAATATGGTTCTGGACAAGTTTCACTTCGCAAAAAAGGGCTGCCATCCAATCGCCGCAGCAAAAACAGGCTTCATGACAGGTGGCAGAAAAACAACGGTGGGGACATGAGAGCATGTGTGTGCCTATGAAGCTATCCTTGGTTTTTGTTTTATGTGCATTCTGTTTAGGTAGTGTCATAGTACTAGCAGCAAATATGAAAATTTCGGTTTGATTACTGAAACACAGAAATTTTCTACTCCAAAAATTGCTAGGAATCATATATGTCCGGGCAGGATAGACCTGTTACTGAGATTCACAAGAGTCTGTTTTGTACATTCTAGATGGAAATAGAACGGAGACGTTAGCTTATTTCTCCCTACACTCAATTTTGACGATATATATGCAAACCATATCGTTTCGAAAGAAAAAAAGATAAATACACACCATAATATTTTACGGATGTAAACAAAGGAATTAAATGCCCTAAACTCGTTTTCCGGCCCATCCCTTTCTCCCACTACCTCTCATTACCGGTTTTATTTATCCCTTTTTGATAAACAAGGGATTATTCTGAAAGCATTTCTTCTTTACAATAAAAATCTCAGTGGGGACATGGACGCGCTCAGCTCCTGTAGCTCTGCCCTCTCTCTCACCATTGCAGTACAGCTCCTGACACACCACGGGCCTCTCTGTCTCAGAAACAAGCTTGGATTCCTGATAGTGCAAGCAAAGCAAGCACCAGAAGCTAGTGCTGGTATTTCCCCTCACTTGCTCTGTTATTTCCCCTAGTTTACATAGATAGACAAGCAGCTCTGCCCCCAATCCCCATCCTCATCACCTCTCCCTCCATTGGCATTTGTTGTAGCCTGCAAGATGCTTTGCTGAAGAAATGGTGGTGTGATGGAGGCAAAAATGCTTGAGAAGGCATGAGGTTGCTCCCTCGCTGCCATCCTGATTAGCTCTTGTTGACACCACAACAAGGTTTGTTCCTTCCCCTGCCATTTCTTTTCTTGGTTCTCTTCTTCTTCTGAATGGAATTATCCTGTCTTCTCCTCCTCCTGATCTTGAATCCCCCTCTCTTCTTTGCCACCCCCTTCGTTTCTCCTACTACTAGTTGCCATAGCAGCTGTTCTGTTGGTGCTGGTCCAAGGAGATGAGAGCGAGCACCTGCACATAGCTTAGGTGGGGGGTACTAGGAGAGGTCAAAGCAGGCTGGTCCATGCTTGTGTTCGAGAGTACACAAAAGATAGCATACATACACCAGCAAGTGCAATGGAGTGAATTGAAAGCATTGGGCAAACAAACAGTTCCCCACCATTAACCAACCTTGTTGCCTGTGCTCATCTCCTCCTGCATGGCACGGTAAGAAGAAGCCTTGCTTGGGACATTGTAGTGGAATCCCCCCATCTTGGAGTTGGCAACCGTTGCCAAGATCCCAAGGCCGGCAGCGCAAGGTCCACCACAGCCTGAGCTCCTTTTTGTTCTCCAAGAACCGGCACCCTTTTTCTCTTTTGAGCCTCCCAAGGCAGCATACCAGGTTCTTGTTTGTTCCTCATGCATCGTTGTCTGACGTGTTGGCATTCACGCTGCTGAGCTGAAATCCTCGCCGCTTGTTCGTTTCAATTGTCTTGTCTGGTGTCTGTGCCATTGCAGATTTGCAGAGAAGGAATCTGCTTGGAGGGAAGGGGGCAAGAAAGAATGGATTTTTCCGGGACGCAGGGCGAGCTGCCGATGCCAATGCACGCCGGCGGCGGCTCGCCGTACCACCTGGGCCTGCGCCACGACCACGAGCCGCCGCATCACCGCCACCACCAACACAACGGCCGCCACGCGTCGCCGCCGGAGGCGGAGGAGCCGGAGGAGGAGGAGGAGGAGGAGGCCAAGAGCCACCGGCAGCAGGCGCTGGCGGTGGTGCCCTCGCCGGAGTCGGAGGGGAGGGGTGCGGTACCGCGAGTGCCTGAAGAACCACGCGGCGGCCATCGGCGGCAGCGCGACGGACGGGTGCGGCGAGTTCATGCCGGCGGGGGAGGACGGCTCGCTGGACGCGCTCCGGTGCTCGGCGTGCGGGTGCCACCGCAACTTCCACCGCAAGGAGCCTCTTTTCCCCGACGGCGGCGTGGGCCGGGGCCCGCCGCCGCCGCTGGGCCCGCACCACCACCACCTGAACATGGGCGGCCCACTGAGCCCGCTCCACCCGCACCACCCGCACCACCGGGGGCTCCTGGTGGCGGCGCTGCCCCCGGCGCCGACGCGGATGGTGATGCCGCTGAGCGCGATGCACCAGCACCACGCGACGTCGGGCGAGTCCGACCAGCCGCCGCCGCACCCGCACGGTGGGGCGCCGGCGCCGGCGCGGAAGCGGTTCCGCACCAAGTTCACGGCGGAGCAGAAGGCGCGGATGCTGGGGTTCGCGGAGGAGGCCGGGTGGCGGCTGCAGAAGCTGGAGGACGAGGTGGTGCAGCGCTTCTGCAGCGAGGTGGGCGTCAAGCGCCGCGTGCTCAAGGTCTGGATGCACAACAACAAGCACACGCTCGCCACCCGCCGGGACCCTCCCGCCGGCGAGGGCCTCGGCGTGCCGCACCCGGACCCCGGCCGGAGCCCCAGCAGGAGCAGGAGCCCGCCGCCGCAGCAGATGCGGCTCGAGTAACTGAACCAACAACCCCAACAACAGCAGCAGCAAGACGATTCGGCTGATGATCACTCAACTCATCTCTAGCTCCTGTCAATTAATCTAGCTTAGCTCTACATTGCGCTCCGCTTTTCCAGCTTTCTAATTGTTGATGACGCTCCCTTGTATTTCTTCTTCTTCTTGGTTTCTAATTGCTGTTATGTGTCTATAACTCTCCCTGCCTAATGCTTGAGGGCGACTAATGTGAAACTGAAACCCACTCCTGTTATTAGGCATTCTCAGTGGGAGTTTCATTAGCATTAAATAAAGTGCCATATAAGTAAAAGAGGTGACGTGACATAGCAATTAATATGAAACTGAGCATGAAACTCATTTAGCATCTGTTTCATAGATATGAAACTGCATTGAAACTCCCATTGAGAGCATAGAGTTTTATCCCAACACGTTTTGACTAATCTCAATGCAACAAATAGATATTCAATTAATGCTATAAGTTGCCTATGAAACCGTGAGATGAAACTATGTATTGAGAGAGACCGTTTCATATATCAAATTAAATCTTCAAATCTGATGTGACATTCTTGGAAACAGTGAGATGAAATTTTGTATTGAGACTGGCCTTATCTGCAATTAATCCAGGGTGCATGGCACATGTTCAGAGAGCTATACTAGTGTTCAGACCACCAGGGGTTCAGACAGCTATTTGCACTGCATGGCCACTGTATTAGCCTAATGATGCCTGTCTTATTAGAGGTGCCAGGTGACGATTGGGGTCGGTGTTGGTTGCAGCAGCAGCAGCGAGAATGCAAGATGGGAAGGATCGGTTTCAGGTATATAATTTTTAGAGGGGTCAAATCAAAGAGAATTTTATTATTTTGGAGTACTAAATAAAGTCTAATCTCGAAACTAATTGCAGACCCTCCTATCTAATTCACGAGACGAATCCAACGAAGGTAATTATGATGTTATTAGAAGATATTTACTGTAGCATCACTGTAGCAAAACATAGATTAGTTAGGATCATTAGATTCGTCTCGCAAATTAGAGGGGTCGTGACATATGTTTTGTTATTAAATTAATAAAAGATCTACTTAAATTATAAGATTCTCTTTAATGTAACGATCTTAAATTTTAGAGGCAGAAACGAACAGGCCGTTGCAAACAATATAGTGGGATGAATTATTGCTGGAGGGGGGCCGGGGCAGATGTGGGTGTGCAGGGGGCAGGGGAGCATGTGGCGCGGCCATCCCAAAATGGATAGCCAGTTAATGCTGCTGCGGAATCGAGCTACTCCCATAGCCATTAGCCACTCTCTTCGCTTCTCCTCGCGCATGTAGCAGCAAGATCTGCAGGCTGCAGTGGAGCCCCCTCCTCCCGTCCGGGACGGAGCCAGATTTATTGGGCTGGCTTCGTCTTGTTTTGTTTTGTTTGATCTGGATCCTTTTCCCATGGCCGGTGCTGGTGCCAGCCAAGGTTTTGGCCGAGCTCAAACTGTTGGCTGATTCTGCGTTTTCTCAGTCTTCCTTAGACAAGAAAATCCCATGCTAATCGAAAGGGGGAAATTTTGGTCTCATAGAAACAAGCATTCTCTTCTCTTTTAGTAGTACTGGATAGAAATATCCGCCCCTGTTTTTTCTTGTCTCCAGGAAGGGGGCCGTAGATCCGCACCACAGTTGTTGGTATGCATGAATTCCTCCTGGCACACTCAGCTCTGTCCAGCAAGTGTACTAGGCTCAATATATTATTACACGAGCTCTTGTACGTCAGAGGATAATTGTCCAATTGCATTAAGAAGAAACACTCATGTACTGTACTAATGATCTACATGGGGCCCCTTCGGGCGCGATTTGCCGGGGAATCTGAACCCAGAACGCTGGTGCTACTAGTACGTACTAGTTAGATGTGGGACAAGTAAGGTGCTGCGTTTGGGCCCTGATGAATCGCCTTGTTGGATAGGAGGAACCAAAGTAGCTTCGCAATGCTCCAACGACGAAATCCAATCCAATTATCCATCCAACCAACACCGACCCTACTCAGTTCTCTTGCATGCAGGTAGCTAGGACTATAGGAAGAAAGAAAGGCCAAGGAGATAATGGAGTGCTACAAATCCTAGCTATAGTCAGTGTCTCGCATGATCTCTCTGATGGCCGCGTGTTGGATTGTGAAGGAACGTGCTGATGAGCTCGCTCTCCATGAACGGAGCTCCAACTCCACCAGTGAAGTGAGCAGCTAGTGAGGCACGCGTGTAGAGTAGTAGGGTGGCGCTCAATCATCATGGACACCGGAGACGAGACCGGGACCTTGGTTCTTGGTTGGTGACGACGAGACCGGTCGCACTACCAAGCTATACTAGTGCTAGCCCTGCACTTTATTACTGCTGCTGCTACTGTGGTGGTAAGTAGAAGAAGCATTGAAACCCACTGCTGCCCGCCACTTATCGCGTACGGAACGCGTACGGATCAGAGAGACTGCCAGGTGGGGCCGGCAGATGATGTCCGATCCACCCTGTGCAGTGAGGATATGAAATTAATGAAGCTGTAGTTATCCGTTAATCTGTTGATTAGTACTGCACACTCCCTAAGCCAGGAATCATTAGCACTAAATAAATGTAAACATAATAAAGGCTTGGAAACGTGTGGGCAGTTGTACTAGACTACTGTATATATGTATGAAGACAAATGCTGAGGTGAAATGAGGACAAAACAAAACGTCAACACGCACGCTCCTTCCTCTCCTCATCCTGGCAGGCATAGGCATATGGCCATATGCGCGGCCGGCCGGTGGCGGCCTGCAACGGAGAAGAAGGAGAGGCGGAGGTCAGGTCAGTCAGAGAGGTCCATGCTGCCGAAATGGAAGCCAGCCGAGCCCATGCGTGGTTGCGGCCAAGCCAAGCCATCAGATCCCCTGCACGTTCGCCGTCGCAGCTTTACACGCGTGTACTCCTACTCCAGTTTTCTTCCTTCATTTTCTTGCTTAGACTGACTCCAACAGGGAGAGGCAAAGCCAAAAGTGCCTCCACAATCTACACTGTTCATGTAAATTTGGTCTCCAACAGAGGAGCTAAACAAGGAGGCAATTTTGCCTTGAAGGAGAGAGGTGAGGTAAAATTGGACAACCTCTCTCCTCCAATGCAATTGACGAGCACACCAGTTGTGACACGTGGTAGGGCGACCGGCGGTGTGCAGG
Source organism: Chloris gayana (assembly GCA_031894775.1). Classification (NCBI taxonomy): domain Eukaryota; kingdom Viridiplantae; phylum Streptophyta; class Magnoliopsida; order Poales; family Poaceae; genus Chloris; species Chloris gayana. Next base: position 170,269 of record JAUNZO010002876.1, on the reverse strand, counting down.
CCAAGCGAAGAACGCGACGCGAATGGCGGCAGGGGCGGAGGAGGCAACGCCGGAGAACGCGGCGCGAATGGCAGCAGGGGCGGAGGGGGCAACGCGAACGGCAGCAAGCGTGGATGAGGTGGCGCGGGCACCAGAACGGCGGCAAGCGTGGAGGCGACGGCGCGGGCGGGGTGACGACGCAAGGCTCCGTCCGCGCGCGAGGCCGAGCGAGCTGCTGGCGGGCTCAACGCCTCGCCGCTCTTCTCCCCACGCGCCAGCGATTCGGCGGCAGCCGGAGCTACCTCCGGCCCTGGCTCCATGCACCTGCGCCAGCGCCTCCGTCGAGGAATCGAACCGCGACCTTTGACCTGCTGCAGCTACAGTGCCTCCGACCTTCGACCTTGGCGAGCTCCGACCTGAGCAACCTCATCTTCATCCTCGCGGATCTGGCCGCTCATGGCGGCGGAGGCCGTTGAGGCAGCGGCGACGGCGACCCAGCTCGTCAAGGCGGCCGAGGGAGCGGTGGCGGCGCGCGGTGGTGATGCAGGAGCGGCCCGTGATTTGCCTTTGCCTGTGCTAGTTCTGTTGGAGATAAGATTTTTTACCTTTGCTGCTCTCTACTGTTCACGCGAGGGAAAACGTGTTTTGCCTCTCCAAATTGCAGTACGTTGTTGGAGTCAGCCTTATTGTCCTTGAAGGGGAAAAAAATCGATATTTTGTGTCCTCGGGAAACATTGGGTAGTGGCAGTAGGACTACTAGTCTGGTGATTTGCAGATTACGAAATGGTTTTACCCTGACACGCAAATGTCGGGTGATTTGCAGATTAAGCAGAGCGCAGTGCCGTACTAGTAGGTGCTCTCGGCGATCCCACAGCGAGCGAGCAGGACAGGACAGGTCCGGCCACGGAGGACGATGGAACCCGACGGCACGCAGTGTTGCAGCGCGAGCGTGCGCGCGCACGTGCGATCAAATCAGCGTCGGCGTCGTCTCCGATCCCATGATCGATCATGCCTTTGCGTGACCGCAGGCTACCACACTACTGTACTTACGGCACGCGCACGCCTGCGGTCTAATCTCCTCTTCTCGCTCCAATGGAGTTTGCCATCGATCGTTCGTGTGAGCCTGATCGTCATTCCGTGGATTTGTGCGGTCGCCATTACCTCGTCCTCAGATTAATCAACCTGTCTGAAATTCCATCTAAATTTGGTTCAATCAGAGTGCGGCGCCGGCCGGTGACCGGTGATCTTTTTACACGCAAGAAAATTACCTGCAGTGTGCGCCATGAATCCATGATTACTAGATCCAACTTTTTTACCTCCTCACCTTTTCACTGTTTCTGGCTCTCTCAATGCATGGCATGCAGATGCAGGAGGTGAAGGTCGCTTGCTTGATACTGCCTCGCTCAACACCGAAAGCGCACCTCATCAGTCATACTAGAATACAAGTAATAGTAATACTACTTCTCAGGCTAACTGAGAAAACTGTTTCGGTCATCTGATGGCGATGTTTTGTGTTGTCGCATGGTACTTGTGCAGTTCATTCACAAAAGAAGAAGAAGAAGATACTACTGCATTGGCACCCATTGTTGATTACTCTACATCAGTACCAAAGTATAATTTGATGGAAACAAGTTAAACTATCTTTCTGTTTGGAAGGAAGAACTAATCGATTCTCAACAAGAAACCGTGAGTTTTTATTTCTACCAATGTTTGGCAGCTTTGATTCATGTTCATCTATGTGCCAATGCACAGTCATGGATTAAAAAACCGTTCGAAAACCGTGAAAACTGGAGTTATCGGTCCGACTCGGTTTCTAAAACCGCTGGTTTTTCGATAAAACCGAACCTAGTTACCGTAAAAAACGGTTTTCGCTCTGTTTTTACGGTTTATCGATCGGTTTTTATTGTACGGAAGAACCAGACAGTTTACGATTTTGTGATCTATGTGCACAGCTGGCTGAGAGTAGAGATAGAAGCAAAGCAAGATCAATTCTGCTGTACTGCTATGATTTACGCATGCGACGAGCATGTGAGGCTCCTGCCACCCCACAGCAAGGACGACGAATGCTGTTGTACTCCATCAGTGGCGGTAACAAACAAGCGTGAACACGCTTGGCCGTCCAGGAAAGGCAGTTACTCCCTGATGTCAACTGCTGAGCAAACCATGACTCAGCCCCCCTCTCTCTCTCTCTCTCTCTCTCTCTCTGTGTGGCCTTGTTTGGAGACTCTAACTCGGTTAGAGGTTAGAGTTAGTTTCTATCCAACTCTAGCCCTTAAACTAACTTTAACTCTTTATGTGTTTGGATCGTTAGGGTTAGATTGATAAAAAAGCTATTTTTAACTCCTTTACAACTAGATTTTGTGTGACCATCTCTTGTGTGACCTCTTCACAAATGAGTAAAACAAATCAACTTTCGATCCAAATATTTAAAACACGATAAATTTAATTTATCCATACAATGATTTACGCAAATATACACCATAAAAATATTTTAGTGTTGGCCTCACTTTAGTGCGCTGGATCTAGTGTGCATGGTCCTGTGGTCCCATAGAACTAACTCAAATAATCACCCCTTGGAGGGAATAGTTTTTTGGGTGGGTTAGATGCATCTAACCCAATCTAATCCACCCTGTTTGGAGGATTGAGGGTTAGAGTTGACAAAACTAATCCAATCTAACTCTAACCCATGGATCCAAATGGGGCCTGTGTCTCTCTCTCTCTGCAGGCACAACAAACCTAATGAAGAGCGGGTCAACTCCATGGTAAAATGGTAATGCAGCCAAAAAGCGTCATTAACCTAGGAGGATGGCGGGCACGAACTATTTTTTTCTTTGAAACTACAAATATTGCACTTTTTTTGAAACTGAAATATTGCATTTCATTAACCAGAGGTCGACTTTTAATATCGCAGGACGGAGGCTCTTACAACCTGGAACAAAGTTCAATGGTTCGACCAGATGAAACCAGATGATAACCAGTACTACTCTCTTACTAAATTGTTGTCGTCATTGATTTTTTTTACACCATTTATCTTATTCAAAAAAAGTTTAAGAAATATTACATATTTTCTTGCAATATGTTTTATCACTAAAGCAACTTGAAATATAGCATATAACTTTTTATATTTGAAGAAATTTTTTGAATAAGACGAATGGTCAAACGTTACGAAAAAGTCGATGGCTACAACATTTAGTAAAGGAGGGAGTATAGCAGTATCACGACTGTGTCGTTAACATGGGCCCTACTGCTCAATGGGCCTTTCATGGGCTATAACGTGGCACGCATGCCCAGTCGCAAATCCAACATCACCCCGCGTAACTTCTCAAATTCAGTTCACGATTATTGAAAGAAATCAGTGGTTTATAGAACACAGAACAAATAATCTATGACCTTTTCTTAAAATAAATAAATAAATTTGATATGTTTATATGTATTACAACTATATGAATGGATGAAAGCGCCACGTAATGATATGCACATCGCGTACAAATCAGAAGCACAAGTTTTCCTGAGAGTGCTCACTAACACCTGATTCAGTTAGTATCTCCTATCGCAAAGTGCCACACCGCAGGTTGGCGAGTCATACCACAAACATAAGATTTTGTTCATCATCTGTACCCACAGTTGACTGAGTATAGACAGATGCAGCAAGATCTATTTATGGTTCATGCATGCCACACAAGCATGTGAGAGACTGCCACACCAAGGACGAGCTGTTGTGTGCTACACTAGCTGGTGCTCGATCAGTGGCATGCAGTAAACAAGCATGACCACGCTGCACGGTAATGGAACAACGGCAGTTACTCCTCTGATATCAACTGCTGAGCTAACCATGACTCACCCTGACCTCTGCAAGCACAACTAACCTGTACTACTGAAGAGCAGGTCAACAGGTAACTATAAAACCTCAAGATCAGAAACAGAGGTCCTGATCTTTTCTTGTGGTCCTCCATAAAAACAAACTGCACGGTAATGCAGCGGAATCAAATCAGGTGTGCGGCTCATGTTGCAGATGGTAGACTTCGAACAAGGAAGTACAAACAAGAAGTTGTCAAACATATATTGACATGCACATCGGATGCAAATAAGAAATACATACATAGATAGGTGATAGGTCTTTTTCCTGAGGAAAACATTTTGGTTGAAGAAAATATGAAATGAGTACAACAGTTTTCCTGAGAGCAGACAGCACCTGATGCAGTAATTAGTATATCTCCTATCTAACTGAAGTAAATTTATCCCCCTTTTGTACAGCCGAAATCCCTCCATGGACCACCTTAGGTGAAAGAACATGTATAAACAATCCTTCAAGCGATTGTCTAAAACCTCATTTAATTCATCACCGTAACTCCTTTGGCTCTTGTTCTTTCCATCTGAAATAACATCAGGTATCAATTTCACTACTCAGGTACCAAACACCCTACAATGTGAAATAGAAAGCCCGACTTTAATAAAGGAATGAATTACATATATAGAAAAGGATTAACAGAAAGAATATGGAGATTGCATACTTACCTAGATGGATAGCATGATTATTTCTCCTGGATAACAAGAACATGTAAAAGTTTCCGGATACTACTCCCCAGCCTTATGTATTAGGGTCAATCAACTCGAGCTGAGAACTTGTCTCCACCATATTGATTATAGACATCCACACAGACCTTAACTACAACTAAGTACTCTGTTTGACAGGCAATTATGCTTTGTGAGTTTGGAATTCAGAGTCCATCTCCATCATAAGTTGCCCATCTTTCAATGACAACCTGAAATGAGTTGTCCCTTTTCCTGACCTGTAATAATTTTATAATTAACCTTTATTCAACGAATTTATATTGAAATTAAAGCATGTCAAGAAAAGTTGGAGACATTAAAATTTGCTAAAGTATACTACACTAAACCAATGAATCCTCTAATCAACTTTGCCAACTTGAAATGGTGAAGAAGTAGCATCTGTTAATATACCAGAAAGAAAGCATGGATCTATCACATCCAAAACTGACAGGGACAGAAATCACAGAATGTTACCTCAACCAGTGGCTTCTTTCCATGAAGTAGCATATCAACACTTCTTTCTGTCTGCGCAAATAGAATAGGCAAATTATTTAGTATCAGGTGCAACAGGAAATAAGAAAATACTACAGGTGAGTAAATTTCATGCAGGTTCCTAAGCACGGAATACTCCTTTAGCACTGAAAAGAAAGAAGGAAAAATAGTGGAGAAAAAAAAACATATTTAGGCAAAAATGGCACAAAAAGGTGAAAATAATGGTACATATTAGATAAGTTTTAAGTATAGTCTATATTCAATTATATAGCTTGAAAATGCAAGGAAGTTCGCTACAGTAGAGAAAATATGCTTTAGAGTATACTATGACCATTGTATGTAATTTAAGAAAATCACTGCAGACTTCCGGGCATGCCCTTCACCTTATTGACATCTAAAGGGACACACCTATTTGTTCCTGTACTTAATTGACATATAAAAAACATGGACATACCCGATGTGTTACCCAGTAATGTCGCTCCCTCATCTCAATAAGGAATGGAAATGTTGGAGGGGCCTTCCTCTCAAGAATACTCTTCTGACTGCGTCGAGCACGAGCCTCATCATCGCCAAGTGTAACAGTTTCTACCCCTCCAATCTGTTTCGAGGTAATGAGCATAAGCAAATTTTTTTTCTCGAATATGAGGAGAGGAAGAGCATTTCATTAAGGAGACAGATATGGAACTTGAACTCAAATACATGAATCATTTCATTGAGAAGAGCATAAGAAATTTTACTGAAATGCGAATAAAGATATGGAACTTGAACTGAAGATAGATATGGACTTGGAGATAATCATAGCTAGAAATCCATGGATCTGGAAACTCTGGATATATTAAGGGTCTTTGGTTGAGTCATTTTATTCTTGCTTAAGCCAATAAACTAAAATTTCCAGCATGGATATAATAACTCGAGCTGTGCCAGACAGGGTCTAAAAAGGTTTTTAACGTCCTAGTAACATGAAGGCATTTAGACATCTCACTAATCAATCTTCAACAAGGTCTCTCTAGATAATGCATAATATATCATAGCTACAGATAAGCCAATGAAACAAATACTTTTGACTATAGTAGTGTCAGGTAAGCTCTAGTGCAGGATCTGATTTGCCAGGTTGTATAGTAGCAGGTATAGTTGATTGTTTATGTTACGAAAAATTGTAATAATGATGACATACCAAGTCAGATAAGGTTGGATTCTTAATTATGTTTGCAAGCCGCTCTCCATGAGCTGTACCAATAAGCATTACACCTCTTTCTGCAATTGATCTACAAGCCTGAGCTTCTGCCTCAGTTCCAATCTCATCTACTATAACCACCTCAGGCATATGGTTTTCGACAGCTTCAATCATTACTCTATGCTGCATTGATGGCTCCGGTACTTGCATTCTTCTCGCACCACCAATTGCAGCATGAGGAATGTCACCATCCCCACCAATCTCATTACTTGTGTCCACAATTACCTGTCCTAAACATCAGTACACCGAGAGAACATGTAAGGCACTAAACATCAATCACGTGGAACCTAAAGTAGAAGTTTATAAAATAGAGCACTATCTGCGTTTATCATACCACTCTTTTCTGAAATTCGTCAGCTAAAACACGTGCAATCTCACGCATAACAGTAGTCTTTCCTACACCAGGCCTGAGTGAATAGCAGAAGAATTAGTGAAAGAAAGCTCAACTTTTCAAAATTCTTTGAAACTGAAACTAGTCTTATATTCCCATTGCCCTAATATCACAAATATACATATATTCCTATATGAAACATATATAGCCATACAGTCTGTACTCAGAATACATACATGCTAGCTTTATTTTGGTAACTTCAAGTGCAAATAGATAGTTGGAAGAAGCAATCTTCAATAACGCTTAAAGAACAAGACAATTTACCTTCCTAAAAACAGAATGCTTTCTTTGTAGTTCAGCAGATCACGGACCATATCAACATGTCCGGTAACTGCACGGCCAACTCGACAGGTTAAACCAACAACCATTCCTTTTCTACTCCTTATGGCAGATATCCTATGTAAAGTGCCTTCAATTCCTGCACGGTTATCACCTCCAAATTCTCCTACAGCTTGCTGTGCTTCCTCCAACTCTTGATGTGAGATCTATTATATGACAAATCCGCAGGACACGTTAGTTCTTGAGTTATGGAACCATTTCTGTATTGTTACCATCTATTTTTCATGGAAATACGGAAAATCATATACAAAAAAAATAATATGTCATTCTAACAGATTCAGTACTATATCATAGTTCGATACCTCACTATCCCGAAGATACTGGCCGCCAGAGTCACCAAGGAAACGTGCCTCTGGTCGTCTTCCCAAATCCAGAATAATCTATGAATTTACTGATAACTCATCAGTTGGTGTCACAGATGTAGCTATAAACATTTTACACAATTCATCAAATACAATCAGATTCAGCATGAGTGAATCAACAAGTGCCTGTCTTACCTCCAACAGCTGGTCCCTTCTAGGTTCATTCTGCAGATTATCTCGCAAATCTCTTGGCAGAATCTGCAGAAGGTTGTCAGTACCAAATCACATAGAAGAATTTGAACACTACTATGTCAGAGCAATTGAGTCAACTGTGTTAAACGAATTTGCAAGATTCAAACAATTTTGTAACAACATGAAGATTTTGTTATGTATAGGTGATGTTCGTTTCAGAGATTTAAGTGGAATAACTCTGCTAGCAAGCTTTTTTCTGCATTAACCAATGGATAGTGTATTACCAGAGCACATTGTTCAGATTAAAATTAGTCCACTCTTCTATCTACATCTTGAAGGAAAAGGAATTACATTATAGGTGACAATAACGACCGAGGAGTAAAGACCGAATCCAATTTGGGAACTGAAGATAATTGCATATGATGCTCTTTTAGTTTGACTGAAGTGGGGATACAGAATGCTTTGCATTATTGCATCAACTGCACAAATGTATATTACAAAAACACACTTCTTCACCAATTTTAGCAACTCTATGAGTGCTTGTAAAATTCTATTATGAACACCCGACAAGAATTTCATGCCATGCCAGGGACCACCGTTCGTTAACCACTTAATGAATGGACATACATGATGAGGCAAACAAGAATCAGTGAAGCAGAAATGGACCTGCAAGAGCTCGGACAGGTCGTCCTCGACGATGCCTCCCCACGCTCCGCTGGCCTCGGCGGTGCAGCGTGCGGAGCCGGCCCAGGGCCCGCGACGCCGCCTCAACGGGGGAAATACTGGCAGGAGCGGGAGCATCGGAGCGGGGAGGGAAAGCGGAAGAGGCGATGGGTGGCACATGCTGCCATCGCGTGGAAAACTTCCGGCCGCCGAAGACTCGCCGGCGACGGCGGTTCGGGAGGGAGCTCAGGCGAGCGAGAGCTGCTGCTCCGTGCCGCTCCCGGAGTGGATAACGGAGGCCCCTGCATTTCGCGCGGTTGAAGGAGGGGAACTTCTCGTTGGTAACATGGGCTTCGAGACTAACGAAAAGGGCCCAACAAAATCTGGGCCCAACTAACCTCCCAAGTAAAACCACGCATCCGAATGACCCCTAAATTTTTTTAGAAGTAATCCGCAAAGTCAGATTGTGCCCGAGAAATTGTAATTCAAATGTTCTATTCATCCTGAATTGGTTGGAACTGAGCTGCTGCGCTCGTTTCTGATCACATGGTTTTCACTTTGCATATTTTTGGTGACTAGTACAATGCCCGTGCTAACGCCACGGTGACAACAACAAAATACATATATATCATGAATTATCAAAAATTAGAAAGAAAATAATGAACAATTATACTCCATTACATGTCATGAATACATAAATATGTCATAAAGTTTGTGAAATCATTCTCTAAACTTCTAAATTCTCGCAGGTCTTAGAAATTCATGTACGAACATATGAATATTTTCTTTACATTGATTAATCTCACACTCGAGTAGATGTATCAGAAATTTAGTACTCATTGTATTTCCATCTTGCACATGTGGTATTATGAACCTTGGTCAAACATTATTTTTAGAATAATTATGAAAAAAAAAAACACTACCAAATGACACTATTCTTTCTTGTGTACTTTACAGAAAAGAGAGAGAGTTTTGTGTGTGTACACTTGAGTTTGACCTACATGATCTCATAGGCAGCTACCTTGGTCTACTTTGCTTTCAGATTCGTTCCTCCATGAAGTAGAAATCACAAAAACTATAAGCAGATGTCGGAACGACACATTCCCATCTGTAATATCAAAAGATAATCAGATAAACGATGTATAAAAACATAGCTACGCATAAGAAAACAATATATATATATGACAGAAGAAAATATGACACAATTACGACTTTCCAATTATAGGCTCATTCAAATCTATACATTCTGAATTTGGTACAATGTTTGGTTTCAGTATAAGAACACAACAACACTGATGCATATTAAGAGGCAAGTAGTATCAGATATGGCTTATAATTTTTTCTTAACAAAAAAATATGGCATTTTGCTTCCTCCATGCAACTATAGAAATGTATGCAGTGTTCCTGAATTTGGTAGATACTATTTTGCACATAATATATATCAACATTAAAATTAGTGGATCAATGCCAACAAAAAATATTTCATGATGTAGCAGTCATTGCAATGATAACAAAAATTATAATGATATTAAAAGAAATTTTTCTTAATTGATCCAGCAATGTTCCAATGTCATTGTAGCGAATATAGACTATAGAGGATATTTGAATTAGAAAATTAAGAAGACATTTAGAGAATTATAAATATGTTATGCAAACATGACTCTTACGTGTGATTTAGTAGTCATAGAACGAGCACCTTTTCATCAGCATCAGTGATAGTATTTTGTATTCAATCACGTTTTTTATGGATTTTCTTTCTCGATTCAGTTCACACATCATGAAAGGAACTTTGGCATTAGTTTAAAAATTATCAAGTACTTATTGTAAGATAGACAGAACAGAGGTTAATTATGTTTCTCAAGAAACTAATATATCGGAACAAGATTTTCAAATGATAAAAACATATCAAGGTTAAATATGATCACAAGGATATCGAGTCCTCCAATGAGCACCAGTATAACCAACAGGCAGGTTTTAACACCCAGCACGTTAGCAGCTATTAGTTATTTTGGCACAAGAGGCCCAGAAGTAAATACTTAATTCTGAAGTGTACAAACCCCTAACATGTCCATCTCTTTGACAGCTTTCCTGATCATTACCCAAAGTATTTGGGTAGATGTCTAGTGTTGTTTTACTTTATATCATTATACTACTCTCAAAACGTTAACTGATGTGTACCCCAGTATGTATAAAGTCAAAAGCCCAGAAGCCAAATATAACCTCTAATATATGATAAGCTACAATGATTCAGTTATGACTTATTGATTGCTTTGTCGTTCCTCACATAATTTCGATTTTCCCAATTTGATTTTCATGAGAAGTAATGAAAATTTCATAAAAGCTCAAGATTCTAGAGAAGAATAGTATGACAAGCTTAAATAAAGCATACAAGAAATCAGTAGTAGGTCTAGGGCAGAAGGAGAAGATTTCCTCTTCAAATTCTAGCTTGCCCTAAGAAGGTCCAGCATTCTTTTGCCACTAAAAACTAACTGGATGTCAAATCCAAATGATAAAAACCATTCAATCAGGCTAAAAACAATAAATTATTTTAATAAGCAGGAAATACAGCAGAAACACCCGTTAATTAAGCGTTATTTTACCAAAAGAGGAGACCATCAGTGACCTCTCCCATTGATAAACTGTATCAACAAAATGAGATATCCTTTCTATGATCATCATAATATAAACTTTAGAGATTTGAACACCATATGGTCAATGAAAGTAGTTCCTATACTTATTACAGGGAGGAGTATTACATATTTTCTCTAAAACTCTAAATTAAATATGTCATTTCCCAACACTTGTTGTATACATTGAACTGTTGTATAAAGATTGTGCAAGGAATCACAAATTTGAGGTTGGTTTGTGAAGATATAAAAATCTTTACGTGCAAGAGAAATTCTCATGTAAAGTTAAGATAAAGTTAAGTTTCAGTAGGAACTCTAGACCTCTGCTCCTACATGTTGTAACTTGATCCGAGGCCGACCACGCCTTAAAAATGCAGCCCAACATGTTGAACACAAACAAAACCAGCTATGCTAAATTTCATTAGACAACCATCGTAGTAAGCAGCACAAGAACAGGGCACTCTACATGGTCTTAGACTGCCACATTAAAAATTAATACAGCAGAAACACCCGTTAACTGAGCGTTATTTTACCAAAAGTGGAGACCATCAGTCACCTCTCCTATTGATAAACTGTATCAACAAAATGAGATATCCTTTCTATGATCATCATAATATAAACTTTAGAGATTTGAACACCATATGGTCAATGAAAGTAGTTCCTATACTCATTACAGGGAGGAGTATTACATATTTTCTCTAAAACTCTAAATTAAATATGTCATTTCCCAACACTTGTTGTATACATCGAACTGTTGTATAAAGATTGTGCAAGGAATCACAAATTTGAGGTTGATTTGTGAAGATATAAAAATCTTTACATGCAAGAGAAATTCTCATGTAAAGTTAAGATAAAGTTAAGATTCCGTAGGAACTCTAGACCTCAGCTCCTACACGTTGTAACTTGATCCGAGGCCGACCACGCCTTACAAAATGCAGCCCAACATGTTGAACACAAACAAAACCAGCTATGCTAAATTTCATTAGACAACCATCGTAGTAAGCAACACAAGAACAGGGCACTCTACATGGTCTTAGACTGCCACATTAAAAATTATAAACAATAGTATGAATGTCTGGAACTGAATCTAACAATAGTATGAATGTCTGGAACTGAATCTTTCTCCAGTAAAGCTTCCATGTCCACCAACACCTTATATCTATTGCCATATTCACTATCAGTAAACATCACATTCTTCAACAAACATGCCATCAGCTCTTGAAATATGAAATTAGATCGGTCTGCACCATAAAAATCGATTGCCTTGTCAACATGAACATACCTATTTCAAAAGGCACAAAGGCAGCATCACCAAGGACGGAGCTGGGGCTGCAACGTCCTCTGCCGGGTGGCCAGTTGAGGGGAAGGGCATGGGTTAGTCGTCGAAATCCTAGCGGAGACGCAGGCGGTTGAGCACACCGGCATCGAGAATGAAGGGCGGCGTCGAGGATGAATCACGAAGTGGAGAACGAAGGGGTGACATCGTGGAGATCCCGTTCCTCTTGGATCGCAGATTGCCGTCCCCGCGCGGTCAGTGGCAGAGGGGAGATCGGTGGCGCAACGCGGGTCACTGGAGACAGGAGAGGCCGGTGGCCGGCGCAAGCTTCATTGGGGGCGGAGAAGAGCTCGGCAGTGCCGCCGCGCGGGTCATTGGAGAGAGGAGATGCCGGCGATTGACGCAAGCTTCATCGGGGGCGGAGAGATCGGCGGCGCCGCGCGGGTCACTGGAGAGAAGAGAGGTCGGCGGCGGCGCAAGCTTTCTGGATGCGGCGGAGAGAGGAGAGGCCGGCGACCGACGCAAGCTCTTGAATGGGCGGAGAGATCGGCGGCGACGCACGGTCACTGGAGAGAAGAGAGGCGGCGGCGCAAGCTTTCTGGATGCGACAGTTTCGCTGCGTTTTTCTTTCGAACAAAAGCGACGTGGGTTGAGGGGAAAACGTTGTGGAGGAAATCAATTGACCTGGGTTAATCGGATGCCGTCGGTTTTGATGGAGGTTATTATGGCCCTTGGATTTGTAACATTGTCACTGGTGAATTTAAGGGGTGGAGATGAATTACCATCTGTTCAAAGTCTTCATCTGTATGATCATTGATCAAATGATTTTCTTTCAACATTGTCACCAGTTCAACTTCTACAGGTATCTACTTAACACATTCACAGATGTTTCTTTGCAACCATACTTGTCAGAATCAACACATACTAGTTAGGATCCAATACAAATGGGTCATATCGAATAAAGCCTAAGACTCTTACCACAAGCCCTTAAAAGGACCTTGGATATTTACCTGAGACCTATGCTTGGACTCGACAGGTACTTTGATATATACTTTCTCCTAAGCCACTGGAAACGTTCCTCAGGTGTTTCCATGGTCAAGAACATTTCCCTTTGCTCCTTATTCACAAAAAGCTCTGTTGCAATGAAATGCTCATTGCTTCCGCACCGTGCTCCACACTCACAGACCAATGTCATCACATCCTGAATGCTGGCACTAGGAGGATCGGGTCGGGTGGTAAACTTTTCAAAAGTGGCCTGTGCTTTCTGAGCCAACTCCACTATGCGGTCCAAGTGACATTGCATGAGCAGGGCCGTTTCAGTCTTAGTTTTCTTATTCTTCTTTGTCATACTGACAAGAGTAGATCTCTTCTCCCGACCTGCACGAAAGACTGGCTCATGCACTGGATGCGTCACACCATTTTGTCCAGTATCATTATCTCGTACAGGAAGATTCGTACCATTGGTGGTGCTGTATAGAACAGGTGGTAGACCATCTGTTGTCTGTGGTGAATCATGCATACCATGCATGGGGCTGTCTGGAGCAGATGGCAACCCATCTGTGCCCAATGGTGAATGATCCACACCATTCATGGGGCTTTCTGGAGCAGCTAATGGAATCGCAACCAGTGGCGAGTGATTCACACCATTCCCATCTGTGTCTGCTGGCAAAGGATCCACACGATTCCTGGAGTTGTCCTGAGCAGATGGCGTACCATTTGTGGCTGCTATCGAAGGATCCACACCACTACTGTCAATGTAATCAAACATTATTTTCAATTTATCCTCATTCTGCATACCAGCACTGCGATATCTCCTTGCACCCGGCAGTTCCTGGCAACAAGAAGGAAACATGTCACCTTCCTAACACCGTCAATATAGTGAGAAATTATAGACCAAGTTTGAGTATCACCAACCTTATTTATCTTCTTCCACCAGTCATCATCTGCTACAAATGTTCCTCTTGCACTGTCCCAGGGTAAACCCGCCCCTACTATAAGCAGTTTCTTCCAGGTGATGTAATCACTCTTCAACTTGTCCCATTTGTTCTTAAGCTGCATCTTTGTATAAAGTAGCTGAGTTCTCTGTTGAAACTTGGATGCAACTGTACGGTAGCCATTGTTGTTCAGGTGGGTGTTTGGCCTGTTCCCAGCCTGAACTTGCTCAACAAAGAGCTCGCAGATGATTCTTGTTCGCTCATCATTCCACTCGGCTTCCGGCATCCGCTCTGATAATACAGAATCACAAGCATTAACTATAATTGTGATCTGTGAACCAAAGATAAGGACGAACTCAACAAATACTACATGTTTCTCCGAAAAAGCCATCGACCCTAACCATAATACACTTTTGTAACCAAACTAAACTAGAGAACTGACAACATTGCTCCTGAGCAATACTAAGCTGCTGTATAGAAATGTTTCAGTTCTATGTATATTATACTGTATATTCTGTTCTGTTCAAACAACAACACAGGGAAGATTCAAGGCGACGTATCAGGACTTAGTGCTAGGCCACAATTCAACAGTGCGTGTTCTTGGGATTACAGGACAAGCGAAATGCAGTAAGGGAAATGCAGGCGGCAGGCCTTCACCTCAGTAACAGGCTTCATCTTATGATACCAGGATCTTATCCAAGATCCGGTAGAACTCTACGGGAGCCGCGTGGAGCAGAACGCCCATCCGCGGCAAGAATGATTTTGTTCGGTCGACAGTAACCACCGCAAATTCAAGGGTAGGAGTACAATCTAGAACAAGAGATTCAAACAATCGGAGGAACTAAGGTTGGATTCCTTACCAGCCGCGAGAAGAAGAAGTTAACTCGAGTTCCGACGGATCCCCGCGCCGCCCGACGCCGGCCCACAACCGGCGCAGAGAGGGAGAAGGACCCCTTCGACTGCGACGGGAGAGAAATTCCTTCAAAGCGGACGGGCGCGCGTGGCCGGCGGCGAGGGGTTCCGACGAGGCCGGCGGCGGCGACCTAGGGCTGGAGGGGAAGGGGGACGAGGATGGATTGGAAGGGGTGAAAAATGAAAATATTAACTTTTGCAATTTCCTTTTATTGCAAAATAGCTTATCCCGTATATATCATGCAAAATGACTTATCCCATATCATTAAAGATAAACTATACTTTATGTCTAAAATGTCAATTTTGTCCATATCTTCCTTCTCAAAAGAGAGTGATGGGGAACAATGTAATATTAGCAAAGATTTAAATATTATGTGCTGACTCTCAGATTCAGCTCACGCGACCTAGCAGCGGCATGCGCCACGTCTGGGTTGGGCAAGCCACGGAAGTCAGCACGGTAACATATGTGTGTATCTAAACCATAAAAAAAATAATCGAAAAATATAAAATGTCAAATGGTCTGAGGCTTCCGTTTTCTTTTGCGATGAGCAACAACATATGTCAATTTTGTCCATATCTTCCTTCTCAAAAGAGAGTGATGGGGGACAATGTAATATTAGCGAAGATTTGAATGTTATGTGCCATTTGGATAAAGAAGATTTTTTGGTATTTAAAATTTCTATGAAAAACTTGTATCATGTTATCATCATAAATAATTGCAACACATGACCTGTGAGGGCTAAGTAAATTTACAATGGTAAATCCTGATTTGATGAAATTCACAATGGTAAATAAAAAATAAGCTCAAAATAGAACGTTTTGTTAGGACAAGGTCTTTTCTTCCAAGTGACATGTGTCGCAATTAGTCAGATACACAATGATGAAATAATTTACAACTTATGATTAAATTTACATGTCAAGATTGATATATAACTGCAATTAGGAACACATTCAATGAAGAATTGCACACGGGGCTTGAAGCTCCCTACTGGGCACCTAGCCATGAACCCACTTTGAGCCCCTCCCTAAACTTTTGACAAGAAAAATAAGAGAAGGGAGATGTGGAAGGAGAAAAGGAGAAGAACAAGGAAGAAGAAAATAAGTCCGCTCTATGTTTCTTTCATTCGCCGCCAAAGCCAAGTGCACTAGAGTAGTAGTGAGATTTTCTCATTATACATCTAATCTTCGGCTTTCAAGTCATTTATAGTATAGCAGTTGCCCAACACGAAGTTGAACCAAGTAATTGTTGAAACACACCATCAGATGCATAGCATTCTTTTTTCCGAGAAAAAAATGATTCACAAGTCTAGTAAAATATGATGGAGAGGATGATGGAGGTTTACATGCAAACTCATATATGTAAATACGAATTCAAGTTTTTTGTATATATATTTAGCTTTGATAGAGCTAGGGATAAATTTACAAACTTTGAAAGTTAGGAGTAAAATTTCCGAAGCTATTTTTATCTGCTCAGAAAGTACAAACTTTTATACATCTAGGAGTAAATGTATACCTTAGCTAAAAGATGGCGCATCTGGACAGGAAAATAGAAACGGAAATACGCTTAAAATGAGGTAGGGTGCTCTTTTAAACCCAATTAAAAATCTGGATGCAGATTAAAACATTATATATTTCTAATAAATTGTGTGAGAAACTGGACTCAAGCACCTTCGATTAGATTGGGATGGTACACTCGATAACTAGGAAATTTGTTTTCTACACATTCTGTCTTCTTGGCAATATTACTAATGTATTTCACATCTTTACCCAATATACATATTTGGATACTATACTTCATATATTATTTTCTCTGCAATGTTCGATGTAACATTGGCATTGTAACATCAGCTAAGTAATTGTACGTGTAGACAGGGAGCTTTGTCATTAAAATTAAGAAATTTGGCAATAGACGTCTTCACATTAACCCGGAAATGGTTTTATACTTTATATACTTACTCTGTTGCTACTTTAATTGAATTTCAGGGTGCGAGACACACCTTGGAAGAAAACAAATTTAACCAGAAATAAATTGATTTTCTTCACTTTATTTTCAATTTAGTAATATTTATAAGTAGGAAGGGTATCAAGTATGTCTATTAAAATCCATGTCAAACGGGCAAAAAGTCCAAAGCTAAAAAATTAAGAGCGAACACGAAACTGAAACTAAGGGATCGGATATAGTGATAATAGCATGAGGCAATGTCACAATATGATCCACCTAATGAAGCAACTTGTTTTAATTTAACCTGGTCATAGCCTTACATGTGCTGAAGACGTTGATCATTATGTTACGGAATCAATGCAAAGAGAGAAATCAACACTTAAGAGCAGCACACACTAGGTAAGCTAGGTTACAGAAGCCACTAACATCCAGCCGGGGCAGAACTGCCAGCTTCTTCCATGGGTCACAGTTTGCTTGATAAGCTCTTGCAGGTCAGTACTGATGATTGGTGACGTCGGTGCCCGGCGGCGCCAGCTGGTGATACCCGAGGTTGAGCTCGGTGGCGAGCATCTGGTTCTGCACCTCCAGCAGCTGCAGGGTGCTGGGGAGCAAGCACTTCATGTCCAGCCCTGCGAAGGGGGCCGACGGGAAGAAGCACTTTGTGTCCAACGCCGCGAAGGGGTTCATCTGCTCCATGCTGATGGAGCGGGCCACGGTCACCTGCTGCAGCTGCTGCTCCCCTCAGCGATCTGCGTGGTTAGATGATCCATGGACCATATCAGTAATGCGAACAAGAAGCAACGTTGATAAGCACGCAAATCCAATTAATCAACAGAACTTGTGGCTTCTGATTCCTGAGCCATATCTATACGTACCTTGGTCCTGAGATCCATGTATTCATTCTGAAGCTCAGTCTCCTGCAGTTGTGATAAGTACCAATGCAAAGGAGATTTAGTTAAGGTTGATTAGATGAATAAAGGACGATAATGAACTCTGATATGTACTACTTACCCTTTTGACCATGTAATTGATATCCGAAGCCAGGAGCTCACTCTGAAACAAGAATTCAGCGACCAGAATTAGCAGCTAGTCAGATTATTTCAGAACTTGAAGAACCATTCAAAACAATAATTTTGAAAATCAATTGGCAGTGACACACTGACACAATGTAACAAAGAACTACGAATCCAATCTTGGTGACTAGTTTGCATGAAAATGGTTGAATTTAATATAAGTGCATTATACTGTTATTACCTTCTTGGCCCTAATCTTTGAAATGCTTTTCTCAAGGCGACTCTCCAGCTGCTTCAGCTCCTTGAGCGACAGGTTGCCCACGGAATCACCAAGCAAGTGCCTTCATAGTGAGACAGAGATCAATATAAAGCTAAGGAAGTAGTTGCAATCACTTAAATTCCTAACAAATCTCAATACATAGCAAAAGCAATAACACAATTCTGTAAGCAAGGCTCTTACATGTTAGTATTTTGCAGCATCTGTATCTGGTTGCGTAGCTTTGCGGACTCTTGCTGGTAGTATTGCTTCAAATACAAAGATGGAGTCAAAAAGGAAATGGTCAGATAAGTCATTTTTTGTACATTATACAACGACTCAAATGAAAGCTTACATGCTTCCAGAGTAGCCACAGTGCAACAAAATCTCAATTACTTGATTCAGAGTATATGTTGTCTGATATTTCTAAGCCTGTAACCTAATATTCAGCATGATTCAGACAACATATAAATTACCCCCATATCTCCTGAAGTGATTATTTTTTCAAGGATAAAGAGAAGTCTAATGTATAGACACTACAATTTGGTCATAAATATTCGGATTTGGAAATATGTGATTTGATCTTAGCAGTATCATTTGATAACTCCAAGAGAGTAGCGAAGTAGCTAGTCACAGAATATCTTTTTCCAAGACTGAAAAATGTTCTAGTGTATAGCGCACTTGACATGGGTTACTTTACTTGGATATTAGGATAAGGGAAAATTAATAACACTATCTCTGTGTAAAATCTATATATAGTGCATACTCTCAATTTACATGAGATTGATTTAAATATAGAAAGCATATCACCACATATATTTGAACTCATGGTAATACTCGTGCATGACATATTATTGACATAGAACTACCTGGGCATTGATCTCTAACAGTGGGACCCCAGAGGACGAGCCACAGGCATGTGCCTTCTTGTACCTCTCAATTGTAGCCCTGACACTGCAGTGAAACCCCCAATATTCATTTACACTGATAAACCAACATGGTATGTTCACAGGACAACAAAGAATGTAATCAGCAGCAATAAAGATGAAATGAACGAGAGATGGACATCATTGTGTGAAACGCATTTTGTTATTGATGTGCACATAGCACGAGAGAGGAGCAAGCACAGCGAATATATGGGGAGGATGGTGCATGCAGTTCTTCCTAAACCGGTGCAAGCTGGCAACGGAGACGAAGGCG
The DNA here is from genome assembly GCA_031894775.1 of Chloris gayana. Classification (NCBI taxonomy): domain Eukaryota; kingdom Viridiplantae; phylum Streptophyta; class Magnoliopsida; order Poales; family Poaceae; genus Chloris; species Chloris gayana. The sequence goes on along the minus strand of JAUNZO010002876.1, from coordinate 150,966 downwards.
TACGTTCCTGCATGCATGTGAACGCGTGTGTGGTTGGGACTTGTGGAGGGGAAGCAAGGAAATGGAAACTCTTGACAGCTAGTTTTGGGTCAGGTACGTTGCAACGTCCTCTCTCTCTCTCTCATCCAAGTGTGAGAGACCTGCTCTGATATGACATATGATAAGCTTATGTAAGAGAGAGAAAGGCATGCAAAATGGTACTATGAGATACAAAGAATTATGCAAATCTTTTGTATGATGTGATGATTTGACCTAATGTTTGATATGATAGATGGAATTCAGAACACTCGAGGGGTAACAGATAACACCCTAACATCTAATATCTCTCAGTTTATTAAGTCGAGTAGCCAACTGCTAAATTTTGTTGAGAACAAACAAGCTTCAAAAGTTCAGGATGAGGGAACACACACAAGTAGTAGAAAGGTTTCTCACAATTAATAATTAATTTAGCTTAGCTTGATTATTTTGCAAAACATCAACATTACAAACTTGACACAGGAACTTATAAGCAACCTAAAAATATTGCTAGGCAGTAATAGCAGTCAATTAATTCATCATTTGCCCAAATGTTGTTTTTGCCAGGGTAACATGATAGTCTCCCATTCCATGAATAATCCAATTAATTTGGTACCTATATAGGAACCTTCTGGGCATGCACGGGGGAAAGAAAAATAAATTCACAACATACTGAACCATGCATATGGATACATTGTACATAATAATAATAATTTTAATCTCACATACAAGTTGTACAACCAAATTCCTAAGATCAAAACATACAGATCTGTCCTACTGCACAAATATTCGTGGTTCAAGGTTTGCTCTAGTGACCACGGGACAGTAGCCATATGAAGAAACAGCAACTCAGGAATGACCTGAACATGCATGAAATGACATATGGAAGCAGGGAATAACCAATCAACGAACGAAGCTAATTAAGGTGGTTGCCAGATGTGCGCAGACCTGTTGTTCGAGTACTCGTAGAGGCGGCCACGGCTGGAGAAGACGATGAGCGCCACCTCAGCATCACAGAGGACGGAGAGCTCATAAGCCTTCTTGAGCAGGCCGTTGCGGCGCTTGCAGAAGGTGACCTGGCGACTTGTGCTGTTCTCGATCCTCTTGATCTCAATCCTCCCCCTCCCCATGCTGCAAAAGTTCCCCAACTGGGAACCGGCGAAATTTCACATGAGATTTTCTGAACAGACAAGAGATAGATCTTGAAGAAATCAAATTAACCAAGCTGTGGCCTATGAAACAGTTTGCCAAAAGGGAGAAAGGGGAACACGGGTTGATTCAAAGAGATCAGCTTGAAGGCATATCAAGAGAAGACAAATCTAGGTGCCGGAAGAAAAGATGGCAGAAATTCGATGATTCGACAGGCGGATCAAAATCTGAAAGCGTGAAAAAACGTGATCTGCGACGTGTGGACAGATCGATGACAGGCGCAGCTTTCCCTTCCCTGCTATCTGCAGAAAAGGAACACGTACACAGATGCAAGAGAAGACCGCATCGTATAACACAAGATTCAATCGGGCCGGTAGATCCAACGAACAGAATTCTGAAGGAACAGCTGAATCACGAAAAGAACTTGTTGCCAAATAGCTGAGGAAACGAAAACCTCAAACGACAAGCAAGTGATGAGATGAACAGAAAAAAGGGAGCTTCTTCCCTGTGCGCTCAAGAAAAAGCAGCTCGTGGGAACCAGCCCACCGGCTGCAAGACAGTTTGCCATGTCAAGACGAGGAAGATCCAACTAAATCTGAAGAAGAGACGCGCGGCTAGGAAATAAGCCTCTGCGAATTTTGCCAACAAAGAAAGGTACGGTGATCATCACACAGCATATATGAGAACAAGGAGGCGGATACGCTTCAGCACTGCGCCTCCCTCATGTCCAAGACCAGAGAGATCTAGCGAGCAGCGAGCTCTAATAGAAAGAGGGATTCCAGAAGCGAAAAGCAGAAACCTTCCAAAACGCCGGTGGCAAAGAAGATACACACATATGGAAAAAAAGAAAGAAAAAAATCTGAAAAGAAGCATCGAACTAGCAGTCCTCCTCTTTTATGGTTGTTCTTGCAAGAACTCGACGCAGTCCTCAAGGGGAAAAGAAAGGCACAAACAAAGGCCGACCTCGTCACCAGAAACTGGATCACGAGCAGCAGGCCTCACAGCACATCAGAGAGAGAGAGAGAACGGGAGGAAAACAACTCCGGAAATTAGCATGTAAAGTGATAACCTAGCGAAGCCGGCGGGGCTGTTTCCCCTTGGATCTCTCGTTTCTTGGAGGAGCAAGCAAGGCAGGAAAAGAGCTGGCTTTCCCCTGCAGTGCGTGCGAGGGCAAATTGAATAAATAGGAGCAGCAGCAGTGGCAGAGAGAGAGAGAGAAATAGGAGGGCTCTACAAGGCCACTACTAGTGCTACTGGCCAGAGAGCCGTGGCCTTGTTTTCCACACAAGCCTTTTGGTGTCTTGCTTACCCATATATGGCCATTTAAACATCTTTACATATTCTGAAAGCGTTTGTTTACGGCCTCCCCTTTGTGATCCCGATGCAAGAACTTGGATGGAAGCTGTCAACTGATCACTCCTGGGCGAACCCGTTGTTGCGTCGTCAGTAGATTTAGTTCACGGAATGCAGTCCAGTTCCCCGATATCGTAGTTGCTGCTTCCTTGCACACTAATAAGAAGTGCATCTTCACGGAAACGCAACCAATTAAATTCTTCTTTGACCAGAGCTCCATCTGAAAACACTGTCCGAATTAAGCATGCATATATAGGGTGCGCTTATCATTAATTCCCGTTGTTATCACTTGTTCTGTTCCAAGCTTTGATTTCAAATAGGGTGGTGTGCTGACTAACTAGTAACTATCTCCGGCATAATCAGGCCGTTCATGCATATTAAGCCCAAAATTACATCGGATGGGACCTGGTCTCTCGTATAGTACTCCTTTTTAGATGTTAATCAGGCATGTCTATTGTTTCCTTATTGGTGGTAGAAAGATTACTACAGTAGTGTTCATGCATGCACATGCACAGAAAACCATACACTCAATTTTCTGCATGCATGGCCACTATTTTCTTTCCCACCATCTGTTGTGATTTTTTACACCACCCGTTGTTATTGGTATGGTACGGTATCCTTTGACGTATCTACCCGTGTCCAAACCCCAGTAAATAAATAAATTAAATCCCCGTCGCATGTATCCGTGATACGGGCCTCTCCTCCAATCCCAATTGCCTGGCATCTCCAGATGCTCCATCGGATCGGATCCATCCAAGAAATTCAGGCGAACATGTATGCTCGCTTCAGACACGCATGGTCGATAGAGATCGTTAGCCCGGGCCGGGCCTGCAAGCACTCACGTGCAGTTCCAACGCGGCGCCGAGCCAGACATTAAGCGTCGCTCATTATTACTCGATGCAATTCTCTTGCAAAACTGGCCGGCCCCCTTGATTGGCCTCTCGCCAGTTTGACCCGCCCCAGATTTTGACTGCTCCTGTTGCTTGCATTGCTAGTGTGGGCAGGACGGAGAACATTTCTGTCCACGCAGGTTTCCTCTTCTCAAGCTTGATTACAAAGGGCTGGCGTATATATTAGTACTGCATGTGTGTATGAAAGTTGTGCTTAATTAGGATAGTAAAAACTTGCAGAGATCAGGTTGATTTTATCACTTGGTAATTGTTCCACACTTGTTTTCACCTGCCTAGGAAAAGTACTGGGTGTGGTGGGGAGAGATACCAACGGATCTTTTGGCAAAAAGCTTCCATGCATGGTATGTGTGTGTGAGAGAGAGAGGGAGAGGTGTGTGTGTGTGTGTGATCACCATTCAGCAGCAGCAGCAGCAATGAGTGCAGTGTGGGATGGGGCAGCAGGTATTGGCGCTTGGTCCAAGGCAAAAGATGCAAGGGGTCAGTGTCGAGTTGCCGAGTCTGGGTGAGCAGCACCTGATCCGGGGCCATACGGATTCCCGCGCCCAGCACCCGTTTCCGTGCTAATTCTTCTCCCCTCTCCACACCCTTGCCTCTCATCTCTCTGCTGCTTTAACCCCCGCCACCACGCCTCCCACTGCTCACCGCTTTCAACTCCTCTCCATGACGCGTGACCACACACAACACATGCATCGTTAGCTAATGATCCATGTGGAAGCTGGTGTGACATGATTGATGAGCGATAGCCGCTCACTACCCGTCCAAAAGGTCCTGTGTTGTTGGTCTTGCTGCCAAGGCACGTTCGCCAACCAGCTCAAGCAAGGCATCTAGCTAGTAGTATATATCTGCGCAGATTGAGGAGGAGAGACACGCAGCTTATCAACGTGTTTCCTGCTGCTAGTACACCATCATCCTTCTTTAAAATCCAATAAGTCCATCACTGATAAATAAGTTTCCAACATGAGAATTAATGAACACAACATAGTTGATCAAGTAGCTAGAGCCATGAGTTCGGAATTGTGCACTGTTTGGATCCACTACAAACTGGTTTATGGAGATAGTTTCTATAAACTGATTTATAACAAAAAATATTAAGTGTTGGTGTTTGGAGGCCAGTTTATAAACTGGAGTTTATGAAAAATAGTTTCTACAAAGGGTAGTTTCCCTAGTTGTTAGTAGAGTGAAACTAGTATTTTAGTTAGTCATAAACTGGTTTCAGCTAGGGTGGAGTAGATTATGAGTTTTTAATAAACTGGCAATCTAGTTTATATAAACCGGAGAAAACCTGACCTGTTTGGAGATCCTTTAGTTTATGAAAACTGGTTTATTATAAACTGATAAGATCCAAACATATATGCCTTAGGTTTCCACGTGACATGGAGATGCACTAGAATATTGAACTTGAGCTGCAACTTTTGTAACAAGTAATTTAATTAGTCCAGTACTCGCATGTAGGCCGGAAAAAAAAATTAGCAGTAGACACTTCATAGAAATACGTACTATGCAACAAATAAATAATCATGTGCACGGATAAATGGACCCTATCTATGAGCCATCTAATTCCTTGTTAATAACACCACCGTTGTGGATCCCACCTGTAAGTCACCCAATGCTAGCTAATCCCGTATACTAGTACTCCCTCTGTCCAAATTACTTGTCATCCTACTAGATTCATTGAACATTCTCTGAATCTGGACAAATTGTATGTCTAGATTCATTGAACATTCTTTGAACCTAGACACTAAAATCACAACTAGGATGAAAGTAAATTGGGAAGAAGGAGTACGTAACTAGGAGCCTTAGAAGCAACCTCATAGGGGCTACTACCTCTAGCGACTGCCCGAACCATAGGATCGCTGCCAAAAAAAATAAAAAAATAAAAAGGCATTTGTAATTACGTGCTCCTTACGGTCAAAGCAACAGTGATCACACAGCCGGCCAGACCGTTGCTGCCGGCCGGGGAATCAGCCCCGGAACGGAAAGCCATCATCGCCAGCAGATCGCCTTTCCCGCGGCAGGAATATCAAGCACGCAGCCTCTATTACACGGTCCACGAACTGTAGCAGCAACAGCCAGAAGACCAATGCCGGACATGCACAACAGCTCACGAGCACTACTTCTACTTGAAGTCTTCGGAATCCAGGACATATGCGCCACTGCAACTCGGGACAACAAGCAAGCAGATGGAGACAGTGGGTATGGTCAAATCAGCAGCAGCTTCCTTATGTAACATGGGAGCCCAGTCAGCCAGAGCTGAGGCCTCTCCATGTGCCGAAAACAAGTTCAGACAAGTTGCTAGAATCTAAGATATCGCTCACTATCAAACAAAAAGTAAGTTGAGTTAGGGGATGCGTAAGAGAAACCAAAACACACGAACGAAAAATTGCCAAAGCTCTGCACATTACAAAAAAAGTTGATGGAAATTCCATTAATTAAAGAATAAAGATTTGTCCTCACGTCGATCCCTTAGGGCAAGGGACATGTATACTGTCGGGATGACATTAGTGTCTAGGCGGCGACAATTGTTGTGACAGGTCTCACACTGCTTAATTTCGTTAGCCTCCCAACACTTTGCATTGTGTTATGTTCTTCGTTCCATCCTCGCTCCTGCTGTGCTGCCAGCCCTAAAATCGTCTGATTCATCCTCATCCCAACAACAAGAGAAATTTGTGGAGAGTAGGAAATCATGTGGCATTGTTTCCTATATATGCTGCCTTACCAGGTAGAGCCAAGCTGATGAGCTTAGAACTAAGTCTAGATAGTAACATATGAGGCCAGGCAAAGCTAAACTGTCCACTAAGGACACGATGCTTTCTTGACAGAGTTCTTATTTCATACCAGAAGTTACATACACTATACAAATATTATAAATAATTGACTTGTTGTCGGCAATAGTGCTATTGCCTTGTTTCAAATACTACCAATTATCACAATGCTTGCAATCACCTAGCAAGCAGCATTTTTGCCTACTACCAGTATTCCTTAAGACAATTAATGAAGATGTTTCTAGCTTATGCACCAGTCAAATGTTACTGAGATCAAGTTTTTGATTGTGAGATTAAACCATCGACATTGGACCTTTTGTGGTTGTTAAACAACACTATACTTACACGAGATTTCTCTGATATTAATTAGATCAAGTTGATATAGTCAATTAAGTTGTTGCTCAAGTACTAACTTATTTGTCCTATTCTATTTGTTCCAAAGATAATGTTTCCTACCACAGGTCTAAATCAAAACTAGATGCATGTAAGGGCATATGCACCCTCCCGCTGTCGGTAACCCTTTCAACAAAAGTTTGTAAGGTAACCGCCAAAAAGTTGCTCCATTTGATCCATTTTGATCTGTTAAAGTACTTCTTGGGCTAAACTATTTTGATGTTGAACTATCTGACAATTATATTATCAAGTTTTGATTTTAAAATATTTATTATCCCTCTCTGTAAAATATTTTTAAGACTTTTTCCTATATCTTAGTTACAATTATTTTGAGATGTTCATATCCAAATGTTGTTTTAAATGTTTATTATCCTTTATATATTTTGTTTCATATATTTGTTCATCTTTATATGTTGGATGACGGTTCAGGAGCAACTAATCTGTAGCGATTATGGAGGTCACGAGAGACATTATATGAGGGGTATTGTGAGGCAGAAATATGCAACATCTTCTTCTCCTTGTAGTTACATACTATTGGGACTTCAATAGATAGTGAGAACAAAGAGAGACATAGGTATATGAATTTCAGATTTAGTGGGTATGTCTAATCAATACAATCACTACGGGAAACATAGTGTATGCCGTGTGTAATTTATCGGGCACACGACACAGTGTGCCGTGTGCCAGAAGAATAACACACGACACATATATGGCACACGGCACAAACCTTTATGCCGTGTGCCGCCGCAGGACACATGGCACAATTGTCTTTGTGCCGTGTGTCAAACCTAGCACACGACACATATGGTTTGTGCCGTGTGTCGTGGATCGGGACACACGTCAAAAGGGGGTGCGGGACTTAGGCCCAACTCAATCCAATCTCTCTCTCTCTCGTTAGTATCCTCTCGATCCCATCTCGCTGCTCAGACCAGCTCCGCCGCCCCCTTCACCGCCGATCGCCCCCATCACCGCCGACCGCCATCGCCGCCCCCACCGCCCTTTGCCCACCCGACGCCCGTGCCCCACACCGTGCATGCATGACGGCTCATCCCACCGCGTCCGTCCCCGGTGGCGTCTGCCGGACGCGCACGGCCCCGTCCCCGGCCGCTGCCGCCGTCGCGCACCCTCCACCCGCCGCCCACGGCTCACCCATCCCCCACGCACCCACCTCCACTCCTCCACCGACCGGCCCCCACCGCCCGCTGATGCCCCGCGCCTCCGGCCCTGCTCGTCCCTGCCGGCGGCTCGCCCGACGCCCACGTGGCCCCGGCCCTTGCAGTGCGTGGTGGTGCCCGCCTCCTCCCTACGCCGCCCCGGCCCTGCAGTGCCGCCACCTCCCGGCCGGGCACCTCTCCAACCGGCCCATAACCCCCGCCTCTTCCCTGCCGGGAATAATTGGTGATGTTTTTGTTAACATGGACAATTTAGAAATGATGTAAGGTTCCTGCCTCTTAGTTACAAGCTCATTTGCAGGCATCAAATTTATCTTGTGCAGCATGACATGAAAATTCTTCCATCTGCCATCTCACATCTGCAGTACGTAATTGTTTATATATTTGTCTGGTAGATTCCTGTGATATTTGTGGATATGACTCTACCAGAAATGTTGATTGCCCCCACATGTCAGTAAAAATCCCTTGTGTTTTTGGATTCATGAGCAGTTGTGCTCCATACATGTTTTCTTGCATCTGATTAGACCTTTCTATACCTGGTGTTTTTATTTTGTTCATAATATATCATCTAAGGTAACTTGTGAGTACCCAGTTTTTTTTTGACATAAGCGTTCTTTGTTTTCAAGGACTTGTCATTCAACGCTTTCAGTGGTAACCTACCAAGATACTTTAGCTCATTCAACTCTGTCCCCAATATAAAAAGTTTGCCCAAGACATCGAAAACCCTTCCAACTGCAAATCAGATTCCAGCTGCTGACATTTTGGCCGCTACAAGGATCTTCAATGAAGAATGCCTAATTAGTGAAGGTTTCATTGGCCGAGTTTACAGAGGTGATTTTCCTGATGGCAAGTTATGATAGTGTGCTCATAAACGTAGAATTTCGGTTCTCTTCTGTAGTAGCCTTGTCGGTAAATAACATTATTAGATTTTACTTATTTATATAATCCAGCATTTCTATGTTTCCTGGCAAGAGCTGTTTATTTTGAAGGCAGGCAAGAGCTGTTTTTAGTATTGAGTGATAAACATGTGTGTCTTTGTTTTCTGGTTGTGAGTAGAATTTCAGCCCCACTTTGAATTATTATGTGCAACAACATCTAGGATAGCATTTGTTACAGAAAATTAAGTTGGACATCAATGATGATGGTCCTGGCACACCTATTTCTGTGTCTATTTAAATTCTCACAATGTTTATGCATAAGATTCTGACTTCTTGGGAATTGTCATTTTCTGTGGCTACCCAAATTTTCATTTGTAAATAACCAGTTAAAATTATGGTTTGTCTTTTCTCAGTCTTGGGGTTGCTCCTTCTATTTTTAAGGTAAAATTATGGCGTGATTGCCCTTTTTGGCCTGACGATGGAATGTGTGGGCTTAGAGACTGTAGCATCACACGGCCGGCTTGAGGACACTTGCTAGCAGAACTGAACCAGTAAACCATAGCCACTACTGAGTAACATAATATCCTCCTTTCTTTTTCTTGTATCAAATCTCAGTTGCTTCTCTTATTCGCTTATCTGGATCTGAGGTTGGCTTCAACCGGCCGCTGTGATGCACAGAACTTTTGCATCTGAATCCATCAGATTTAAGTCGATTTGCTCTTTGTATTTTTTTTTGTTTTCATTTGATTATATATGGATCTTATATCTGTATCAAGGGATGAAACCTCGAAACTATCTTAGAGCAACTCCAGCCCAGCCTTCAAAATTGGCCCTTTATTCAACCTTTTACAGGCCGGCCTACATATTTAGAGGCCCAATTTTCGGATGTCAACTCCAGCAGCAAACTGCAACCGGGCCTCCATATTTGTGTGGGACCCACCCGTCAGCCGGATAAACAGAAAAGCATCGATCCTTTCTCTCCGGACGCCGCTCCTTCGTACGCGCACGGCACGCCGTCCGCTGGTCTGCAATCTTCCCGGCGTGCCGTCTGCTGGTCCGCGGTCTTCCCCGGCGCCGCGGATTCCCCGACGTGTGGCTCCTCCTCTCCGGCCGCCAGCTGCTCCCATCCGCCGCTGCGAGCTGCGAGCGCGACAATGGCCGCACCCGCCGCCGACCGGCAGGCGCCTGCTCGGATTTGTCTCGCTCCCCCTCGCTCGTGCTGCTCGCAGTGGATCCCGTCCACGCCCGCACCCGCTCCCCCTCACTCGCGCTGCCGCTCGCCGCGGGAGGATCCAGACAGCGGCCGGCGGGATCTGGCCGGGAACTACCGCACGACCGGAGACCGGGTACGGGCAGGCCGGCGGCGGCGCGCATGGCCGGGAAGCGGAGGTGGGGAGGCCGGAGGCGGCGGTGCGAGGTAGAGCGGCGACGCGAGGGAGGTAGCACGTGGCGGCGGCGACGTTGGCGTTGGGTGCGGAAGAATGAGAGGAGAGAGAAGGAGAAAGAAATAAGAAAAAAGAGAAGAAAAGAAAAATTATGGGACCCACGTTTTAGAGGGAGAGGTTAGAGGGCCTTCAGGAGTAGAGGCTTGGAGGTGAGATTTGGAGGGGTATGTAAAATAGAGGGCGCTTTTAGAGAGCCTGCTGGAGTTGGATTTTTCGTTGGAGCCTCCAAATTTTAGAGTAGAGGGGCTTTTAGAGTGCTCTATTGGAGTTGCTGTTAGGACACCTTCTGACACAGTGCTTACCCACCGCAACACTACCCACCGCTGCATGCATCGTTACTCACTCGGACCCACAGAGATAAAGAGGACACAGCTGAGACTGATCCTGCTGCTCCGTCTTTCACGTCATGTGGTGGCTAGTAGAGTCCAAAACGGTGAGAAGAGACAGATCAAATGTGTTATGTACTTAACAAGAGGAAGATATGCCATAATTAAAGAATAAATATTTGGCCTTATATTAAAAGGTGTTATGCCGATCCATTAGGGTATAGGGACATGTATAGTGTCAAGGTCGCATTATGGTCCAAGCTAGCTCACTGCCAGGCGACAATAGTTGTGATGGGTCTCCCAATGCTTATGTGCATTAGACTCCCAACGCTCTGTGTTTGTTCCTCCGCGAAACCTGTAGATCCTCAAATCCTCTCCATTCCACATCACTCCTGCTGTTTTCACACCTAAAATCGTCTGATTCATCCCGATCCCAACAACAAGAGAAATTTATGGGGAGTGAAAAATCATGTGGCATTGTTGCCTATGTTGCCTTCCCACGTAGAGCTGAGTTGATGGGCTTAGAATTGAGTCTAGATAATAACTTATGAGGCCAGACGAAGATAGACTTTCTGCTAAGGCCGCATTGTTCTCCTGATGGAGTTCTTATTTCATAGCAGAAGTTACACTATATAAATATCATAAATGATTGGCCTTTTGCGACAATAATAGTGCTATCGCCGGTTTTTACAAGAGTACCGCTATAGGTCCAACCTGAATGTCCCACACTCATGGACAAGTCATGCTATTATAGAAACTAAATATCATTTTTTGGAAACTTTAAACACTTGGTTGCCATATGCATCTTCGTCCAGTCGAAACAAAGTTGGACATTCGGATTGGAATTATAGTTATTTCCTTTTTACTACTACCAATTGTCACAATGTTTGCAACCAAGTAATAAGCCACATTTATCCCTACTAGCGGGTTTATTCTCACATTGTGGTTGCCAATAGGGAGTTCCTCCAAGGACTCAGACCAACTTTTTTGATAATGAGATTAACTATTCATAACTGACTAAATTGATGCCAAACATAGATTATATAACATACAATTAGTTCTCGGATATTAGCCAATTAAGTTGATAGTGATCAAGTCGGTTAAGTACTAACTCATATATCCTATTTTGTATGTTTAAAAGATAGTGTTTCCCACAAAGAGCCAAAGCAAGTAGATGCAAGTAAGGGCATATGCTCCCTCCGTTATTAGTAACCATCTCAAAGTTTGTAAGGCGACCACCGAAAGTTTCGATTTTTTGGTCCATTTACATCAGCTAAAGTACTTCGTGGATAAACTATTTTGAAGTTGAACTAATTTAAAAATAGATTATCAAGTTTTGATCTTAAAGTATTAATTATCCCTCTACTCAAATATTTTAAGTATTTACCTAACTTAGTTACAATTAGTTTGAGATCATTTCTGATGAACATTTAGCTTTACAATTACATTGGCTTGGAAAGTGATATATAGAAGTCAAATAGATGAGTGATGTGCATGCTTTGTTTGACAATGTGACTTTGATCTACTGTAGAAAGTGTTGGCAATAGCAGGAAAGGTGTATTATACAGTCTTGTGAGTATCACAGCGTGAATCAGTCTAAAGTCAATTAGTTATCAAGAAATTGTGCTTGTAGTCCATATCATATATTTGTTCATGTTGAGATGTTGGTTGACGGCTAAGGAGTAACAAGCATTTCGACAATGCCTCCAACGAGGTAATCGGCACCCGAGGGTGTCGACATTGCAGGCACCAGTAGGAACCACTAGGGCAATACTTTACGCCCAATGCTTGAAGCACCTGTCGTGAAGAAAACTGCTTGCGCCACGAACCCCGACCATCCTCACTCGCATAAGCGAGTCTCACCATCAATCTTGCATGCCAAAAGCCGCATCTTCGCAGTGGAGGTGCCAATATTATCGCTCGCGCACCAGCCGACTGCCGCCACCGAGGTGGCCATGCACCTCCACCAGGTGGCTTGCATCGATGTTGTAGCACGCCACCCATGAGTCCTCCACCGCGGAGGCCACCATCACCGACGAGCCTAGGCCCTACCACTACTGGAAAATGAAAGTTGTTGTGTGCCAAAATATTTGATGTGTGCATTTCGTCGGGCACACGACAAAGAGGCTAGTTGTCGTGTGTCACGTGTCAGCACAAAACAGACACACTGCAACCAGGTTTCTGTCGTGTGCTAGAAATCGAGCACACGTCAAAAGGTCACTTCGTCGTGTGCTGACAGGTTTGCACACGGTAAAACAAATGTTCGCCGTGTGCTGCCTTGTGGGCACACGACAAAAGGCACGACAACTGAACGCATGAACTAACGTTAGGGGGGGGGGGCATAGTTTGTCGTGTGTAATTTTGTTGGCACACAACAAATCAACCACTTTGCCGTGTGCCACAGAAAGGGCACACGTCAGCTAGCTTGATTAGCCGTGTGCCAAGGCTTGGCACACGGCAATTTTTTTTTTTTTTTTGCATTTTACCTCCATAACTTTTTGTCTACTTCATATACATGACTTGGTATGCTATGTTTCAATTTGGGTCATTTCTTGCCATTTTTCTATATTTATCCAATTTATTTCGTTTATAAGATTTTTCTAGAAAAAATGAAATTTTAACTGAAAGTGCATGAAATGACAGGCAAAAATGGGTAAAAAAATGATATTCATGATATTGATGCTAATTTAAGACAATATGTGGTACTTTTAATGAATCTTATTGGACGGCACATTAGAATGTTCGTGTGGTGAAATACTATTTTAATTCTACAAAATTCAAACGATGTTGAAATTCATGAAATTTGTCGGAATATCATTTTAGCATATATCAAGTATGTCATAAATAGCTGAGTTGTCTTTACGCATTTGGTCACGGATGATGTTTACAACGTCAACGTTTCTCGATGAACTTCTGTATACATTTATGATAACTTCATAGATGCAAAGACAAGTTCCAGTTGTAAATTCAATTCAAAACTTTCTTATATACTTGCAGGTAAATATAGATTTATCTCCGATTTTATACATCGCTTCATTTGATTTTCTCACATATCTCTCATATGTCCCGTGTAGGTGCTCGTGCCGTGGTGTCGTAATGACACCTTGTGCTGGGAACGCATAGTGGAGAAGTGGTTCACACCCGAGTGGGAGGATTTTCACAACGCTGGCCGAACCCGGTGTGCGCTGATGTCTGGTCCATCTCACCACCAAGGCAACCTTAGCAACGAGGAGTACAAGGCTCGATGGCTATACGGATTCATTTCTTTGTTTTATCTCCTAATTATGCATAAATAGTAATTAATTTGTTAGTATTCTTTTTGCAGTCCCGGACACATGGAGGCACCGAGTGCAATGAGTTTGTGGGCTAGGCTATGGCCCACCAGAAAAAGGCTACTCATGCCACCTATGACCTTGACAACCCTCCGTCTCGCGTACATCAACCTGTTAGTCTACTCCCGCATCACTGCATACACGGAGGTGGGTAAGCAACTCTATGGGCCGAGTGGGATCCGACCGTCCACCCTATTGATGCTGAGGTGGCCATGAGGACGGGAGGACGCAAGAAGCATGGCCGGTTGGTCGTAGGCGACGACACTATGGACACGAGCAGCTGTCCCACCCTCTCGCAGCTTCGAGCGAGGGACCCGGCCACTGCCCCGCCCATACCCTCACAACAGACCGTCACAGATCTGTAAGTGCAGAGATTTGAGGTTATTTCTGCTTCAATAAATAACTATTCAATTTCTAATCATGTATTATCACTGCATTGTAACAATTAGATGGAAACTTATATTGTAGGCCGAGCTCGCCGAAGAGAAAAAGCAGCGACAAGAGGAATCGGTGCGGCATCGGGGGATGTGGCCAACCTGTTTGCTTACATTGCTTACATTAGGCTGAGTTGGCAGCAGGACAACCACCACCACCGCCTCCAACTATGCCTCATTCGTTTCCAAGTAACTCCTCGGGTAACCTACTTCATAACCTTGTTGATTCATTTCGAGAATTAGAGACTTGGTAATCTAGAAACATTGTTCAATTTACAATCACTTAGAGACTTAGATAGCGTAGAAACTTACAATTCTGAAGAAATTGATTTTTGTCTCGTTTGCAAACTTTTGAACCTATCGGCGACATTGAATGCCTCAGTGAACATGTCACCTACGTTGCCTCGCAGCAGTTGTTCCCACAAGTGCCGCCCTTCGGCCCACCGCCCTTCGACCCACCGTAGTGAAATCATGGTTTGTTGTACTCGTGGACGGTCTATGGATGTTATGTGATGTTTGTGACGATATATGTAATGTTATACAATGAATGGATGATATATATGGTTTATTTGTGATATATGTGTCGTATCGTTCATATGTGCGAGATATTGATGATTATGTGATATATTTGTCATGTGTTTGATATATGTGTTGTTTGGAATGCAAATGAGGTGTCCGGGGCTAGAAAAAACAAAAAAACAATGGTCACTTTGTCGTGTGCCAAGGGCCTGGCACACAGCAAAGTGACCATACTGGCATTTCAACTCGGTTGCTTTGCCATGTGCTAGGGCCGGCACACGGTAAAGTGACCATTTAGTTGCAGTGTGCCACCCCCTTAGCACACGGTGAAGATTTAGGGTTCACCGTGTGCCGCATCTCGAGCATACGACAACCCCTTCACGGCGCCGTCCTAGCCGCCCGTCATCTCGCCGTTTACTGCACAATTTCACCGTGTATTGGGCCTGACACATGGCAAATCCTTCGTCGTGTGCCCAAGCTTTGGCACACAGCGAAGGGCGCTTCGCTGTCATAGGAAGCCACCGTCGACCGGTCATCATAGGCCACCTACGGCAACCTACTTCGCCGTGTGCCGCAGGCACACGACAACTTAGCGTTTTCTGGTAGTGTAGGCCGTGTCGAAGGAGCCCCCACCGCTGCGCCTGAAAGGAGCCGGGATTCCCGCCACGGAGGCCACCGGCGCCGTCGCACGCCGTGTTTTGCACCTCCACCAAGGACGCTGCTAGATCCGACCTCCCTCGACCCGACCGACCTAGCAAGTCACCGGATCCGCCGCCCACACCGACGAATCATTGCTGCTCCATGGCTCCCACCGAGTTCTTGGCGGAGGGGAACACCGTGAGGCCATGGAGGGCGAAAGCCTCGCCCCCACCATCCCGGCTAGCCCCGCGGGTTGTGCCGGCGGCTATCTCCGATGGCGATTCAGCTGGAGGGGGAGAAAGGGGCGGTGCCGGGTTGCCGCGTGTCGCCCCATGAGAGCGACGCGGGGGCCTTGAGTGTCGATCGGTTGATTCTCAGAGCGACGCGGGGGTCTTGAGTTTCACATACGTTTGCGTAACTGCAGACGGGATCACGAGAGTTTGCTCAGTTAACTACGTCTCAGTGAAGGGAAAACCATCCCAGAACGACAGGGTGGCAATTCATAAGACAAAAATGTTTTACATCTCCGCTCAAATCCCTGCAGGCCCTGCACAGCTCTCTCTCTCTCTCTCTCTCTCTCTCTCTCTTTCTGCATTCAGGGGGAGTAGAGTTGTGCATCTGAGCCCACCAGAAGCAATGTACTACAAACGGTACATGTTATTACATTACATCGTGGCAGATAGATTACAAGAACAACCTAGGAGCTAGCACACATGTTTTGAACTGGTGAGTGAACACTATTTCACGTATAAGAAACGTGCGATGCATCGCTTGGACATACAAATCAATAATGTACTAGTACGTTCACACCTCAGCGGGAGAAGAGAAGGAGAGCGCTAAGCGTCAGAAGCATTTTCTTCTGCGGAAGGCGGGCACAAGCGCACGCCGTCACTCGCCGCCGCGGCCGGGCACGACAAAGTGGCGGGAGCTTGCCGACCTCCTCCTTCATGTAGGCCTCGCACAGGAACGTCCACGAGAACCGGTCCTCCACTGGCCATCGTGGTATAGACCGATCGACAGGAGTACATCGGTAGAGCGACCTATGCGGCCCATGACTTCTCTCATTATTGCAGTCTATTAAAGAAGTACGTAGCATAGATTATAGATCAACATTTTAGATACACTGTATCAACATTTTTACGAATACAGATCAACGTTTCAGAAAGATGAAATCAACATTTTCAGAAAAATGTTGATATAGGACATCGACAATGTTGACACGTCATAAACAGAATGTTGATACAGTGTATCGAAGATATTGATGAAAATTCGATTTTAGAAAAAGCATTAAAAATATTCATGTCGAATCTCGTTTCATAGAATTAATTCTAAATAACACGGTGGTGCAAACGGATTCGAAAACAGAGTTACGGTTTGGAAGAAAAACGTGTTTTAAGTTTTGAAATCAATTTGTTTCTCTCTCCCTCCCACCCGCTCCAATCACGTGACGACACGTGGCAGCACCAGCCATCCTTCCCTTCTCCATCCACCTGAATCTGTACCGTTCATCTAATCTGCACGAATCTCAAACACTGATCTATCCCATGGCTCCTATCGAGCGATCTACGTATAGAAAGTCTCTAGATAACGCCTATCTAGCCAGGCCCCGTGGGCTCGAACCCGATGGGCCCATCCACGAGAACCACGTCTCACACCACCTCGTGGGACACGTGCGGTAATCCCTTGTGGACGAGTCTGCACCCGGCCCAGGCCGCGGCGGAGAGGTCGGACTGCGCCGCGCAGGCCGGGCGGGCGGCTGAGACATTTCTGGAGGAACTGGTGAGTGTGAACGCGGAACACGATTCTCATGCATAGTAGGTGCTGAAGCTCAGCTCAGGAAGAGCGCTATTAGAAATGATATGTATGCACGAGTTTCTTGAGGAATATTATTTGGACTATAGATAATTTTTTTTCATTGCATAACATTTCTATATGTGCTTGTGGTTAGATCAGTGTAATTTATGGTGCAAGTATGAATTGCGTAATAACTTGCAAAGTTTGAACCGTAGCTTGAATATACTTGTTGTATGGAGAAAGGATTTAAACACTGCTGATGAAACCTGGCCTTGATCTGTGTTCAAGTTCTCGGTTTTAATCAAGATCAGAATGTATGTCTTGCTATAAATGAAGGTACAAATTAAGTCGTGTTGCCTATAAACCAAGTGACCATTCCTAGCAAGGTGTTGCCTAAACCAAGTGATCATTCCTTAACGAATAACTTACCCCGGGACGATCCATTGAGACTTCAGGACAAGTATGATTCTTTTTTGACAGTCATCAAGAGGAGTGACACTTTCATTAGGCTAGTTAGGTACTTCAACCGACCATTTGACGCTATGTAGGTTACTATAACCATTAGGGTTAGTGATTCTTTCATAACCTAGGCCGGATGAAGGTCTTTTGTTACCATATGAAATAGGATTCAAGCTTAGTCCCTTTTAAGCCCTACTAAGTTATCTTGCCCATCCAAAAGTTTAGAGTATTTGGCAAGAGTACAAAGACTAGGAAACACACACACCAGAAGAAACTAGGTTACTAGTGACTATTCGCCATGTCAAACATAGGGTCCAAGAAAAGCCTACACGCCCATGCCATACGAGGGATCATATTTTTTTAGCATGTTTCCCTGCCATAGTCCAATGAGTGGATTTTCAACGCCACACACATTGTGTAGCATGCTACACCTTGCAGGTTGAGGGCCAGCAAGCAAACACCCCCTAGCACCGGTGGACCTAAGGCCCAGGCGCCTTGCCAATGGTCGCCAAACTATAGTAGTTGGGCGCAAGTCACTTCGGGCATGGTTCACCGATCTATGATGTGTTGGCCACTGTATTAGTTAGCACACCCATTTTGTTTGCATGTTACTTCTTGCTTTCTATTCATTCGTATAGAACCAAACATATATGAACAAGGTACAAATTAACAATAAGATGCAAAACTTATAACACTACAGCTGGTTTGGCTGGTACACACCAGCTGGTTTGGTTGTTATGTACAAGGTGTTACTAAACAAAAACAAGAAGAAGTATTTTTACAATTCAGTAATTAAAAATGAAGATAGATGTTGTGATGATAAAATTTCGGGAAAATTGGATTCTTGACACTGAAAGATACCGATTTTAGAAATTTACCATCAAACTTCTGCAGTTCATTTTAATACTAACCAAAGTTGCCCAGTTCAGAAATATAGCACTTTTTAAAGTTTTCCGTCAACGGTCCGTAGCCAGTCGCCTTCTACGTCGTCCCTGGCTTTGGCAATGACGGCTGCTCACTTTGCTGCACTCTCGCCTACGAAGCTCCCTTGAGCTTGTGAACTGCCTTCCTCCCCCTGAACCACACGTGAACCGCCACTCTCCTCCTGAGCTGGCTGCTCCTCCGCGGAAACCGGCATGCCTTACCGTGCAAGAGCCTGGAAGCCATTTGGGAGCATGTCGGTGGTTTTAATCAGCCGAAAAGAGACAAGTGGCCATCAAAATTGGAACCGTAGAAGCTACACAAGGTGATTTTGTGATCAATTTTGGCCTCCTTTGTGATTTAAAGAGGAAATCTTGTACAATTGCAGCTAGGTTTACATATTGGGGAGAAAAATGGTCCACGGCAGAAATTGGAGCTCGCCAGTCCTTAGAAATGGATCAAAGCTTCAAGAAACGGAGGAGGGCGGCGCTTCGAGGCCACGTAGCATGACTGCTGCCTCCTCAACGTCTCTTGCCTTGCCTGCAGTTCTCACACCTGCCCAGCAGCCACTCACTGAACGGCAACCAGCAGCCCCAGTCCGTGGAAGCACAGCCGCAGACGGTACCAATGGTGAGGCTGAAGCGCGTGCACACGGCAGACCGGGTCGTCCGCCTCCGCACATGATGCCGGCACTCCCTCACCTCCTCCACACAACGAATAACTTCACCAACGAAAGGAGCCTTGTGGAGGTGAGGCAGGGACGAGAGAGATGACGGATGATGGATGTAAAACGATACAGAGTGGTACATTTCTGAACCATGATTCTTTGGATGGTATTAAGTGTATTTTAAAAGTTTGATGGTAAATTTCTAAAACTGTCATCTTTCAGTGTCTAGAATCCAATTCTCCCTAAAATTTCTAGGTCCACCACTGCCCCCTAGATGTGAGTAAGGGCACATGCCCCCCTTTTCATGTTAATTCCTAAAAGTAAATATTGTTTGTCAGGCAGTGGCCATCTAATCAAAGATTGTGAAGTTCATGCGGTGTTAGAACAATTAACTTAGGTTGTGGAAAGTGCACAAATGTTTTAATATTGTCCCCATACGTGCCTTTTTGTTGCAGATGTCATCCAAGTTGTGGTAAAGAAAGATGGCCATATAAGACTTCCACTGGTCGAGAACGCGTCGTGTCCCATTGTACCTCGACACACTCGGCTGCCAGCAAGACGGTTTCCCTCGGAATTATTTAGGTTTGCCTCTATCCAAAGAGAAACTCTGCATATGCCATGTAAGCTCACGGACGGACATGCAGCTGGCTGGGTGGCAATGCAGATTTCTCAACCACATCGACCGAACAGCGCTAATCAACTCAATCCTTGGCAGCTTGCCAACATATGCCATGTCGTCTCTTCCTCTCCTCCACGGCACAGTTGAGTCGTTGGACAGAAGAAGAAGGTATTTTCTATGGGCAGGAGACTTAAGGTCTCGGGCACCCAATGCCTGGTCGCCTGGGACATGATCACTCAACCCCACGTCGCCGGCGGACTCGGGGTGCGCAACATTCAGTTCAAAATCAGTGCCTCCTCCTCCTCAAGCTGCTTCACCGCCTCCATCACCCGACTGAATCAGCCTGGGCTACATGGGCGAGGTCAGAGATCGACGCTGCGTCATTGTCCTTGTCCATGCCACTATAGATGGCGGGCACTAGACCGCTCTGCACGCGCTGCTTGCATCAGTCATGTGCGACGGCGCCGCAACACACTTCCGGCATGACTCGTGACTCCCGGGCGAACAAGAGCGTCCAACACACCCTCCACAGTCCACACACTGGACTACGAAACTTGCTGACGCCGCGTCTGTCGGTCCTTGCGCGAGCAGAGCTTGACACACTGGAGAGCATATATGCTAGCCGTGTCCATCTGAATGCCAACCTAGATACTAGTATATCAGGCAGTCACCATTTGACGACACCAACTTGAAGCTCAGAACTGCACCCCTGTACAAGTTGCTCGATGATCACGACCCCAACAAAGACACCACCCTTCACCAAGTTCGTCTGGCGCAACAAAACTCCGCCAAAGGCACAATTCTTCCTCTGGCTGTTATGCAGGACCGCATACACTGCAAGTCCCACCCGACCAGAACCAATCGGTCCAGAATGAAATCCCAGCTGTGAGAAAATTGTTATTTGGTTAAGGCCAACCCAGAAACAAATAGAGCTCATTTTAGTCATTTCTTACGGCTTGTGGCTCGTGTTGATTCTCCACCACTTGAGTTCCGGATCGATTCCGACTCAGAACAGGTCACGGGCCTATTTCAATCATCTAGAACAAATAAAGCCCCGGTAGATGGACGTCATAGACCAGCACCTTTGTCACCACAACGGGCTTCCGTGCCTGCACGGCCATCTTGGCGGCACAGACATGACGCCCTTACCCGGTCTCTCCGGCGCATACCCGGTCACAACACAAGAATAACACTCTCCACCTCGTGGAACACACGTGCGATAACCCACGTGGGATGAGCCCACACCAGGCCCGGCCCGTAGCGATGGGCCATGCGTGCAGGTCGGGTCGGCCTAGCAGACCAGCGGATCTAGTCCCATCTAGTGATGGCCAAACGGGCCACCCGACACGGTGTAATCCAAGCAAGCAAAGGCACGGCCCAATACATTTCGGGCCAACACGACACGAATTACATTTCGGGTCGTGCCATGCCACGCCTCGACCCACGACCAGGGGCGAAGCCAGCATGTCAGCTCGCCGGGGTCCAGGGGCGAAGCCAGAACATTATCTCGTCGGGGTCGGCATACTTAGCTGATGGGGTCTAAACAGTAGTTAGCATCGATTTTACATTGATTTGCCTAAAATCCGGCGGGGTCGGCGGACCCCTACAGCTGGGCATAGCTTCGCCCCTGCCGGGGTCGGCATTCTTAACCGACGTGATCAATTAGTGTGCTAAACAATGGTTAACAATGATTTTTCATTGATTTGCCTAAAATCCGTCGGGGTCGCCTGAACCCTATAGCTGCATGTAGCTTCACCCCTGCCCACGACACGAAGGCAGTTATGCATGTCGGGCCGACCGTTAGGCACGGCAAGCCCATGTGGTCTACTTGGCACGATTTGGTCCAATTAACTCTTTTACAGTAAAATCAGGCCGTGCTCGTGCCACCCGTCGGGCTGTCCCCATGGCCCGTAGCCTTGGACCGTGCTAGCCCGGCACAAAATTAAATGGGTCGTGTCGTGCTTGGGCCGGGCCAGAAATTACGTGCTTCGAGCCAGACGGTTTGGACAACACTAGTCCCATCTATATCACAACCTAAATTTTTGATACGTACATTGGTAGGGACTAGGATGCATCCATTTATTGAGCTTGGTTTAGGCTCAGATGAAACATTGTAACTTGGTAAAGATATGAAGGCATGTTGCCTAAACCAAAGTGATCATGGTCCGTTGAGCTCATGACTGGTACGGTTGGATGCATCCTGCACTGCACGTTTCTCCTGCAATGCATAACAGCGAGAATATAGACAGAGCAGGGCCGGTCGGTCCAGCAACTTGACTGATCACCTCATGAATTGGCTGGGCAGCCTCCAGCACGATGTCTCTAGGTCACGTAGATCGGTTAAGCATCGTCCACATTCTCTGATATTTAATTCGGAATAAAATCTCAGATCAAAATTGCATACACTTTCTATGAGATATTATGATTCCATGTCCAGTTAAATATTTTGACTCTCAGTCGCATATAGCTGTACCTAACAACCGCAGTGCTCGAATTTTATGATAAGTAAACAATTGTGTGGTGTTGCTGATTATTACTTAGCTTTAAGCTATGCATAAAGCATTCAAAGATGCCGACTTATAGAGTTTGTCATTTGTGCCCACCAGATTGCTATTTTTTAGCTGAAGCTTTTTTTTCCCAAAAAAGAAAACCATCAGAGGATGCATCATGTAAGCATCTACAAGCTCAAAGTCATCTTGTCTTGAGATATTGGATATCGAATCAGCAGAATGCAATGAACACGAAGAGAAGTGCCAATCATACTCCTTCAGTAGTTCGTGAAATCAGTGCTTTCAAAAGAACAAATGTCGCCATCAGTCTTCAAATCAATAACAAGACTGACCTATGGCAAACAGACAACATGAGGGGAATATCTTTACAGCAGTTATTTTAATTAAAAAAGATCCAGCGCCTTTTACATTCTATCAGGAATAACTGAATCCGGTTCAATGAAACTTTATTCCAAATTCAATAGAACTGTCTCATGGAAAGAAAAAAAATTCTACTAGAGAGAAGGTGAAGAATTTTTTTTAATATTAAAAACATTAAGGAATCTGAGACTTTGGAGAAACCTGAGTTCAAAACATCTCCTGCCGGAAACCAAAGAATCTGATTGAGAATATGGTTTCAATGGACATGACACAAACTTAACCATTCTTGAGTGCAAGGATCCACATTTCAGTTCCTATCAGCAGGTAGCAATTCCAAATAAAAGATATGCAAGTAAAGAGCTTTATCGAATCAGAGCATCCTCAAGCGTGAGCACGAAGATCCCAGACAGATTAAACTGAAAAGTTTATTTTTCCCTGTTAACAGGAAATGGCTAGTACTTGTATCTTGGAGAGTGAAGAGTGTGTGTTCTTCAAATATAGGTGTTTGCCAGTTTCTTTACAATAGAGTAATAACTACTGAGAACTACTGGCATCATAAATGAGTGACAATTATAGCAGCAGTACCCATCAAACTACCAATAAACACAAATACAAATACTATTTTCTCAAGAACTTTTAATCAGACAAAAAAGTATCCTGCGAAAGAAAATCATGGACACGTTCAAGCAAAGGAGAGCCAAAAAAAAACTTGATAGAGATTACCGGACCATGATGCTAATATAGATAAATTTTACCAGTGCTAAAAGAAACTTATATGATATCCTGGAAAACCACTTGAAACCCAAGATTCTAACACAGAAATAAGTTGTAAGAACAACTCCTACACCAATAATGAAGACTTTGTTAACAGTAAAATCGTTCACCATAGAATATTTTGAAGCAAGCAATACTCAGCAGGAACTACCATGAAATGTACTATAGGTGAAACAGAATCTTACAATAGATGTTAACTATAACACATGCACAGAGAAATAATATTACAATATCCATGGGAATCTACAAGAAAAGAAGTAAGATGCACAATGACATGCAGCTGCAAGATGCTTTTAAGTGGATTGCAACAGTGAAGCCAACACTGGCCAAAGGTCATATTCTTCTGAAGGTGGATTTCTATATAAGAGCAGGTCATTCACTGCAAGTTCTTGACCTGAGAGGAATGCTGGTCAATATCTGTTCATTACTCAATTCCATTCTGCAACTTCAGTCTCCTCAAGGACAGTCAAAAAGGAAGGTGATCTGCAGGGACGCACAAAACAATGGTCAGGGGGAAGGTGCAAATGCGACGAATTGAGAATCCTGTCCACAGACGGGTAACCTTCTCCAAGCGCCGGGAAGGACTGCTTAAGAAAGCAAGAGAATTATCCGTGCTTTGCAGCGCTGATGTAGGTGTCATCATATTTTCGTCTCTTGGGAAAGTCCATGAACTGGCAACTAACGGGTGCGTTCCAGTAAATTCATAATTTTATGGTGAGTTTGTCAGTATGACAGCA
Organism: Chloris gayana; assembly: GCA_031894775.1. Taxonomy (NCBI): domain Eukaryota; kingdom Viridiplantae; phylum Streptophyta; class Magnoliopsida; order Poales; family Poaceae; genus Chloris; species Chloris gayana. Next base: position 126,797 of record JAUNZO010002876.1, on the reverse strand, counting down.
TTTCTGAGATTGCTTCCTTCCACGGAAATGCAAGAAATATGCAAAGCTTGGTTGAGAGGTACCAAACCAGTGCTGCCAGAGGTCATATGGAATGCAAAACTCTACAAAGCCAGGTCTCCTTTCTTTCTTTTTGAATAGCCACACCTACTTATCCACCGTATAAATCATAAGAAACTGTAAATATTTGAATATTGTCATGTCTTATTCATCTTTAAATTCGGTGCTAACATATAACTCTTGAAGTGAGCTCTACCGGACGAACATGACAACATTAACATTTAGGTTTAACTGGGGCTGACACGAACAAATTCATGAAAAGAAAAGAAAACATATTGAACTATGTTAAGTAAAAATAAACATCACTTTCTTTCAACTACTAAAACTAATTCTAAATTCCTCTTGATCATGATGCCAACAAACTGTTATTGATAGTCTTTATATCATATAACAGGTAACAGAACATGGTATTTCCTTGTTAAGGGAAGAGATATGTCTACTGCAGCAGGGGTTAAGGTACGCAACTTCATATCATGTTAAAGATGATAAGCAATAAAGACAGACTGTACTGACATAATGAGACAATAGGTGTTGTTAAGGTATGCAAATTGTGTTGTTTTACACCAGCAAAGGACTCAAATTTTCACCAAATATGCATCTTATATTCTACAATGAATTACTGACCTTTATAAAAGGTTCAGGAATCAGGACACTGCAACTGCAAATACTCCTCTATTACGAAATTGCTGTCGTTAGGACAGCAGGATTAGTTCAAAAAAGGAGGCGAGAAAGAACTTTATGAACCCTAAGTTGTGATAATTGGACTAGGAAAATTTTATAAAGGCCTGTTAGAGAAAAAAAAAGACTATGTGGAAATAAGGCAAGTACAGTAGTGAATGTCAGAAGAATAGTATACACATTGAAAAAGCCTAATACTAGAAAAAGAACTGAGTCCAATCTAGTGTATTAGCTTCAATTATATAATCAAGGAAACTTGAAATTTGCTTGATGTTAAGCATTTGAACTGCTAGGCCAGAAACGGTCCAATAATGATGAGCCTTATAGCCAACTGTGCGGATTGTAATTTATAGCTGACACAGCTGGAAAGATAAAATCAATAGAACCCAACATAAATGAAGTGACAAATGACTCAAAGCAGGTCGACATTTGGAGAGGTAGGAGAGGGCGTGAGACTGGATAGACTGCAGGCGCTCGAGAAAGGTCTTGAACTATGGATTTACCAGACACGTTCTACAAAGGCAAGCCAACTTTTGCTCACACTTACTTTGAAATATATTCAAATCAGGCAACAAAACTAACTTCACACATCTTTCATCAGATGCAGATCATGCAGCAGGAGATTCAAATTCTTAAAAATAAGGTCAGACCCCTTTTTATGATTCTACAATGCTTCCTTTAGTTTCAGCACATCTTTTTCTTTCTCTTCAAAAGAAACTTAAATAAACAAAGACAAAAAAGAAAGAAACCTATATATGTATGAATTTTTCTTTATGAAATGATCATAAAGAACATTTACATACACACCCTAGTAGTCTAGTTACTTTTTACGTAGGTCACGATGAGCTTGAAGGAATAAAGTAGGGACCGGACGGCTGGAGCTGCAATTTGTTCCAGCACGCGCTGCTCAAGCAAGTGGAGCTAGTGTTCAGCGCAGCATGCATCCCAGTCAGTGCAGCTGCAGCTGTGGTCGCGGGCAGCTGGTGGAGTACCTCTAAGGCTGCGGCATGGCAGCTGGAGGCCAAAGCAGAAGCAGTGCATGCCATCCTGTTCTGCTGCATGAGGGCCTCGGCCATTGACGACTAACTCATATCCTCAGCTAATTCAGCGTTCAGAAGCTAATGATGCTTTGTTCAACTACCCGTTGTTAATCAACGCTATTCAGAGTCCAGAAACCGCAGCAACTTCATATGTTATTTTTCAATGTCCATGATGGAGTAAACCTAGATGTGATTGTTCAAGAAATCAAGAATCGTGGAAATCCTAATAGAATATCCTTGGAGTTATGAAGGGACATGGGTATGTGGTGCTGCATCGGGAGGTCCAGTACCGTTAATTGGTAACCATCTTCATGAGGACTTTGTGCTCTTTATTTCGTACATGTAGCAGTGTTCAAAGGAAATATGTAACAGCATAAGTTGTACCAAACACAAAATAACAATGTTTAACCTAAATGGCTAAATATGACCTGGCAAGTTCATTTTTTAATTCTGAGGAAAAAATGCAGTTATTAGTTAAAGATGCATCGTTAAAGGTAATTTATTTTCCTCTCAAATGCACAGGAAACTGATAATCATTTCACACATAAATAAAAAAAATTATTAGATACTGGTATAGTGAATGTGATGATACAGATTTTATTTTTAATGTGCAGGAAAGCTTATTGAAATCAGAAAACGAAATTCTCCAGCAGAAGGTAATAATAAAATATGTTTTTCTATAACATATGTTTAGAAATAAAATTCTTGGTTTGACAATATTGAACATATATATTTCTTTTTTTGTTTTTTCAGCATAGAATTCACTTCAAATATGAAATACATTTTAGGAGTGCGATTGGGATACATTTTAGGAGTGGAATTGGGTTACTGTTAGTATGTTAGCAAGCAACATCAAAATACTGAGTTTTCAATGCTAACATAACTTTCTTTTATTTGCAGGAGGGCATTTTGAAAGTAACAAATGAATTTTTACAGGAAAAGGTAACAATTGAGAGACTATTTATTATTACTTTAGAATATGACCATTTCATAGCCTCACTCAGGTGACATTTTGATATGAATTTAACATAATAAACTGCAAACTCAACTTCAAATATTTCTTTACGAGGAAGGAATGAAAAAAATATTGAACTCTATTTATGATTCAGTGCACATGTTGCGATTAGCTAAACGAACATTAACTAGAAGTTAAATTGCAGTCATTTTCTTTGATATATAACCTCTCTAGGACATGTTATGTAGTTATTTTGAAACCATATAATATGCAACAAGACTGCCATTCAAATAATTAATAAGTGTCCTGGTTTGAAACAAGCAACAGATTTTAAGGATTATTTCGTCAATTTGGAAAGATGATATAGCTATCAATCCTCCCAGTCATAGTTTCAAACCAAAGCCACTGACCAGCGGATCTGGATGACTAGGCAATGACTGTCATTACACTCTCTTCCCATAAGTCAACATGTGCCTTCCCCCAGCCTACACTCACAACTCCCTATCAGCTTTCGTATTTCCACTAGCCTCTAATACCTGCACCTCACCCACCATAACACCTAGCCCAATCTCCCAAAATTATCATGTTTTGCATGCATCCATCTTGATGCCCACTGGCCATCCTCAGTTCCTCACTGTTACAATAGAAAAATAGGAGCCTAGCCATGACAAGCAAGATATCGGCAACGAGGGCAAGTATTGATGACAATGGCTAGGGTTTCTTAAAAAAAAAGTTGACTCCATGTTATCCACCTCAGAAGCTAAGGCCCACTAGTTCACAGTACCCAACTTTGAGGTCTAATCATCAGCATGCACTGTCTCCAATTTATGAGCACGAGACAGATTTGCTATGCTTTGTAGCAGTCTCAGGTTTCAATTTACAGATGATCTTTAACAAAACTTGGTACTTCCCCCAAAGTGCATGTTGTATAAAAGTAGTTAAAGTGAGGCCCGAATGATTTAACCAACTTCAAGTTAGATCTAATATATCTGATGGGCACCTGCATATTGTCTCATAACTCATACAGATATTGCATAGGTTTTTAACGAACAACAGGGTTTCGTTTTTGAAAAAAATAATGGACAGCATGTATTAGCCAGTGCACCTATTGCCAGTATTGATACATATCAGTGTGAATCAACATATCTGATTGCAACTACGTTATATAGTTTCATTACAAAGGCACATAACCTTGTGGTTCAGCTTGTTGACTATTTGTTCATTCGGTATGGCTAGGTGAAAGAACAGAATGAATTTTCGAAGATGCACGCAGGATTTTCAGGATCCACAAATTTGGCATCTCAAATTGCAAATCAGAGTTGCTTCTACACACTCTAATATTCCTGAAACAACTGCTGTACAGGACATGCTCATTTATGTTTCTGTCATTGTGTTGTATTAAACAACTATCCGCACTGAACGGTACTGTATGATTATGGTTCTTCACATACGTTTGCCAGAATTATATTTACGATCTAGATTAGGCGGAAACGTTTATGTTTCATGGATAGCATTGTGTATTAGCATAATAGCATAGTCACAGTCACAGAGTTCATTCCATAGTCGTCCAGTCTCACTGAAACAGTATGAAAATATGCTGCTCTGTTCAATCAAGGAAAGAAAATATGCTGCTCTGTTCAATCAAGGAAAGAAAATATGCTGCTCTATTCGAAATGGTGTGTTCTACTGTGGACCCGATTCTTTGTAGCACAAGCCAATACCCGATTCTTTATAGCAGGCGACAAAGCACGCCTCGGCCACTACGGTTAATAGGATGAACAGAGGAGGAGGGGGCACCTGGGGGGGGGGGGGGGCCGGTCACAATAGCGCGATGAGGAGGAAGAGGAGGATCGCGGCGATGAAAGAGTACTTGACGGCGGCGGCGAAGATGGATAGGAAGATGAGCGTGAGCTGCAGCAGCAGCGAGCCCCCGGCCCAGGCGATCGCGCCCGTCAGCACGACGGCCGTGGCGTTGGCGGGCTCGGGGAGAGGAGGTCCCGCCACCGGATCTCCGACAGCGCCGGGAACGACGGGCGTCCTTGCCTCTCCTTGTCGTCCCCCTCCGCCGGGGGACCGCTGCCGCCGCCGTCGTCGCCCGACGCCGCGCGGGCGACGGCGAGGCGGAGGCCTCGCGGGCGGAGGGAGGAGAGCGTGGTGTTCGAGTTGGGGAATCTGGGGTGGAGGAGCGGGCGAGGGGGGAGCCGAAGGAGGGGCGGAGCTAGGGCTCCGGCGTGTGCCGCCATGGGTGGAAGCGGGAGGAGCAGGAGCGCGAAGTAGCAGAGGTGAACGGCGGTGGTGACATGGTCGATTCGAGTGGCCACGGCGGCGTACAGCTGGAGGTTCGTGTGATCTGTCCGATCTCAATCAGACGGTAACAGGGCCTTGAAGCATGGCTGTAGAAACCCATGAAAACCGGACGGTTTTCGCAGCAAAACCGCTCCAATCGGATTTCGTCGGACGGAACATACATACTGTAGGAATAACGATTTTTAGTGGTTTTGTGGTAAACAGTTGAGTTTTTACTCCGGTAATAAACCATTCGGTTTACTGTTTGTTAAAACCATGCTTTGAAGTCAATTTTGCTAGAAATGAGACCGAGTAAACTTACCGCTATCTCGACTATATGGATATGCACTTTTATTTAGCTCATACTATGAATGATAGTTAAAGATTCGTATGCTCATATAAAGGAAATTATGTTCAAAAAATGTTACGTTTATAATATACAACGAAAATGGGGCAGAGCAAATTCACCGTACTAGCCGTATTGGATGATGTCAAAGGTTTTAGTGAATATTTGGATGATGTGGTTTTTTCAAAACCAATCCATCACAAAACTGTTGTTTTCAAAGCTAGTGTCAAGCTCTATCGTGATTTATAAAAAAAATGAGATCTTAATGAGGTTTAAAAAACTTCAAAAAAAGACTACATAATAGTAACACTCTCTATTTTATAAATTACACTATTTGTTGCATCCAAACATCACGAACTTTTCTAAAATCAAAGTTTTATGTCAAACTTTTCTAAAACTTCAAAAATATTTTATATTCAAACAGAGTCTACTTAGGCCCCTATTTTATTATGGGTAATTGTTTCTTAATTCTATGATTTTTTTATAAGAAACTAAACTTTGAATTTCTTATATGATCATATAAAATTTACAAGATTTGTAGAGATGATGGTGGGTACTCCTACATAAAAATCAAAATTTTTTTGCAAATAAGCCTTGAGCCATAGGTTCTCTAACTAAGATTTAATTTGCTCTTCTTATGCTAGCATTAATTTGCATACCTAGCCTATGAGCCCACCAACAAAACAACCGTAACTTGCATTATGGGCCGTCTGGGACTGAGAGGAAGGCAATCACTGAAATGGACCTATTTATTCCGAGAATTAATGAATCTAGTGAGTAACTACTTGAGCGATTTTCAGATGACTAGCAAGTGAAGCGAAAGAAAAGGCAGTTAGTGAGAGCATTGGTGTCGTTACCCGCGCCCGCACCCGCCGGGTTTCGGGTGGCGGGTCCCCCACGGGTCTTTCATGTACATATTAAAATAGATAATAAATAAAATAAATATATATTTATAATTAAAATCAACACATAATTAAAACATATATTTATATCTAACATAAAAAAAGGTTCAAGAAGTAAATAAATTATACAAAAATGTATAGATTTGGATGTCAATATATGTATAGCTCAATTGTGGATAGATTCGGAGCCCCGCGGGTCACCCGCGGGTGGGAAAGTAAGCCCGCATCCGCCCTGCCATTTTGCGGGGCGGGTGCGGGTGAGTCCCGCGGGTGGAAAAGTCCACCCGCACCCGCACCCGTCGAGTGCCAAACCCGTCGGAGCCCCGCACCCGGGACCCGGATTGCCATCCCTAAGCAGGTCGGTCTTTTTCACTCATCCATCCGATACCTAGGAGTTGCGTAGTTTCGCAAAAGAGAGAAAAGAAAGGGAATAATACATAGTTGAATTAGACGGATAGATCGCACTCTCGCAAGCTTCGATCATATGCACCAAGATTCCTTTGGATCCAAAAGCTCAATTACCCAGTCGGAACCGGGCTTGTCCTAGTTGGCTAGGTGGTGAAGGATGCGAGTTAGGCCGGTCTCAATGCTGGTTTCATCAGCAATTAATGAGATGCCACATAAGCATTTTTGCTGAGATGGCACTAGATTAATGAGAGAGGAGAAAACAATGTCGTGGTGATGAAATGAGTTGGGTCCGGTTACCAATACGAACGACACGCATTGAGACTGCCGGCGTTTCATCTCGGATCCGCGTTGTGCCGGCTCGAAAAATTTCTCTCTCCCGCTCGCTCGTGGCTCTCCTATGCTGCTACTCAATCTCCCGCGCTTCTACTCAATCTCGCGCGCGCGGCAAAATCTGCCATGACTCCCACCCTCCCACGCAGCATTCTGCCGGTGATTGCCGCCCTCCCGCCTCAAATTGCATCTCAGAATTCCTCAAATTGTATCTTGCAATTCCCAAATCGCCCATAAATCCTGCTCGGGAATTCTTCGTGACTTCCACCCACAATCGCGACCCCGAGGGGCAGAGGCTGAGAGGCGACACCGGTGAAGGAGTGCGGTAGAGGAGCAAGAAGGGCGGGCGGCGCCGGTGAAAGAGCCCGTGGTAGAGGAGCAGTTGAAGGAAGGGATGGCGAGCATAGTCAAGAAGGGCGGTGCAAGGAAGAGGGCCACCCGGCGGTTGACTTGGATTCGCCACCACCACCGCCATCTTCTTTACCACTATTCGGCCAACCACAAGTTCCTACTCCCCTTTTTTGGCCCCAACATGGACACCCCCAATAGGGATTCATGGAGGTCAATGGAGTTCACCAAATCCATGGTATTTTCCTATTGACTTCAGTTTGTGCATCGATCAGAAACAGCAGGGTCCTTCATGATTAATTATTGTAGTTGGATCCGGTATAGTATGTAGATAATTGGTGCATGGATTCCATTTGATTGGTGTTTCATGGAGTACAAAAATTGGTGCATGTAGATAATCAGATGGAAATTAGATGGTATAGTATGTAGTTCGAAATCAGATGGAATATTTGCTTAATAATGGTATGGTACGTAGATAATTTCAGTTTGCACATGAAACATCAATCTATGTTTTCTAGTACTGTTATTTATTTGCTTAGTGATTGTACTCTGCTCACAAACTGTTTATGTATAATTGTAGGGGTAGTTATTTTAATATAATTCAACAATCTCATTTCCCACCAATGCAACCATTTGGTGAAAATTCCCATTTTGTTGGTGTTGGAAAGAGCATGAACCCTCCATCTCCAGCACCCTACACCACAAGGAAGGGTCAGCATTGACATTGATGTCGATGACGGTGTTGAGGCAAGTAGGGGTGTGAAGAAAAGATTCTGGACACATGACGAGGAAGTGAGACTGGTAATCATTAAGAAACTCATATTCATATGTGTAGTGATATGTGCAATGATGCTCAATTATTTTATTTGATATGTGCAGTGATGCTGAATTATAATGCTGAATTATTTTATTTGATATGTGCAGGCAAGTGCCTGGCTAAACACCTCCAAAGACCCTATTCATGGTGCTCACAAAAAAAAAGTGAGTCATTTTGGGGTCAAATCATTGAGAAATATAACAAGGACTCCCAACCAGATCGTATTAGAGATACTAACCAACTGAAGGTGCATTAGTCAAGACGGAGCACAATTATTAATGAATTCAATGGATACTGGAGTTCAGACTCTAAGATGAATAAGAGTGGATACTCAGATGATCAATTGATGGATGAAGCACAACAGATGTTTACCAAGAAGAATGATAAGCCTTTCGCACATGCCCACTGGTGGAGGATTCTAAAGAATGAACCAAAGTGGTGTACTGCTGTTGCTCAGTCAGAGAAAGCAGCCAAGGCAGAGCGTAAAGGGAAGAGAAAGGCTGATTAGCTTATGGAGATAGCATAAACAAAATTGTTGAAGTTGCTGAAGATCGCAAGAAGGAACGTGAAAAGGCCACAGAGGCACAATTTGAGATTACAAGAATGAACCTGAAGGTTGTGGAGGGTCAGAAGGAGGTAAAATTACTACAACCCTCTGATTACTCAAGTGTGAGGACCCGAATTTCACCTAAGTGAAACCCGGACCCTTTGTACCTCTATGCCACTCCCAGTAGTGTGGCATGTACATCCAACACATGTTAGTATAGAAAAACCATAAATAAAGAGAATAATCAAGGCAAGATAATAGAATCTCCAAGTACAATATTATTATGCATAAGTCTCAATCTCAAGAGTACAAGAGCGTGGCACGCAGGCCATCGCGAAATCAAAGTAGAAATCTAACGGAAGCGAAGCGGAAGCATCTCCGATGAAGAACCGTGGTGAAGACTCGTAACACCCCGGAATTTCACATTCTGGATTGTGCATGAAATTCACAAAATTTTAAAACTTTTTAAAGCATATTAATTATTATCTAAAAGATAACATTTTAATTATATTTCTCTCTTTCTTCCTAAAGAGGAAGAGTTAGTTTTAAACCCAACTATTTAAAAGGAGATATTTTATTTATAAAGTGTATCTATGATTTGTTTTGATTATGAAAATGACTTAATAAAAAGATTTTATTTGTTTATTTTAGAAAGAAATATTTTACACAAGGTATTCTTCCCTTTTCAAGAAAAAGAGAAGTGTGTTATCATTTTATGTGAAACAAGGAGTTATTTTTGTAAAATAAATAAAGTTTGATCTATGGAAACATTTATTTAAGAAACACTTTTGATTTATGGAGATAATCTATTTTAAGAAATGATTTACGAAAATAAATTAATAAACAATTATATTTGATTTATGAAAATAAGTTTATTTCAAAAGGCACTATTTTATACAAGGTATTTCACTTTGAAAACAAAATGAGAGCTTTGTCATTTCATGTGAGAAAAAGGAGTTATTTCCAAAACTAATTAAAGTTTGATTTATAAAAGATTTTGCTTTGAGAAATACATTTGATATATGGTCTAAATATTTTAAATGTGTGAAAAGGGTTTATCAACTAACCGTATTTGATTAAAGCAAATATAGATCTATGAAAAATACTTTCTTTTGTCAATACGTGGGATTCATAAAAGAATTTAGGAAATAATATTTATTTTTGTTGAAAGTATTTTAATTTGTTTTGAAATACCCAAAGCATTTCCAATAAACAAAATGGTTTATTTTTACTTGGATCAAATACTTGTTCTAAAAGATCATTTATACATCCTTAGCTGAAATTCCTTTATTTTCTAAAATTATATTAAAGAAAATTATATCAATTATATTTGATGTTTGCTTTCATGATGTGTGGTGGCATTAGTGTTTTTATTGTATGAAAATAGATTTCATAATTCGAATAGGTTGCATCTTTTATTTAATTTGCTAGTAGGAAAGGAAAATAAAAAGAAAAGAAGGAAGCAAAACCCGGGCCACTTGGGCCGAAACTTCCTAGGGCCCGGCTCCCTTCCCTCCCTTCTCGGCCCGCTCCGTCCCCAACCCGCACGCGGCCCGCCTCGGCCCCCGCCAGCCCAACCGCACCCCAGCCCGCCTTGGCCCGCGCCGCAACCCTAACCGCGTCGCACGCCGCCGCCGCTCTCGCCGTGCGCGCAGGGCCCGCCTCTATAAAACCCGAGGCTCCGCATCCCGCGCTACTTTTCCCCCATCCCGTCGCCGCCTCCCGTGCCCCACGCCCACCGGCAACGCCGCCGCCATTGGAGCCGAAGCCCCAAGCTCGACGCGACGCCACACGGAGCCGCCCGACGCCCGACGACCCTTCGCCCGGTCCCGCAACACGACGTCGCCACCACCGGTGCCGACGCGACGAAGTTTGGGTGATCGACGGGGACGAGCATCGCCACCGGAGCGCTCCGCCTCCGCCTCGCCGTCGCGAGCCCGCCTCGCGTCGCCTCTACCCTCGCGAGACCCCTAGGTGAGCTCGCCATCTCCTCCTCTCCCTCCTGGACCAAGCGCGATGAGGAACGGTGCCCCATAGCTCGAGATCGAGGAGCCGCGGTGAGCTCCCATGGAGCGCCACCTCGTCCTGTTCGCCGCCGGCGCCCGTAGCCGGCCGGATGCATCCCGCACGTCCGATCGAGCGAAGAACGGCCGCGATTATATCGGACGAAGGGGTATGAGCCCCGGTCCACGGTGGACCCGTGGACCCGAGGATTCCCGTGGTCGACGACCTCTATAGACCCGGTCCACGGATTTTTCCCATTTAAAAATAATTCCCGTAATTCGATAAACTAGTAGATTTACACGTAGGCCCTCGTAGTTTAATTTAATTGCGACCAAGCCCTCTCGTTTTTACATAAACGCCCTTATTTTTAGTTTTAATTATGTTTAAGCCCCCGGTTCCCGATTAAATGGTATTTTTACAAATAAACCCCCGAACCTATTTTTAATTATGTTTAGGTCCCGCATATTTACAAAAACAACCCTCGGTTTTTAATAAATTATATTTCAGTCCCGAACTTTTACATTTTAGTCCCTATGCTTTCTAAAAATTATGAATAGGTCCCTGGGCTTGGCTATTTTGCGAGATAGGCCCCCGTAGTTTTACTATTTAACATTTAGGTCCTTCTATTTATAAAATCCAACCATAGTCTTTATTTTAATTCTGTTTTAATCCTCGCTAGGACTATAGACTTTGTAAATCAACCCTTGTAGTTTGTTAATTATACGAACGTATATTTTGTGACTAGGTAAATTTACATGTTAGCCCCCTAAGTCTATAGTTAATTACGTTTATGCCCTTTATTTTGTAAAAGCCACCCTAGCCTTCGTTTTAGTTCTGTTTTCGACCTAATCTTTTTCGTTAAGACTTTCGGTTAATTGTTAAACTATTTTTAAGTCCCTAAGCCATATTTATTATAGTGTTTTAATTATGGTCTTTTTACAAAAATGCCCCTAGCCTTGTATTAAATTACGTTTCGCCTCTATTTTCTCAAACCACACTAAATCGTGTTCTTTTGCAAAATGAACCCTAGTGTTTGATAAACTTATGTTTTAGACCTTAACCTTTTAGCCATTGAATATTTCCATATTTACAAAATGATCCTTAATTTGCCGTTTTACGTTTTAAACCCTAGATCTTTAAACGCTCTTAACTTTTCACTCGTAACTCCGATTAAGCCGATTCTTGCGCTCACGTGACCGTAGTGACGAGTACTATTTATTAGTACCGTTTTCATAGTCATTAGGTATTGTTTGTTGTACTGTTTTTTAGTTTGCTTGTATGCTTGTTTCTTGCATGTTTTGTGTCGGTGTGACGTTAAATAGAAGAACGTACATTTCGAAGAACTCAAGAGAAAGACTTGAAGACATGAGCAAGCAAGCAAAGGGAAACGAGCAAGTGTCCTTGATGCACATTGCGCCTACTTCTTTACTATCTGAATTTACTTTTATGCATTGCATTTAATTTTGAATCCTATTGTGTCATATCCTGTTCCATACTTTTTCCTTGTCGCCTTGGTTTTGGGTGTAGTGTTAAGTATGGGTATGTCATTGCTTAGCTTGTTCACAATGGGGTTTACAACTGAACTAAATGCTAATCTTGATTAAGTATCCACTTGAACATAATGATTATGAACCGGTAATGCTTTTTAGCAACATGGAACTTAGGTGATCCCGACAGGAGGATTGTCGATGATGGTGCCGGTGCACACTCGTTGGGTGTGGTGGTACCTGTTTGGGATCATAAGGACCGGTTTTTGGAGTGGCAACCCAGGACTTCCGCATAAAGCACAGGGCCGATAATGGGTACGTAAGGTTTAGTACCAAGGTAACTTCCCAGTTTTGCGGGCGTCGAGGAAGGATGAAGGAAGAAGGTGTCTTCCGGATTCGGGCGAGGAAAGGCGAGTACTTGAAGCCACGGTGCAAGAGGGGGCCTCCGGGTGATGCGTCACTTTTACGGCAGTGAAACCTTCGCATGGGCGTTTTGCAAGCTGGGAAGTCCTTTGAAAGACCTTGCGGTGATCTCTTGGCCTCACACCTAAGGAAGTGTACTCGGTATAATGGAGGTTTTAGTCACCGACGGGTGATGGAATCACCAACCTGTGGGTAAAGTTGTGCCACCTCTCGCAGAGTGTAAAACTGTTATAACAGCCGTGTTCACGGTCACGAACGGCCTGGATCCTCACGAGAACTAGAGGGTATGGACGGGTGGAGTAACTCGTGGGTTGCTACAGGCGGAGTAACCTCGTAGTGTGGTTGGCTACGAGCGGGGTAACCTCGTAATGTGGTTTTGCTACGGGCGGGGTAACCTCGTAGGTGTGGTTTGCTGCAAGTAGGGTAGCTTGCGGTGGTTGACAGGTGGGGTAACTCTGATGGTTCATATTCACTTAGTAAATAGGTTGCTTAAAATAACTTGACTAGTGTAGGTGCTTTCTGTTGCAAACCATGTGTTTAGCCTTCCTTTCATTCAGCTTACATGTCATATATCCCACACTTGCTGAGTACGACATGTACTCACTCTTGCTATTCCCTTTTTGCTACAAACTACCGCTGCTCGGAAGATGGAGAAGACCACCGATGAGAAAGGTCTAGGCGTGTGAAACCCCCGGTCGATTGCCCGTGGTGTTATGGAGTCTTCCGCTAGCGTATATTGTATTTAGTCCTTTGAGACTATATCGATGTAAGTATTCGAGTTATTAAAGACATTGTTCTTTTATCACATTATTTGTCCCGTGTGCGTGAAAACTTGTTCCCGGGCACGCAAACGGATGCATTCGGTTTTGGTCGTTAAAACCGGGTGTGACAAAGACCATACCCACAAGCGACTCGAGTGTAGGCGAGACCGTCACTCCTCTCCGTCGCCTCCTCAACCGGCTCGGCGGCTCCTCGGCAACGGCGTCTCGAAAAACAAAGTGATAAAGCCGTGAGTACATAACGTACTCGAGCAAGCCGCAAACTACCTAGCAACGATGTATGCATGTTGGGATAGTTCAAGGAAAGGTAAGGGCTAGCACCAAAAGCATTATTCCTCAAGTCTATGTGAATCATATTTTATTATTAGTCAAACTTTATAAGTGGCCTTGCAGAAAACAACACAATCCCGCAAGGGTCAAGTTTTATGTCCCGCACACCTCCACGGGACCACAGCTCGAAGCCGGAAGTAAAACACCTATCGGAGGGGAGAAGTAGTAAATGCTAATCAAGTGAATTTCTCTCGGTAGTGCCCATACTTTGGGCTAGACTATACGTATAGATTTATATATCTCTCGCAGAGAGTAAGCAACCGTACCCACGTGAAGAGGTACTCAAACAAAAGACCACCGTCGTGGCCCAAGCAAAGCAACACTCATAAGATCACTCCTCAAAGCATCGAATGGGTGGCGCCCGTCCCTCAGTGTCCGGGATCCTCTAACCACAACATAGGAAAAGAAGGTCCCGAAGGGTGTGACAAGGCGTACCATGGGCCGAGTGGGATATCCTCTCGCTCGTAGATCGAGACAAACGCTCCAACCCCCACTACCACTAATCTCTACACCACGGCGGGCCACCCATTCCTCCGCTAAGTATCATGATCCAGCCCGCCCATACAAGTCACGTGGTATGCTAGTAGACCAAGAGAGGCATACGCACAAGAACCGGTCCTTAAGCTGCCGGGCGAGTCACCATCCCTCTCCTCAAAACAACAGTCTCAACAACGGTGCCACCACAACGAGGGCCCTATAAACCCAAGGCCCCTACACAACCGTACCCGCAACAGTACTCTCCAAATAGAGACTCACCGTAAGTCTCCCAAGCACCTAACCACCTACACACTCGCCCCCGCAAAAGGTCCTACAGGGTATCTAGTACGTAAACTCGACACCTAAGAAACACCTACAATTTATTTTACACAAAAACATGTATAGTCATCATGGGGTTCAATTAAGCAACTAAGCAAGTACTAAGTATGCGAGTAACGAGTAGAACAACCTATAGCAAACAAGTGGCAAGGATAGCATAGTATGGCATAGGTAAACTACAAGTGCAAGTAACCATTAATCATGCATGGTCCAATTTAATGCAAGTACTAAATAGGATCAAGAGTGGTCAAGGATTGCGGCTTGTCCGGATAGGGCTGCTCCCGGGCCGGGTCGGGGTACTCGTACGGCTACTCCGGCGGAAACTCCTCAAACTGCGGCTCGGACGGGAACTCCTCGGCACCCTCCGACGGACGGATCGTGAAACAAGGGTTAGGCACGCATATCGAGACAATAGGAAAAAGTACGGAATTAACGATGGAAATTACGGTACTAGAACATGACCAAAAGATACACTAACGCGTAGAGAACGTCGCTACGAGTCCAACGCAACCGACCGCGTATTTTTCCGAGTCTCTAGGAAAAAGATATGAATTTCCAAAGATAAATGAATTATGGAAATTCAGGAAAATCCAATGAAAAGAAATGGAATATTCCTTGACACGCGGGCACCACGTCGGCGCCACGTCGATGCCACGCCGATGCCACGTAGATCAATTCATCTACAAGTCAGCACCACATGGCATTACTTGTGCCACGTGGATGCCACTCAACCGCCACGCGGGCGACACATCGAGCTAAGTCGGCAGAAATATACGCTACGTGGCGCCACATCGGCAGAAAATCAGGACACTTCACCAGCCACATCATCGCCACCTCAACACACCGGAGAGGGGCGGCGCCGCCGCGCTCCGCCGCGGGACTTGTCGGACTTGGCCCGCCCGGCCGCTACAGCTCGCCGGCGGCCATGTCACGCACACCAGGACGGAGCTCGACCCACGGCGCACTCGCCAAGCACCGGCCCCGGGCACCGCTCTCCTCCGACGAGCGGCCGAGCTCGCCGGAGTTGGCGACGGCGGTGGACGAAAGGGGAGAACTCCACGGGTGACCAAAGCCCCCAACAAATGACACCAAAAGGAAGTCCACGGTCCCGCGAGCACAACCGGACCAAACCCGGGCCATGAATTCCACCGGAGCATCGCCGGCGGCGAGCTCCGCGACGGCGACTCAACGGAGCTCCGCGATTCCTAGCCAAACGTCCTCCTTTCTACCGACCGACGTGCGCACAAGCATCTATGGATCACGACAAAGCTAACGGGACAGAGAGAAAGGCATGAGCTTGCCTCTAAGCTCGAGCTCACCGTCGTCCATGGTGACGCGGTGGCGGAAGAAGACGGAGATGGTCGATTCGCAGGTAATTCAAGGGGGAAACAGGGGGAAAAGAGGTGGGAACTCACCAGCTAGCTCCCGACGGTCACGGAGAGGATGGGGAGGCGTTGACGAGGGCCGGCGACGGAGCTCGTCAATGGCGGACGACGAGCGACGGGCGAAGGGAGATGGTGACCACGCGGGAGCGCGTTCTGCTGCGACCAAGCACCAAGAATGAGGCGGTTAGCGCCCGGAGGAAGAGTGCACGACGGAGAACGGGGAACAGGACTTGAGGTTGGGGCAAACCTACCGGCGGCGATGAACGGAGAGGAAGAAGAAAGCGGCGGTGATCTTCTCGTGCTTCGTGCTTCGCCCCCGCAGCTCCTCTCGCGAAGCCAAGGGCACCGGCGTGCTCTGCAGCTCACGCCGTGCGAGAAAAGTAGCTCCGGCTCCTCCGGCTCGGCACTTCATCCATGGTGGAGGGCAATACCGCGGTGCGGCGGTGCGGCTAGGGTTTGGGGTAGGAAGAAGGAAGAAGGGAGGCGGCGTCCGGTGCGGGGGTCTTGTAGGCGGCCGAAAGGGGAGGGAGCAGGTAGCTTTGGAGCCGCTACGCGACACGCGTCCGAGCTGGCACGCTCTGGTGCCGCCGCGGCGTGCGCATGAGCTGGAAAGGAAACGGGGAGGTGGAAGATGCCCTGTAGCGTGCGGGCTCGGGCTGGGCTGGCGCGTGGAAGGGAAAGGGGATGGGCCGGCAGGGGGAATTCGGCCCACGACGATGTTTTTCAAATAAAAGGCTTGCGAATTGTTTGGTTGTTTCTCAAACAAAATAACACCAAATTCGCCTCAAATTCATTCAAACTTTTCTCAACTGCAAACCTTTCTCGAATGAAAGTATTTTTATTACAAGGATTTTTGTTACACACTCGGGCTGTTACATCAAGATACAAGTACTATGAGTGCTGAAGAGAACGATGATCGAGTGAAGACATTGCAATGGCTGCATAAGAAGTTAATGAGTGCTGATGAGCAAGCATGAACTAAATACTTGTCTGTAGTGTTCCTCTGAACCATTTTACTTTTTGAATCGTATTGTTCTATTTTGTTTCTCTGAACCATTTTAGACATGACAAACTGATCTATTTAATAGTGTGAATCTGAACCATTTTCCATGTGTGAAACTGAATCATTTGTCATGTGTGAATCTGAATCATTTTCAGTGTGAATCTGAACCATTTTCGTGTGTGAAACTAAACCATTTGTCATGTGTGAATCTGAACCATTTGTCTTGTGAAACTGAACCATTTTTCAGTGTGAAACTGAACCATATTATGTAGACTCGACAATATGGCTAGTGAAAATAACAACTAGGATGATATTGTCTTGGCTGTTGCAAGTGCGCTTTACTCACTAGATGATGTCAATGTTGTCGATGATATCCTAGATGATATAATCAGTGAAGCTAAGGTTGTCTTTAAGGGTACTGTTAAAACTCTTGGAAAAGAGTCGTCTGATCATCGGCTTCGTCCGAGAAACTATATCAACAAGCCACGGGAGGAGTACCATCAGCTTCTAGTGAATGATTATTTTTCAGAAAATCCTATCTATCCGCCTAATATTTTTTGGCGCAGGTTTTGTATGTCTAGGCCATTGTTCTTGCGAGTTGTCGAAGAATTACGCAATGGTCTGATTACTTCACTATAAGGGTTGATGATGTCGGTCGACAGGGACTCACCCCGCTATAAAAGTGTACGGCAACAATTCGACAATTAGCAAATGGCAGTGCAGCTGATCATCTAGATGACTCACTAAAGATTGGTGAAACAACAGCAATGGAGTGCATGAAGCATGCATTTTTGTCGAGGGTGTTATAGCTATATTTGGTGAACGGTATTTGAGACGCTCCACCATGGCTGATGCAGCGTCTGCCCAAAATTGGTGAGAAACGAGGTTTTCCCGGTATGTTCGGTAGCATTGACTGCATGCATTGGCAATGGGAAAGATGTCCAACTACATGGAAGGGCATGTTTACTAGGGATGATCAGAAAGTTCAACGATAATTCTTGAAGATGTGGCATCACATGACCTTTGGATATGGCATGCATTCTTTGGAGTGGCAGGTTCTAATAATGATATAAATGTTCTTAACCAATCTACTCTATTTATCGAAGAATTAAAGGGTCAAGCTCCTAGAGTGCAATACATGGTCAATGGCAGACAATACAACACGGGTTACTATCTTGCAGAATGCAGATGGCATATATCCGGAATGGGCTGTATTTGTGAAGTCAATATCCATGCCTATCGCCGACAAGGACAAGTTATTTGCACAACAACAAGAAGGGAAGAGGAAGGATATTGAACGGGCCTTTGGAGTATTGCATCGTCGATGTACCGTTCTAAAATGACCAACACGCCTATATGATCGTGGTCAACTTGAAAGTGTGGTGCTAGCTTGCATTATACTTCATAATATGATAGTCGAAGATGAAAAAATCGAAGAGGCCATCGATGAGAATCTTGATCTAAATGAGGCTTCAGGTATAGTGATCGTCGAAGAACCCAAATTCGCTCCCGAAGACTACGTTCCATTTGAATGGGTGCTAGACAAGAATGAAGACCTTCGAGATCGATCAACTCATATACAACTCAAATAAGACTTGGTGGAGCATATTTGGAACAAGAATGGCCGTCGTCTCACCAGGCCTTCAATTTGAAATATGCTATATGTGTAACCATTTTCATATATGTGATATATTTAATATCATACGAATTAACAAGTTGAGATGCAACCTTGTTTTATTTACATAAAACTACATAATTCATGGCACATTTGATCACAACACATGCAAGATTAAAATGCTGCATCCTGTCTATGAAACTGTGCCCATGAAACTGTGCATTGAGAACCATAGTTTCATGACACTGAGAAGCTGACGTGGCTGTGTTGGTAACTGTGTTGATGAAACTAGCATTGAGACTGGCCTTATGCGTCCCTAGCCACCGAAGTTTGAGCCCCCACAACCTTGAATTTGGGTGCCTATTTTTGGTCTTTTTTCTCCTTAATGAAAACCACCTAGCTCCTCCAAGGTTCCAACCGCACCCGTTCAGCAGCGCATAGATTCTCGCGCCATGTACCCTCGGGTGTCCATGTGCTCGCGTGGTGGCGCACGCAACCGCCTCAACCAAACCGGCCGGTGGCCAATCATCGCAGCAAACTGCGTCGCGCCGCACCGCTGATCTGTCGTATCCTCTGCTAGAGTTGGTGACCATATTTATGTGTCATGCCAAAGTGTTTATTAGGGTGACCGTATTCATATGTTACACCAATCAGATTGAAGTGATCAAAAGGGTCAGATCCTTAAAATTTAGTTCAGGAGGTGTCATTTCTGAAATTTTAGAGACAAGGGACAAACTTGAAAAAAAGTTCTCCACTTCCGTGTGATTGTTACTCCAGTGTGATGATGATCAACCTAGCTCGGATCACTACCCGTGCTCAAACTCTTTTCGTTTTTCATTGCGTCATAATTACCTCCAATGTTTTGGTTCCCCTCGTCCTGCGGTGAATCATGTGTTCTGCCAGAAACAAAGGCTTTTTCAAGAACCTTTCTTAATTTATTTTAAGAACCTGTCAGAAACAAAAGTGAAAAGGCGTATTCTGATTTTCATGTAAGGATTGATCAACATATTCTCTGATTGGCGACATACTCGTATTCTTGGGAGTACATACCAGAAACTGAGCCGAAGTAAATTCCTGAAATCTCCCGGCGAACACGTCACGCAGCAGCATTAACACAGGACGATTAGCTGCAACGATGGGTATTTCTTCATAATACCACTGAGCAATGGGTATTTTTTTCATTTCTCAAATTAATTAGAATTCTTAACTTTTGAGAACGAACTTCAAAAGGAGCTTGATCTGTACTGTTCCAGCAGTTTTCCAGGTACCTGTGACTTCCGATTACTGCTTCAGTTTGTCCTGGTGTTGAATTTCAATCGAGAAACATCTTCAACGAAAGCATGTCATGAATAGATCGGGAAGGGGAAATAATAACTTTTCTCATAACATTATTATCCACACAAATTGGCAAGTAATGTTGAAGAAACTTAGTGGAGCAAAAATTGTGCACTCATCCAGCACATAATTTTGTACTTTGGGCCCATCGTCGATTATCTGGAACCAAACAACTTTCAAGGTTTATTTAATAGAGGATACATGCTATAAATCCTCGTGGAAAAAAGCATGATGATGATGTGCTTCATTGAGAAAAAGTGCTCGGGGTTGGGAGAAGAAATTCAGATGTTACTCCCTGGACTGGAGATTATTATAGAACTTCTTCAGCATCGTTGCAGTTCACAGCATAAAACTCAATTCAGCTGAACATTTTCCTTGTTTCTTATGAACATTGATCAGAAAGAATTTCCTGAATAACTACAAGATGCCATCAACAAAGACACCACAAGGTCGAATAAAGTATTTGTGAGGACTAGCCCATTGGCAAGACCATACTTAATAAAGCTCCGACAGCAGAGGTGACGAAGTATATATCAAGAACTTTAAAAAAAATGAATGCTTAAGTTAAATTACAGTATTTCTCTTGGAATGAAAGCTATTCGGTGCTGAAACATGTCTGTGACTGCTCGGTACTACGAAGGACTCCACAAGAGTAGCACTTCTTTACCGGCCGGGCACGAGTGTTTGTTACATAAATATGACGTTCAATACCGTAGCCATCTTTTTTGTTGGTTTGCCCAGGCAGTAAGCGTGCCGAAGTCCTTATCCCTGATAACATAATATTTTGAAATCAGTCCTTATCTCTGATAACATAATAAATTATATACGCATAGACCACAGATAGCATAGAGTTTGAAATGTACTATCTGAAAGACTATTGAAAACATGAAATAGTGTGCATAGTCCCTCAGCATATCAAATAAACTAGAGAAATAATTTCAAAGGAGCATAACCATGAACTATTTTGTTGAACTAGCTAACAGGGGGAAAGAAATACAGGGCACTACCGAGTACTGATAGGAGGCAGGGGCAATCGGTTGCCATTATGTTGGAATATGATCCAAATTTTAGACATCATTGGGTGACCGAGAAAGAATGTATTAAATTTTTTAGGAAAAAAATGCAGTAAGTTCACATAGCTATTCACGTCCAAAGTCAATGCTTCCGTCTCTATGATGATTCACCGGTAAAAGTTGAGCCTTCATGTTTTTACATGTATATTTGTGGAGCAGTTGAAATTTGTGTATAATTTTTTACATGTATAACTTTAGGATCGATACATGATTGCTCGGAATCATGTCCTGGTTGCGGCTGTAGGTCATAAAGACCTGATGGTATTTTGGTTTACGGAGATATAGAGCAACTCTAAGAGTTAGCTAAAAATATACATATTCTAAACTTCTTGATTTAGCTACTCTTTAAAATAAAAACCCAAAAATACTACTCTAATTCAATAGCCTCTTAAAATTTACAACATGACCAGCTAGCCACACTAGCTCTCCAAAAGTACCCAAGAATTCCGGAATAGAGAGCCACCAAATTTAAAGTGTGAGTTAGACAATCTTTTGGAGATGATTTTTACTAAATACTATATCAGACTTTATAATCCTTTTTGACTATTCTGTTAAAGTTGCTCCAAGGGACAGATCTCATTGCGGGGTTAGGGTGAGGGTGTAATTGGCAGCAAGAAGTTTTGCTTTTTTTTTCTGCGAATTTCTATATTTTTCTCTTTCTATTCTAGGCACCATGGTCGAAACTTCATATTTTGTGTTATTAAATTAAATAGATGATAGTTGATAGAAGAATAGGATCTTGACTAGTACCTTCAATGTTGCCCATTGCAAAATTGTGAAAAAGAAAGTATCATGACTTGAACCAAGAGAATCAATGTTTTAACTAGTAGGGTCTACACCAAAGTTCTTTCGGCCACAAAACCAAGACCTCAGGGCTAATTTAAACTTATATTTATTAATGCAGATATGGAAAAGGGCAGAAATTGCACATTTACTGTGCATATGAAACAACCAAGTTCAGTGTAAATTAAAGTGTAAATAATGCAAATTTTGATGTGACACATCAGATATGTAAATTTGTGGTTTCATCTCTAAAACACTACAATATGTCGCCTCTCCTCTAAAACAACCTATAGCTGACAAGAAGTTTGTTTGTAGTTGCTTTTATCTCACAATGCAGCTCGAAACTTTATGTAAACTATATTGTTACATGCATTATCTTTCACCTGATTTTTCCAATTGTTCTGTTATTCTCCTGTTTGTGTGACATTTAATTAATATAGAAAAGTATGAAAACAGTAAAAGCACGTCTTTCAAAAAGTACATTAATAAAAAATGCAACAATGTAGTTTTGTTCAAAGTTTCAAGTTCTAATGTCTTTTAGATAAAAAAAGTTAAAATAGTATTTTTGTCTGCTACTATAGTATTCTGTGGATGAGAGACAAAGACCTTTTAGCTAAAATGATTTCTTTGGTCTGTTAGAGACAAAAACATGTTTCTGCAGTGTTCCGTAGACAAAATTGTTATGTGTGAAACATTAAAGAAGTTGTCAAGCACCTGAGTTCATCATATGTATTTCTACTGCATTCCTTTCCCAAGATGAAGAACCGAAATCCTATCACAATGAAGTTAACAGTGAGCAATCTATGAGAAACTAAGAGGAAAAGAACAGAAACTATATGTGAAACTGCAGAGGGAAACAAGAATAAGTAAAAGAAAAGCTTCAATCTATTGATTAAGCAAGTAATATGCATTTAGAACAATTGATAACAATAAGTAAGCCAGCCTAGTCTTAAGATGTGAATATAAACGCTAAACGGGATATTGTGGATCCAATAAATGGGCAATAAAAAGAAGAGATGATGATGAGATTGGAAGGTGGGAGGTACCTATTCGCACTCGTGGGACACTGGAAATCTTGTCACGTTCAGGGCTTCCACCACATCTTATTTTCTTCTCCAGATTTGGATGGCAGTAATTAAGACACAAGCTTTTTAGTGATAAGGGTAAATCTGGAAGTGAAGTGAGTTTTCCAGCGTCAACCAGGATCAATGCCTCGAGAGAGGATAGGTTCATAATGCTCAGCGGGAGCGATTCAGCTTCAGATATCGATAGGATACGGAGGGACGCACAGTTCTGTAGCAGCCATCGATCAGGTAAGCTCTCTGTCTCTGATGTGAATGCAATTTCTAATCGGGGGATGTGGCGGATACTCTTGAGCGGCTCAACTAACAGCAAGGAAGGGACATCGATTCTAAGGTCCTCGATCTGGGAAACCACCAGTTGCTCTTCTTCATCACTAGACGCATATCCTGAAAGGGAGGACCGAACGACCTCCAGGAGTCTATAACACTGAGAAATTTCTAACCAGGATAGGGATGGAATGGACCCGAGCCCACCCAGGGATATCAGATTATCACATCCACGAATTGCCAGTTCCCTCAAAGACTTCAGAGTCTTACGACACACGTCAGCAGATGGGAGGAAGACCAAGCCTGGGCACCGCTCTAGTCTCAGGCGAGAAAGATTTGTGAGGCATCGCAGTGACCCAAGCAGAGGAAGTTCTAGGACACCACATTGTCCAAATGATAGGCGTGCTAGTGATGGTGGCAAGATCATGTCCTCTCTGTCACCTCTCAGCATCTGCATCTTTGGACAGTCTACGATAAGGAGTTGTTCAAGCTTACTCATTTGTTTGAATGGCAAACACACTGACTCCAAACCTATGCAGTTTTTTATGGTTAACTCTGCAACGCCTCCAATGTACTGTTTTTGTTCCAAAAGGCTTCCTTCTAGCGAAACTAAATGCAGGCAATTTTCGACAGTTATTTCAATCAAACAAGATTGTTGGCCTTCAGAATTATCAGTTTGCAACATTCCCATCCTTGGAAGATTGCTCAACCCAACATGTCTTAGTTCCAAATACATCAAGCTTGTAGGCAAAATAGGTAATTCCTTTAGTTCTTGGCATTTCTCTACCCTTAAAGAACAAAGATTTGGAGGTAGGTACATCTCCATCCCGCTTCTGCTGGATATATGAGAAGACACGCCTATCTGTTGTAGCTTAACGAGCTTCCGAAATGTCAAACGCCTAAGCAACACCAACTCCCCAAGGCACGGGAGGTATTTCCAATTTTTGCATCCTTCCAATCGGAGTGACACCAGTTTTCTAACAGTGAGGTTATCCATCCAAAATGGAGGCCTCAAACCCTCATAACCACGTATGGTTAGTTTTTTTATATTTGCATGGGGCTCAAGTTGATCAAGTGTCAGTTCGTCTATCCTTTTCTGTGTGCCAGAAGATAATCCTGACCACTTCAAAGATAATGACATGAGATGTTTTGTGACAGACCCGTCTCACGAAGAGGCGTTTCCATCTCCAGGATCATCATGGGTGGCATCACGCGCTGTGATACCCGATATTACCACATACAAACATAAGCATAATGCAATGAATATAAGTACACGTCTTACATTCATCCCAGTACAAATGTACATCGTAGTCTCGAAACATCGAAGCTAATAAGTTTGGAAAACAACTAAACAAGCGGAAGCAAAAGATACAATCGCTCTCTCTCGGCGATACATCACGGGCATCCGGCAGAGACAGATGTTCCTGCCCTAGAACATCTTACCGGCACATCAACTCCTCTACTCATCCGGGCCGCACCACTCCCAAGTGTAGTGGCCGTCATCCGGAGTCTCCTCCCCGCGTACGTCATCGCCGACGTCGAAGTCATGCACGGCGGTATCCTCTCGAAAACCACATAGAGCAAAGCCCCGAGCAACTAGAGCTCAGCAAGACCGACCCGCCAAGGTGGCCATCTACAGCCGACTCCTAGACATGCAAAGGCCAGGGGGATAGGGTACATTTAAGCACTAAGCTGGCCTACAAGTGAATCCTTACTTTCATCTTTTAGCAGTTTAATTAGGTTGCAAGAAAGAATAAATTTAATTTGCACTAAGCTATTGCATTACATGTTTCCAAACAAGTAATTAAGCAATACAGCAAAATTAATCATAATCATCATCATCAATGTTCCTCTTCTTACTACGTTCCGGCGCAGGGACAAGTGGTACTCGTTATCGTGAGGGGCAGCGATTCGAATCGATTTACATCCCGCAGGAGAAACCTGTCCGCACGTCACATACGCGCTTCCCGGAAGCCGCATGAGACAACCTTTCGCTCGGGCACCATAAGGTCGTCCGGGTCCTACCGCCCCGAGAAGGGTCCCTCACGCGATGCCGTCCCGGACGTCATCCGTGAGTAGAGTGCTCCCTCCTCTCCTCCCAAAAACCGCCTAGTAACCAAGGGAGTAGGGAAATCTTCCAACCTTACAGCAATCCATCGCTGCATCGGTTTATCGGGCCCATAAACTCCAGCATGCAAAACAGTACGTTCAAACTTAATCCACATGGGCCGAACACGACGCGGTCCTTGTGTGCACGTACGGGGCTACAACCTTGAAGACTCTTTCAGTCCTTCCCTTTCCACCTAAGTTGCCCGTCCGGCCTTCAATTTACCATTCTCTTCACATACTTAGCATCGTGTCCCAAAATGTGATTGTCCTATCTACGAGTGGTCTCCATACCACTCGACGGATCATCGCCCTAATTAAGCAAGCATCTAGCGTAGGGTGATCGAATCAGGGTAAACAGGATCCTACCGCATGCTAGGGTTTTCATCACAACTCCCGTAGACCTAATGCACAATACGGACCTACAAGCATAGTGATGAAAATAAAATACTTAAATTAAAAGGTTGTGCACCGGGGCTTGCCTTGAGCTTGACCCCGAGCAGCGGGGTCAACAACAGCAGCAACTTCCGGCGCCTCCTCGCCGGTTACCACGTTCACCACCGCAGCCTACATGATGCAAATGTGATGTGTAAAATTTTGATGAAAACATGACATTGAATATTTTACGAAATACGTGTGGATTTCATCAAATACATTTAATTCATGAGTATAAATTAACGTGCTGTCCAGCAGGGTGAAGATGATTTAAGGTGATTATCTAATTTATCTCTCTCATCAACTCCCATGAAGCATTTAAATCATTATCGCATGTGCAAGAGAATAATTCAATAATCCTAGCAAAACTAGGTAAAAATAGCAATTAAATTGCTCCTGGTCCTTAGGCACATGCTATAGATAATAATTAAATTAAGCTTCATAATTTGAGGTAATTAAATAATTAATTAAGTCCTAACCTTGAATCTCCAAAAAGGAAATTAACTCAATTAATTTACCTCTGATAATGTAAATCTAACTGCACCATTAAATAGTACAAGTCTCAAGGATTCCAACAAACTTTGGTTTGCAATTTTTCGAGCTCTGGATCAAAAGATATGAATTTTTGAAGTTTGTAAGAATTTCTCGGTCTATTTACGAAAATGCCATCGGGTTTTAAATTTTTTAAAACCGCGCTCCGTGCCACACCGAGGACCACAGGGTTCCGGATCCGCGTGTGGCTGTGGCCACACGGGATCCCGGGCCGTGTGGCCCGCCCTCGGGCCTCACCGGCGCGCGGCCGGGAGGCGGCGGCGCGACGGCCGGAGCCGCGGCCGGAGCTCGCGCGTGGCCCGGCAGTGACCGGGGTGCACCGCGTGACACGGGAAACTCGAGAGCGTGGTCCGCGCGGCCAAAGGCTCACCGGAGAGGCGGCACGACGGCGGCGGCGGTGGCGGAATGGTTCGGCGGCGGCGCTCGTCACGGACGAAGCTCGAACGGACGCGCGGCTTGACCGGAGAGCTTCACCGGAGCATGAGCTTCACCGTCACGGCTTCCGTTGAGGATGAGCACGACCGTGGTCGGCCGTCGACGTGAGTGTGGCGGCGGCCGGAACTCCGCGGCCGGGGAAAATGGAGAAAACCGACGACCTAGTGAGGTGACAAGGGAGATTAGGATTTGAGAGAGTGCTCCGTCAACGTGCGCACGCACCGGTGCAAGAATGGGGAAGGAAAGCTCACCGGAGGGGGTAATCTTGGTCGCGACGGCAATGGCGGCCGGGGAGAGCTCGTCGCGGACTTCTTCGGAATTGATTTGATTTAGCTCGCCATTTTTGGGGATTTTTGGTCGTGGAGTAGGGTGGGTGTGAGGCGAAGCTTAGGGCGGAGCGGTTTGGCTCGGGAGGGAGCAAGGCGGCCGGGCGTCGAGCTCCGAGCTCGGCGGCTATGGCGGCTCGGGAGTGGAGAGCAAAGGAGAGAAGAGTAATAGGAGAGGGGGGTTCCGACCGGGAGGGGACCTCCCTTTGTCCCTCCGACCGGGCGGGGCCGGGCCAGGGGGCAGCCGCCACGCGGCGCCGGCGTACGGCGCCGGTCGGGCGCGGGGCGCGCCCGTGCCTCGCCCGAGTGAGGCCGACGGGTGGGGCCCATGGTATATTCCCCCGGCATCTTTTCTTTTTCCCCGAATTTCCAACTGTGGTCTGATTCGATTTTGAAAAATCAAATGGAAGGCCTTCCCGAGCTCCAAAATTAAAGGAGAAAATTTTGTTGCAAAGTAAAACTCTAGAAAGTGACATGCACGAAGAGTTTACTCAAAAATCCTTTCTGGATTAATTCTAGAAATTCAGAGAAAAGGCTTAAATGCTAAGTTTGCCTGATTTATTTGGGGTACCAAACCTTGATGAAATCCAGTGGGGTTTTGACCTATATTTTTCATTTGACATGCCCTACAACATATATTTTTGGTTGACCATACTTGTATGGTAGGAATTTGAGTTGTAGTTCAAACCAAAGTGTTTTTGAATTTATTCGGCACCCAAAACACTTTGCATGTCAATGAAATTTCTTGGGTAGGTCAATCTAGTCCTGAGATTAGTTTTAAAAATGCTAACTCGTAAACATTTGGAACACGGAGTGTCACAGCCCTCCCCCTTAAAGAAATCTCGCCCCGAGATTACAATTCAAACACGGAGGGGGTGAGTTGCGTAGCTCTAGGCTCGAAGCGAAAATTTCGGATAGTGGAGTGCGAAGAAAATCTTCCGACTCCCACGTAGCCTCCCTTGTGGAGTGATGACTCCATTGAACCTTGAAGAATTTCCGAGTGCCATTTCGTGTAATTCTTTCCTTTGTATCGACAATCTTGACTGGCCGCTCGTAGTATGGTCAAATCGGGCTGCAATGGGATCACTTCATCCAACACTCGATCAACGGGTGCTTTGAGGCACTTCTTCGCTTGTGAGACATGGAAGACGTCATGCACACCGGCGAGCGTGTCGGGTAATTCAAGCTTGTAAGCAACGGCACCACATCCGGCCACAATGGGGTAGGGTCCGATGTAACGCGGTGAGAGCTTGCCTCTCACGCCAAACCTTTGTACACCCTTAGTCGGTGAGACTCGAAGGTACACAAGGTCACCCACTTTGAACTCAAGTGGTCGGCGCCTTTTATCCGCATAGCTCTTTTGCCTTGATTTCGCTGCCTTGAGGTTTGCTTGGATTTCCAACACTCGCTCCTCGCCTTGTTGCACAAGTTCTGGCCCAAATATTGTTCTCTCTCCGGACTCGGACCAACCGAGTGGAGTACGGCATCGGCGACCATAGAGAGCCTCAAATGGTGTCATCTTAATGCTCTCTTGGTAGCTATTGTTGTAAGCAAACTCGGCCAGGGGTAAGCATTCATCCCATTTCTTGTCATGATCCGTAACATATGCTCTCAACATGTCCTCCAATATCTGATTTACTCTCCTCCGTTTGCCCATCGATCCGTGGGTGGTAAGCCGAGCTTCGAATCAATTTCGTTCCTAGGGAAGCATGCAGTTGTTCCCGTAAACGTCCCACAAACCGTGTTCCTCGATCGAAATGATTGTCCTCGGCACACCATGCAAACATAGGATCCGCTCGATGTATAACCGAGCATACTTCCGAGTCGTGAACCGGGTGCTCACGGGGACGAAATGTGCCACTTTGGTCAAACGATCAACAATTACCCAAATAGAATCAAACTTCCGAACTGTGGTAGGCAAGCCAACAATAAAGTCCATGCTGATGTCATCCCATTTCCAAGATGGTACGCCGAGTGGCTGCAACGGCCCGGCGGGTCTCAAATGATCAGCCTTGACCCGACGACAAGTGTCACACTCAGCGACGTAACGAGCAATCTCTCTTTTCATCCTTGTCCACCAATACTTCGTCCTAAGATCATGGTACATCTTATTGCTGCCGGGATGCATAGCATACTTGGCTAGGTGAGCCTCATCCAATATCTTCTTACGTAGCTCAGGAACTTTCGGCACCACGATGCGGTCTTTGAACCAAACAACTCCCGCATCGTCCTCACAAAAACATGCCACTTGCCTATCTCCCTCTTTTATCCTCCTCTTGAGATGGGCAATGCAAGTATCAGCTTTCTGCGCTTCTACCACTTCATCGCGCAAGGTGGGTATCAATGCCAAGTTGTAGAGCGACCCGTGGGGCACAACTTGGATGTAATGCCCATCCGCGATCGATCGAGTGGCCTCGAAGGAGGTTACAATGTGCCTTCCTCGCTGAGTGCATCCGCCACAACATTTGCCTTGCCAGGGTGGTAGTGCACTTCCAACTCATAATCTTTAATCAATTCCAACCAACGGCGTTGCCTCATGTTCGGATCATCCCGAGTGAAAATGTACTTCAAGCTCTTGTGATCGGTGTAGATGCGAACGAGATTGCCCAACAAATAATGTCTCCACACCTTTAGAGCGAGTACCACCGCTGCTAACTCAAGATCGTGAGTAGGATAATTCTCGCTCGTGCTTCCTGAGCTGCCCGGAAGTGTAAGCAACTACTCGACCTTCCCGCATGAGAACTCCACCCAAACCTCGTGCCCGATGCGTCACGTAAAACATCGAAGGGCTTCTCAAGGTTCGGCTGTGCTAGCACTCGGCGTATGTCAACAATTTCTTCAAACTCTCAAAGGCTTCCCGACAAGCCCGACTCCACTCAAACTTCTTTTCCTTCTTCGAAGCTCGGTCATAGGTTTGGCAATCTTGGAGAAGTTCGGGATGAACCTCCGATAGTAGCCTGCCAAGCCTAGGAAGCTGCGAATCCGTGGTACCGATTTCGGAGCTTTCCAATTAAGCACGTCCTGCACTTTGCTTGGGTCCACGGATATGCCTTCCTCCGAAATGACGTGACCCAAGAATGGAACTTTCTTAAGCCGAATTCGCACTTGCTGAATTTAGCATACAACCGGTGATCTCGCAATCTTTGGAGAACAATGCGAAGATGTTCGGCATGCTCTTCCTCGGACTTGGAGTACACCAGGATGTCATCAATAAAGACTACCACAAACTTGTCAAGCTCGGGCATGAATACCGAATTCATCAGATACATGAAGTGTGCCGGTGCATTGGTCAACCCAAAAGACATCACCAAGTACTCATACAGAGCCATATCGTGTAGAGAAGGCTGTCTTAGGCACATCTTCAGCCCCGATCTTGATCTCGGTGATAACCTGAGCGCAAATCAATCTTTGAGAATACCTTAGCTCCCATCAACCGATCAAACAAGATATCAATGCGAGGCAATGGATACTTGTTCTTGATAGTGACTCGCATTGAGAGGTCGGTAATCCACACATAAGCGCAATGATTTGTCCTTCTTTTTAACAAAGAGAGTCTGGACAGCCCCAAGGTGAGGAACTAGGTCTAATGTAACCTTTGTCCAATAGTTCCTTCAATTGTTCCTTCAACTCTGCTAATTCCTTGGGTGCCATTTTGTAAGGTCTTTTTGAGATAGGAGCCGTGCCTGGCTGCAACTCAATTTTGAACTCAATGTCCCTCGTCCGGAGGCATTCCAGGAAGATCCTCAAGAAACACATCAGGAAACTCACGGACAACCGGGATATCGGTCGACCCTCGACAATAGCTTGGTGCACTCGCTGGAGTACAATTCTTAGGATAGGTCGGTCGGAGGACGTCCCGACCATGCAATGGGGAATTCAAGCCGACAAGTGAAAGCATCTATGTCCAAAACGGCCTTGTGACACCTCATCCGTAACATACCCGAATTATGTCAATGTTGCTCCCCTCAAGAATCATACAATCCGCTGGGTAGACTTTGGCCTTCAACATAATGGGAACCTTTTTAACCTCATACGTCGCGGGTGTTTTCCCTCCCGCGAAGTAATCAAGTAACGGGATCTCATAAGGCTACGAGGTAACTTCCACTTGTTCACATACGACTCGCCGATGAAATTGTGCGTCGCCCCGTAATCAAACAATATAAGAGCAGGGTGATTTCGAATAGAAAACGTACCAGCCATCACAGGAGCGGCGTCCGGTATCTCCTCCGTGGACGTGTAGTTCACACGTCCCGCCTTCGTTGGGGCTCGGTTGTTGTTCCCGCGTCGTTGGTTAGGAGTATTGCCCCGCTGCTGATAGGGGCAATCCCTAACAAAGTGTCCCGGGCGGCCACATCCAAAGCAAGGTGCTCCGGGTGGTGGCGGACGGTTCCCTCGCGGCATTCCGAACGGGACGGGGTGCCGGAGCACGCCGTCCCATCTGCTGCTGCTGCGGGGGCCTCTCGCTGCGGTGGGGGCCTCCGTGGGGGTGCCGACCGACGCGGCGCCACCATAGGCCGAGAGCGGTAGCGCTGTCCGGAGGGGTCGGTGTAGATCATGCGGTACTTAGCCGGGGTGGGTTGGATGGCCCCGTAGCACTCGCGGATCTCTTCTTCTCCGCCTCGGACCTCGCGGTAGCCCTCCTCGACGAGGATGGCATTGTTCACGAACTCCGAGAAGCTACCCGCCATGTTGAGGGTAAGGCGGTCCCGCAACTCGGCGCCGAGTCCCTCCATGAAGCGGTCCTTGCGCTTCCGATCCGTGTCCACCAGCTCGGGGCGTAAAGTGCCAACCGGTTGAACTGCCGGGTGTACTCGTGGACGCCGCGGCCTCCCCGGGTGAGAGCCATGAACTCTCTCGCCTTCCGGCGCATCACACCTGCCGGTATGAAGTGAGCGCGGAAGACCCTCTTGAAGTCCTCCTAGGTGGTCTGCGCGCCGGCGGCCGTAGTGGCCAGGTGGGTAGCCCACCAAGCACTAGCGGCGCCCTCTAGCCGCTGCGTAGCAAAGAGCGTCTTCTCGCACATCGGTGCAGTGGAGCAGTCCAAACTTGGACTCGGTGAGGCGGATGAAGTCCTCCGCCCTCATCGGCTCGCCGGAGCCGTCGTACTCTGGGGCTGGGTGCCCAGGAACTCCTGGTATGAGGCCTCCCGCGGCGCCGCATCGCGGTTCCGGCGCCCGCGGTTGCCTTCCCCGGCAGGTACCTGCCGACGGAGTTCTCGCAGGAACTCGTTCTCGCTGCTGCTGATTATCGCGCATAGCCGCGAAAAACCGGGCCATCATGTCCATAGGGTTAGGGACAGGTGGCGGTGGTGGTGCTTCGTCTCCCGCACCTTGGGCCGAGCTCTCGGGCCTCTCGCCATGGAGATCATTGGTGTTGCGCGTTCTCACCATTCTCGCCAAGCAAAATCGCGAAACCCATTAATCCAGCTTGATTCGCAAAAGAATACTCATTGCCATAGGGTAACCAAATGTGCAATTAATTAAACCAACAGCAGTAGCAAAAACCAATGTAGTAATGCGAAATTTTACGTAATGAGAAACATCATCATTCAACACATCACACCGCATCAACATAGTTCAAAGTTGCACCATAGTTCAATACATAATTGCTAACACCACAAGTACGATCACGCTTCCGCTAGACAAGTTCCGATTACCACGAAAGGGAAAACAAGATACAAGTAGGGAGATCGGCTGCTATTCCCTACAGCGCGCACTAATGTGCCGCTCAATCCTCCTCCGCATCGTCGTGGTCCTCAAGCTGCTCTCCCCGACGGAGGAACAAGGTCACTCGAGGTCCTGGTCCACGTGGACCGTACGCGGTGAGGAAACGTAAGTAGCGGGCGTCGGCTGCGTCTCGAGCCGCTGCTGCCTCGTCTCGGGCCTCGAGCTGTAGTCCGCACCTCCTCGCTGCAGATTAGCCACCGAGTCCGCTGCTGCTCGGAGCTGTCCACGCAGTGCCGCGTTCTCCGCGGTGAGTGAGGTGACCTGCTGGTCCCGCTGGACAACTCTAGCCTCATTCTCGTCTCATGGCTCCCATGAGAAGGCTCACCTCGCGGTTCCGATACTCGTGCTGCCGAAACAGGACGTCCGCATAGCACGCGGTGTTTGCCAGCATGGGGTTGAAGTGGGGTGTACTGGGGTCACTCAACACCGCCATGCGGCGCCTCCAGCCGGCTGTCGTAGGGGTCACCGACCGGTAGATAGAGGTAAGGTGTCCCTACAAGGTCAGGTGCGTGGAGCTCACAAAGCCTCGGTGAGAGCTGCCAGCGCTGCCAAGTCCCATGCGCTCGAAGATCGCGAGACCCGTCGTGGTCACCATCCACGACTCCCGGCGTGGAGGTACCGCCTTGCCCGGCACAACCACGTGCATGGTACAAGTGAGCATTCCTCGCTCCAAGAACTCCTTCCCTACGTAAGCGTGGGGCTCGGTGTATCCCAGCGTACCGCATGGCCTGCCATAGCATCGCAGGTAAACCACCGCGGTGCGAGCAATCGGACCACATCCAACCGTTGTCCAAAATCTCAACGTTATCGACCATCCGTAAGGAAACAAGATTCCCACAGTCAATAAACGACTCGCGATAAGGTATGAACATTTAAAAGAAAGAAAGCATTGTATGGAAATAAAACACATCACAAAGCTCCCAACTAGCACAAAAGTGCCACAATTTCCATAACATTCATTAGTTCATACATCCATTGCTAACTAGCCATACAAATACACTCACACCTCCAAATATCCCTCACTAGATGGTACTACTCGATTTAGTCCAGCTATCGAGCATCAAAATAATCTGCTACTAGCTGCCAGTCAGCCTATTCCCAACACCCTCCCACCGAAGGAGGTCACTCCTACGGGTCGTCGACGTCGGACGCGTCGTCGTGTGGTGGAGGTGGTGCCAGGGCAGCCTGCAACTGCTGCTGCAACTGCGCGACCTGTTGCTCCAACGTCTGAATATCGTGGTGCTGCTCCTGCTCCAACTGCTGGGCAACCATCAAGTTGGTCCGGAGGTGGTGGATGTAGTGCTCCTGCTGAGCCACTCGCGCGTTGCGGCCCACCAACTGCTGGCGTGCCTCATCGCGCTCTCGGGTGCGGTCGTCCTTCTCCTGCCGAAGCTCGTCTCGCTCCTCCAGCAAGAGGTTACGCTGCACCAACAGGGCATCCCTCTCACGGACGAGGTCATCACGCTCGTCCGCGACTCTCGCGACCTCCCGAGTCTTGCTTTGCAGACCTCGGATCGCGTCGGAGCGCTCCTGTGCAAGGATGTCCAAACGCTCTCGCCGCTCGCGACAGACCGGAGACAACTCGGTCACACGGTCCCGGAGACGCGTAGCCGGTGCGTCCGCGTCCCGGTGTATCCAGTAATGCCTCGCGAGCGTAGCGAGCAACGCAGTGGTAACCCAACTCCGTGCGGCCAATCCTCCCGAGACGGCGTTCGACTACCTCGTCGAAGTAGTCAAATGTCGGAATCAGCTCGAAGGGGGTGCCGGACAAGGAGTCTCTCGTGAGAGGTCACAAACTCGACAAAATGAACTGAGCTATCTTAGCTCGGCCCTGGTAGGTGTCCTTGGAGAACACTTGGTACTCCGTGAACCCTTCCTGCTCGTCGGGGTGGTGAGCAACCTCCGCCTTCACCTTGTGAAAGGCGACCCCAGAAACTCGATCACGCTGGGTGAAGTACAGCGGGGGCTGGGTGTGTCCCGGAGTCTCCAACAGCGCCCACAGCAAACCGGGAGAAGTCTCCGCCAAGGCCTCCTCCCCGGCGGACCACGTGCTGTCAGCGTGCTCGCTGTTGGGCTCACTGTCGGACGGCATCTGCGGAGGGTAAGAAACAAATTTTACCACGTAAGCATGACGCACTGAAGAGAGGATGCTTAACCAAGAACATCATGTGAGCAAACAAATAGTAATGATTATCAAAGGGAAATTATCCTCCATTAGATCAAATCCTGTCCCGGCGATCCAACGCCGTACAGTCAACAAAACTGTACATTTTAGCACAGGAAACGATAGAATTGGTTCTTCCTCATACTAACAATAATTTAGATCATCATCTCAGCTTTCCATCGAGTATTTAACCACCTCATTCCGCTAATCGAGCGAAAAGTTATGGGTGTTACCCGACAGACTATCCATTCTGATCGGTAATCTGTACAGCGAGTAATAACTGACCAAAACCGGCCAGCTCGGTTCGAAACTGGTCCTCCAAATGAATACAAAAGTTGGAACCCATGTTTCAACCTTTCCAAGGAGTACAAGATCACCCGTACCCAACACATGAGCACCAAGATATGGTCAAAACGGTACCGTTATACAATTCTGAAAACAGAGTTGAGGTAGTTTCAGTTCAGAGGGAGGAATCCGAGATTTTCGACCCTGCAACCTCAAAACCAGTCTTTCCTCAGACTACCAAAGTTGTAGCTCGTGATTCAAGCTTTCCAGAAAGTGCTCATTTGCCTTATTCCGACAATCGAGCTGGGAGTTATGGGGAAAACCAACCAGGCTGTCGTTCTGAAAAACAGACACAGCACCTCTGAACAAGGCAGAGCATAACTCCCTCTCTCTGGATCCAAACATCACCAAACCACGTCCAAAAATTAGTTGACTTCCTTAAGTTTTCAGAACATTTAAAATCACTCCAATCCAAGATTCGAGCAGAAAGTTATGGATTTTCTTTGCTTAGCGAGTTTCTGAAATTTCTGAGGTTACAAAATTCAGACTTTTAGGTTTGCCAATTTTTATCATGAATGCACCTTAGCCATCCTATTCGTCCTCACCACGAAAGAAACAAATATATTTATACCGTCTCAACGGTGTACGGATTTCGGGGTGGCAACCCGCACTCAACCACGTATGTCAGTCTAAATTATCGACTCACACCTACTAGCGTTGTTATGTACCTGCAGAAGATTCATTCCAGAAACAAGACATCAAATTCAAAAGAAACTACAAAAATAAGCACAGTTCTACAAGTAACGATCCATAAAGAGGATCGCCCCGTGGTATGCCACCAGCCAACATTGTCCCGTATTCTCCGTCCGCGGGCACGGACCGCTAATTTAAATGCAGACATACCCGAGCCACAGCCGTAGATGCAAGTAATTAAACAATCATAACCCAGGGTTAGCTTTGCCACTATTACGACTAATATAGTCCTTACGGGCACGTCCTCACACGATAACGTCCTAGTTTTCGAAAATAGGCTGCTTAAGGTGTTGTAATATCCCCAAGATGGCTCGATACCACGCCGTGACAGACCCGTCTCACGAAGAGGCGTTTCCATCTCCAGGATCATCATGGGTGGCATCACGCGCCGTGATACCCGATATTACAACATACAAACATAAGCATAATGCAATGAATATAAGTACACGTCTTACATTCATCCCAGTACAAATGTACATCGTAGTCTCGAAACATCGAAGCTAATAAGTTTGGAAAACAACTAAACAAGTGGAAGCAAAAGATACAATCGCTCTCTCTCGGCGATACATCACGGGCATCCGGCAGAGACAGATGTTCCTGCCCTAGAACATCTTACCGGCACATCAACTCCTCTACTCATCCGGGCCGCACCACTCCCAAGTGTAGTGGCCGTCATCCGGAGTCTCCTCCCGCGTACGTCATCGCCGACGTCGAAGTCATGCACGGCGGTATCCTCTCGAAAACCACATAGAGCAAAGCCCCGAGCAACTAGAGCTCAGCAAGACCGACCCGCCAAGGTGGCCATCTACAGCCGACTCCTAGACATGCAAAGGCCAGGGGGATAGGGTACATTTAAGCACTAAGCTGGCCTACAAGTGAATCCTTACTTTCATCTTTTAGCAGTTTAATTAGGTTGCAAGAAAGAATAAATTTAATTTGCACTAAGCTATTGCATTACATGTTTCCAAACAAGTAATTAAGCAATACAGCAAAATTAATCATAATCATCATCATCAATGTTCCTCTTCTTACTACGTTCCGGCGCAGGGACAAGTGGTACTCGTTATCGTGAGGGGCAGCGATTCGAATCGATTTACATCCTGCAGGAGAAACCTGTCCGCACGTCACATACGCGCTTCCCGGAAGCCGCATGAGACAACCTTTCGCTCAGTGCACCATAAGGTCGTCCGGGTCCTACCGCCCCGAGAAGGGTCCCTCACGCGATGCCGTCCCGGACGTCATCCGTGAGTAGAGTGCTCCCTCCTCTCCTCCCAAAACCGCCTAGTAACCAAGGGAGTAGGGAAATCTTCCAACCTTACAAGCAATCCATCGCTACATCGGTTTATCGGGCCCATAAACTCCAGCATGCAAAACAAGTACGTTCAAACTTAATCCACATGGGCCGAACACGACGCGGTCCTTGTGTGCACGTACGGGGCTACAACCTTGAAGACTCTTTCAGTCCTTCCCTTTCCACCTAAGTTGCCCGTCCGGCCTTCAATTTACCATTCTCAACTTCACATACTTAGCATCGTGTCCCAAAATGTGATTGTCCTATCTACGAGTGGTCTCCATACCACTCGACGGATCATCGCCCTAATTAAGCAAGCATCTAGCGTAGGGTGATCGAATCAGGGTAAACAGGATCCTACCGCATGCTAGGGTTTTCATCACAACTCCCGTAGACCTAATGCACAATACGGACCTACAAACATAGTGATGAAAATAAAATACTTAAATTAAAAGGTTGTGCACCGGGGCTTGCCTTGAGCTTGACCCCGAGCAGCGGGGTCAACAACAGCAGCAACTTCCGGCGCCTCCTCGCCGGTTACCACGTTCACCACCGCAGCCTACATGATGCAAATGTGATGTGTAAAATTTTGATGAAAACATGACATTGAATATTTTACGAAATACGTGTGGATTTCATCAAATACATTTAATTCATGAGTATAAATTAACGTGCTGTCCAGCAGGGTGAAGATGATTTAAGGTGATTATCTAATTTATCTCTCTCATCAACTCCCATGAAGCATTTAAATCATTATCGCATGTGCAAGAGAATAATTCAATAATCCTAGCAAAACTAGGTAAAAATAGCAATTAAATTGCTCCTGGTCCTTAGGCACATGCTATAGATAATAATTAAATTAAGCTTCATAATTTGAGGTAATTAAATAATTAATTAAGTCCTAACCTTGAATCTCCAAAAAGGAAATTAACTCAATTAATTTACCTCTGATAATGTAAATCTAACTGCACCATTAAATAGTACAAGTCTCAAGGATTCCAACAAACTTTGGTTTGCAATTTTTCGAGCTCTGGATCAAAAGATATGAATTTTTTAAGTTTGTAAGAATTTCTCGGTCTATTTACGAAAATGCCATCGGGTTTTAAATTTTTTAAAACCGCGCTCCGTGCCACACCGAGGACCACAGGGTTCCGGATCCGCGTGTGGCTGTGGCCACACGGGATCCCGGGCCGTGTGGCCCGCCCGGGGCCTCACCGGCGCGCGGCCGGGAGGCGGCGGCGCGACGGCCGGAGCCGCGGCCGGAGCTCGCGCGTGGCCCGGCAGTGACCGGGGTGCACCGCGTGACACGGGAAACTCGAGAGCGTGGTCCGCGCGGCCAAAGGCTCACCGGAGAGGCGGCGCGACGGCGGCGGCGGTGGCGGAATGGTTCGGCGGCGGCGCTCGTCACGGACGAAGCTCGAACAGACGCGCGGCTTGACCGGAGAGCTTCACCGAAGCATGAGCTTCACCGTCACGGCTTCCGTTGAGGATGAGCACGACCGTGGTCGGCCGTCGACGTGAGTGTGGCGGCGGCCGAACTCCGCGGCCGGGGAAAATGGAGAAAACCGACGACCTAGTGAGGTGACAAGGGAGATTAGGATTTGAGAGAGTGCTCCGTCAACGTGCGCACGCACCGGTGCAAGAATGGGGAAGGAAAGCTCACCGGAGGGGGTAATCTTGGTCGCGACGGCAATGGCGGCCGGGGAGAGCTCGTCGCGGACTTCTTCGGAATTGATTTGATTTAGCTCGCCATTTTTGGGGATTTTTGGTCGTGGAGTAGGGTGGGTGTGAGGCGAAGCTTAGGGCGGAGCGGTTTGGCTCGGGAGGGAGCAAGGCGGCCGGGCGTCGAGCTCCGAGCTCGGCGGCTATGGCGGCTCTGGGAGTGGAGAGCAAAGGAGAGAAGAGTAATGGGAGAGGGGGGTTCCGACCGGGAGGGGACCTCCCCTTTGTCCCTCCGACCGAGCGGGGCCGGGCCAGGGGGCAGCCGCCACGCGGCGCCGGCGTACGGCGCCGGTCGGGCGCGGGGCGCGCCCGTGCCTCGCCCAGATGAGGCTGACGGGTGGGGCCCATGGTATATTCCCCTGGCATCTTTTCTTTTTCCCCGAATTTCCAACTGTGGTCTGATTCGATTTTGAAAAATCAAATGGAAGGCCTTCCCGAGCTCCAAAATTAAAGGAGAAAATTTTGTTGCAAAGTAAAACTCTAGAAAGTGACATGCACGAAGAGTTTACTCAAAAATCCTTTCTGGATTAATTCTGGAAATTCAGAGTAAAGGCTTAAATGCTAAGTTTGCCTGATTTATTTGGGGTACCAAACCTTGATGAAATCCAGTGGGGTTTTGACCTATATTTTTCATTTGACATGCCCTACAACATATATTTTTGGTTGACCATACTTGTATGGTAGGAATTTGAGTTGTAGTTCAAACCAAAGTGTTTTTGAATTTATTCGGCACCCAAAACACTTTGCATGTCAATGAAATTTCTTGGGTAGGTCAATCTAGTCCTGAGATTAGTTTTAAAAATGCTAACTCGTAAAAATGGAACACGAAGTGTCACATGTTTCTTTTCTTTCAACTTGGCATTTCTTGCTTCATCAATACTATCCACATTCTCAAGGCCCAACACTCCTAATTCACGGAGGTACTTTAAGTTCCCAATAGCACTTATTTTGTTACCTTCGTTTCCTTGCACCTCATAGTTATTCAACTCTCGTAGAGAAATAAGTTTGCTTACAGGAAACTGACCAAATTTACCATATGATAGGTAGCGCAGACTACTAAGGCTCTCCATATTTCTTATCCTTTTTGTATCAATCTGCCAATGATCAAACACAGGACGATGCACCTCAAGTACCATCAAGTGATAGAGTTTTTGAATCCCATGTATACTCTCTGGTACTAATGTATTGACAAAGACAGCACGAAGATGCTTCAAGTTACATGCCGCCCCAGGAAAGTTGAATGGACAGTAACAATTTATTTGTATTAGGCGCAAGGATCTCAATTTTTCTAAAGCACTGCTAATTGAGCATGCCTTGTATTTTGTTATATTTTCCCCATTACTCTTTGAAATGATAAGGGTACGTAGATTCTGAAAATGTCGAATTGTTTTCAAATGGTCAATGTATGGTCCATTAATATTCTCAATGCACAAGTGGCGGACTGTTTCCTTCACGTCCTCCAACTGCTCAGGAGAAATAATTCTTTTGCATTCTCCAAAAGACACATACTCTTCCAGTTCATGCATTAAATCATGCATGATATAATATTCTTCTTCGTGATAAGGAAACTTAGCTTCATAGGAATTCTTATCAAAGAAAGATTTTCTAGATAATTCGAACAGGTAATCCTCTGCAATTTCCTCAAGGCTTTTTGTTTCATTTTCTCTAGTTGAGATCAATCCCGAACCTATCCACATCTTCACCAATTCTTTTTTTGCAAACTTGTAATCTTGTGGGAATATGCTACAGTATCGGAAGCAGGTCTGAAGCTCAGTTGTTAGATAATAGTAGCTTAACCTTAGAACTTTCATGATATCATCCGTATTTCCTTTAAAGCCGTTCAAATAACCTTCACACAAGAATCTGTTCCAGAATTCGAAAGTCATATTACCTTGCAGATGCCCACTAACAACTTTTGTTACCAAAGGACACCCCTTCAGTTTCCTTGCAATTTGCTTGCCGATAATTTTCAACTCCCTGTAGTCTTGAGAATTTAATCCAGAAAACACATGATGATTGAAGAGCTCGAGATTCTCATCTTCTTGAAGTCCTTCAAGTGTCAACCCCTCACTTGCAATTCCCATCACATTTGCAGCCGTATCTGCAACTGATGACATTCTAGTAGTCAGAAGAATTTTGCTCCCGCTTTTCATTGTCCTTAGAGGAGCAAACAACTTCTCCCACTCATTTCTTTTTTCGTCTTCCCAAACATCGTCCAAAATAAGCAAAAAGTTGTTAACAGACTTCAGTTTATCCTTGAGAGCTTGCTGCAGTGGTTCCAAACTATCGGTCTTGGGAGTTTCCCAGTTCGCAGACTCGAGTATTTTCCTTGTCACTGATGTTGCATCAAAGCTAGTAGATACAGTCACCCAAATAATCTTGAATTCCTTGACAACGTCACCATGTTCACATATGATTTGAGCCAAGGTAGTTTTTCCTAAACCACCGTGGCCAATTAGAGAAAAGATAGGAATATGCACAGCAATTCCATCCTTTTCTTCCACTGTTATCTTCTTTACCAACCATTCAAGTATAAGCTTCTTCTCCTTTTCTCTCCCAAAAAATTTTGTTACGGTTGACGTCGAACCTGTCTGGCGATCATTGTTGGCCCAATTTTCCTGCCACGATCTGCTGGAAGAGGCCCCCTTGAGGTATTTTACAACTTCCAAAAATTTCATAGCACCTCCTGCTGCCTTATCTAAGCCATCAACAGCCTTCTTCAATCTCTTTAGTGTGCTATGGTGAGTAAATCGTTTCACAGTCTTATCCAAAACACCTACATGCTTGACAGATGTAATGACTTTATGCTTTGACTTAGCGAAAGGGGAGCCCCAGTCACTAACCTGCTGATCCTTGGCCTTCTCTTCCATCTCGTAGTACTCGAGCTCATCAATGGCGTCTTCAGCATCCTCAACTGCATCCCTGAGCTTCCAGAACCATTGATCCAACGCTTCAATTTCTCCTTCGATGTGATCTGGACTGACAACGTCAAGCACTGCTTGGATCTGCATCATACCATCCTCCAGCTTGTTCTTCATCTGCTCCATGGTTTCAGCTGCGAAGTACGCATCGAGGTATTTGAAAGCCTTGGTGATGATCTCCTTTATGACAGCAGCTGCCACGGATTTGCCCGCAAAAACCAGCGGACCAGCAGGAGCCATGAAAGCTGAGCGCTTGGGAAAATATTTTGATGAAACAGGATTACAAGAACAGCTGTTAGTTGGAGTGGTGGCATAAGACTAGCAGCAGCACCTACGCCTGCAGGATAACTGCGGCGCGGCTGTAGAAGCCTGCGTTGGCGCAAGCGAAAGGACTTCTTGAATCATTTGTTTTTGTTTTTTTTATTTGTTTTTTTAGTGCGTGGATTGGTTGAAGGTCAATGAACTGCAGCCTGAAGGAAACTTCGGAGTACACCAGTTGCGTGATTTAGAAGGAAGATTTTCAGCGTGCCGGAGCTGGTGTTGACTTATGTAGCAGTTGCGGAGAGTTGGCACTTGGCAGCCCATTTAGATTTTTGACAGCACTTAAGGCTATCTCCAATGGGTGCTCCATTTGAGGGGAAATCTAATAAGCGCGTGCGCTTGAAAGCATGGATTGAAATTCCGATCGGAACCAGCTGGATTCCGCTGTTTCCGAAGAAACCGGTCGGGTTGGTTCCGCCGGGACATTCATTTTCCGGTTTTGAAGATATTACAACATACAAATATAAGCATAGCACAATGAATATAAGTACAAGTCTCTTACATTCATCCCAAGTACATTAGTACATCAGAGTCTCATGAGCATCGAAGCTAATAAGTTAACTAAACAGCGGAAGCATTAAGATACAATCGCTCTCTCAGCGATACATCACGTGCATCCGACGAGAGACAGATGTTCTTGTCCTAGAACACCTTACCGGTACATCATCAACACTACTCCTCCGGACCGCACCACTCCCAAGTGTAGTGGCCTCCGTCCGAAGTCCGGTCCTGTCGGACGTCATCTCCAGCATCTAAGTCCCGACCGATGGGGTCCTCCGAAAACCACATAGAGCAAAGCCCTGAGCAACTAGAGCTCAGCAAGACTGCCCGTCAAGGTGGCCATCTATAGCCGACTCCTAGACATGCAAAGGCCCGTGGGATAGGATACATCTAGGCACTAAGCTGGCCTACAAGTGCATCCTTACTTTCAACTTTTAGCAGTTTAATTAAGTTGCAAGAAAGAGTAAATTTAATTTGCACTAAGCTACTGCATTACATGTTTCCAAACAGTAATTAAGCAATACAGCAAATTAATCATGGTCATCATCATCAATGTTTCTCTTCTTACTACGTTCCGACGGACGAGATAAGTGGTACTCGTTCATCGTGAGGGGCAGCGATTCGAATCGATTTACATCCTGCAGGAGAAACCTGACTGCACGTCACATACGCGCTTCCCGGAAGCCGCATGAGACAACCTTTCCCAGCCGGTACTGTAGTGTTAGTCGGGCCTAGCTCCCCGAGAAGGGTCCCCACGCGATGCCGTCCCGGACGTCATCCGTGAGTAGAGTGCCCCCTTCTCTCCTCCTAAATTCCTGCCAAGTAACCAAGGGAGTAGGGTATCTCTCTAACATACA
The DNA here is from genome assembly GCA_031894775.1 of Chloris gayana. Lineage (NCBI taxonomy): Eukaryota > Viridiplantae > Streptophyta > Magnoliopsida > Poales > Poaceae > Chloris > Chloris gayana. The sequence goes on along the minus strand of JAUNZO010002876.1, from coordinate 83,306 downwards.
ACAACCATCGGTACGTCGGTTTCTTGGCCCATTAACTCCAGCATGCAAGCAGTACGTTCAAACTTATCCACATGGACCGGACACGACGCGGTCCTTGTGTGCACAGTACGGGGCCACAACCTTGAAGACTCTTTCGGTCCTTCACTTTCCACCTAAGTTGCCCGTCCGGCCTCCAATTTTTCATTCTCAACTTGATACTTAGCATCGTGTCCAAAAGAAAGTGATTGTCCTATCTACGAGTGGTCTCCGTACCACTCGACGGATCATCGCCCTATTTATGCAAGCATCTAGCGTAGGGCGATCGAATCGGGATAAATAAGGTCCTACGGCATGCTAGGGTTTTCATCACAACTCCTGTACACCTAATGCACAGCACGAGACCTACAAGCATAGTGATAAAAATAAAATACTTAAATTAAGGTTGTGCACCGGGGCTTGCCTTGAGCTTGACCCTGAACAGCTGGGTCAACAGATAGCAGCAGCTTCGGCTCCTCCTCGCCGGTTACCACGTTCACCACCGCAGCTACATGATGCAAAGGTGATGTGTGAATTATTATTGAAAACATGATATTGAATATTTTACGGAATACGTGCGGATTTCATCAATTACATATAATTCATGAGTATAAATTAGTTTGGTGTCCAGCGAGGTGAAAATGATTTAAGGCGATTATCTAATTTAATCTCCTTCATCAACTCCCATGAAGCATTTAAATCATTATCGCATATGCAAGAAAATAATTCCATAACTCTAGCAAAAACTAGGAAAAATAGCAATTAAATTGCATCTAGTCCTTAAGCACATGTTGTAGATAATAACTAAATTAAGCTTCATAATTTTGGAGTAATTAAGTAATTAATTAAGTCCTATTCTTGAATTTCCTAAGAAGAACTTAAGTTAAATAATTTGCTTCTGTTTACGCCAAACTAAACGCACTATAAAATAGTACATGTCTCAAGGAGTTCAACAAAATTTAGTTTGCAATTTTTCGAGGTCTAGAACTCCAGATATGAATTTTCTAAGTTTGAATGAATTTCGGAACTATTTACGAAAATGTCATCCGGGATTTAATTTGAAAACCCGCGCTCCGTGCCACATAGAGGACCACATGGTTCTGGATCCGCGTGTGGCTGTGGCCACACGGGATCCCGGGCCGTGTGGCCCGCCTTGTGGCCTCACCGGCGCGCGGGCCGGGAGGCGGCGGCGCGGCGGCCGGAGCCACACGGGTGGCTCGCGGTCCAAGGCGAGGGGGTCCCCCGGACGCGGCGCGGTGCGTGGGACCTGGTCGTGGGGTTAGGCGCGTGAGGGTCTCACCGGAGAGGCGGCGCGACGGCGAGGGCGGTGGTGGCGTGGTTTGGCGGTGACTCACGGGCACGAGGAAGCTCCAAATCGCGTGCCGTTAGCTCGTAGAGGTTCACGGGGACTTGGAGAAGAACGGCGTCGACTCCAAGGAGGATGAGCAACACCGGAGATGGCCTTCGGCGTGGAGGTGGCGGCGGCCGGAGCTCCGCGGCCGAGGAAAACGGAATTTCCGGCTATCTCGCGAGACCAAAGAGGGGGTTAGGGTTTGGGAAGATGGTTCATCCTCTTGCGCACCCACCGGAACAAGATTGAGGGAGAGGGGCTCACCGGAGAGGGTCAATTTGGCGGGGAGGTCGCGGCGGCCGGAGATGAGCTTCGCGGGGAAAGTTTCGATCTTGGGTCGATTTACTTCGTCGAAGTTGGGGGTTTGGGGTGGTGGAGCATGGTGGGGGTGAGGCGGTTCCCGCGGCGTGCTTGGCCCAAGCTGCGGCGGCCGGAGTTGGCGGGGCGGCGAGCACTCGGGGGTGGCGGCAATGGCGGTGGGGTGGAGGAGCTCGGGAGAGGGAGAGAAATGGGAAGGGGGGGGGGGGTTCCGACCGGGAGGGAGCCTCCCTTTGTCCCCCGACCAGGTGGGGTCGAGCCGAGGGCGGCCGCCACGCGGCGCCATACGCGGGCGCGGGCGCGGCCCCGGCTCGCCGACAGGCTGGGCCCACGGCATATTCCCCTCAGCATCTTTTCTTTTTTCCGAATTTCCAACTGTGGTCTGATCCGGTTTTGAAAAATCAAAAGCAAGGCCTTCCCAAGTTCAAAAATTAAAGGAGAGAATTTTGTGGAAAGGTATAACTCTAGAAAGTGACATGCACGAAGAGTTTACTCAAAAATTCTTTCTAGATTAATTCTGAAAATTCAGAGAAAAGGCTTAAATGCTAAGTTTGTCTGATTTATTTGGGGTATTAAACCTTGATGAAATCCAATGCAGTTTTGTCCTAGATTTCTCATTTGGCATGCCCTACAACATATATTTTGGTTGACCAAACTTGTGTTGTAGAAATTTGAGTTGTAGTTCAAACCAAAGTGTTTTTGAATTTATTCGCGGCCTAAAACACTTGGCATGTCAATGAAACTTCTTGGGTGGGTTAATCCAGTCCTGAGATTAGTTTTAAAAATGCTAACTCGGAAAAAAATAGGGCACGGAGTGTCACAAACTTGAAATGAAAATATGTAAAAAAAGTAGATGAAAAATGGTGAATTACGGTGAAATCAAATTATGAAAATGATCAAGTTTGAGTAATGAAAAAATTAAAGTTAGATAAAAGTGAAGAAAGAAATAGAAAAAAAACCTTACCTACTCCACCGACCCCATTCTCCACCCGACACGCTCTACCCCTCTCCCCACCCGACGCATCGTGCCTTTCCCACAATCCGGCCGCCTCCGATGCCCCACACCGCAAAAGCCACCGACACCGATCGAGATTCCCTACTGGGACGAGCGGGATCCTGCTATGGCCTCCTTGCCCGACCGTTTCCCGATCGGGATCCCGGTCGCGCCCCGCCGTGCCCGATGGGTAGGAACCCAGCCATCCTGAGCGAGATTTCAAGGACTGTCGTGGCTCCGTGATTCGCGTCCTCTAGTTCACCTACGACTTCATCCAACACACCCCTTGAGCCTTTTACTTGTATATGTCATTAAAAAAAGATAGTCTTTACATGTTTGTCATCAAAAAGTTGGTTCACCAACTAATTTTATTTTTTGACCCACAAGCCATTCCGTCAACTTTTTACCGTTTGGAAGCCCCGACCATGTGGGACCGGACATATGAAATGTCCAAAATGGCCTTATGTTGAGGAGCAGGAGGAACGAGATCCACTAACATGAGTCACTCGAGAGTGCGCGCGTTGATTCTTGGTGCGACTTCAAAACAAAGGCGATACAGACTCACGTAAATGGGGCAATTCAATATTTGCCCTCCTACCAAATGGTCCATATAAATTTGCCCCTCTACCCAATTTTCTTTATTTTTTATCCAAGGTCCCCATAAAAACTTTATAATTGACCCATATGCCAGCCACATCACTTTTTTTCGTTAAGTTGGCAAGAACGAGTGAAGTTACCGTTCGCCCTCGGATCGAGCCGATCTCTTGTCAAGATAAATTCAAAATCAGATTAGAATTCAAAACTCAAATTCAAATTTCGATTCAAATTTCAGATTGGAAATTCAAACTCGAGTTTTAAATTTGAATTTTATAACCGCCTTTTGAATTTGAATTCAAATTCAAATTTTGAATTTAGATTAGAAATTTCGAAATCAGAATTCGAATATGGAATGTGAATTTGAAATATATCAAAATTTGAATTCACATTTTAAATTTTAATATGAAATACAAATCTAAAATTTGAATTTGAATTTTGGATGTAATCTAAATTTCGATATCGAACTTTGAATTTGGATTTCGAATTTGGAATTCAAAATTTGCATTTGAATTTAAAATTCGAATCTAAAATTTGAATTTGAATTTCGAATCTGATAATTCAAAATTTGAATATGAATCTAAATTTGTTCCTAAGTGTTGGGGAAAGGCAACATAAATTTCGTCTTTTCGCGCATGCCTGCCACGTCACAAAGGTACATGTGGCAAAAAAAAAGTGTCGAGAAAAGCTGAAAAGGTAATATGGCAAACCCCTTCTATTTTAAAAGGGTATTTTATCCCCTTAAAGACAAATTATAAATAGGGGCAATTGCAAAACTACCATCGTTTCAAACTCCAATAACGTTTTCACCATCGACTTTCAGATTTTGCAATTTTACCATCGGTTTTTGAATCTGAACAACACTTCTACCACAAGACAGTTGAGAGGCCTTAACGGTGTTAACTTGCTTGCACAAACACAAAAATGCCCCTTTGCAATTTTACCATAGTTTTGATCTTTACTTTGCAAATAAACTACAATTTTGATATGAGACATGTCAGTACATTGCAATTTCGAAATTTGGATAGAATTTGGTATGAAATAAAGAGTTTTGACCAAATTTCATGAAAATTTAAATTTTGGACAAATTTGATTTTTCAAAATTCCAAAAAAAATGGGCCACTATCTCGCAGTAAATGGCAATCGGCAGCAATGGATGGACACAAACAAATGTACCTACAACAGTAGGCTATGGAACACACCAAAGATCCAACGCTCATGAATTACAGAACAGAGAAAGGCAGAGCAGACTAGCAGCAAGCCTGAGATCATTCCAATGCTATCATGCCCTGTAAAAGCAGCCCAATCATGCCTGGCTGCAACTGCATGTTCTCTCGTCCATCACGGCGCGCTGCCGACGTGAATGCAGAAGTGCTAGAACGCGAGCTTGAAGTCCGGGATGTAGAGCTTGATCTTGGAGCTGATCAGCTTCATGGTCATGACTCGGCGAAGAAGGGTAGCTACTCGTTGACGAGCAGGACGAGTGGGCCAAGCATGGTGATGTTTGTCTTGAGCATGCTGCCGGTGATGGACATCAGGTCTACCTTGAATAGTGACACGTCGGTCCCGCCCTTTCCGGTTGACACGCACCTGCTCTTTGTCGCCCTCGACTGAACGCCATAGGCTCACCGTCGGACTTGCTGCTAGGTTAGGTTTGGGTCAGGAGAAGAGAGGTACGACTCGGGTTGGAGAGAATGAAACAGAGAAGGGGCAGAAAGGCCCCATACGTTTTTCCTTTTCTTTTTTTATTTTTTATTTTGTTAATCGGATTGAAGCTAACGTCGGCTCAAAGTGATGGTAAACTACGCATTGGGGGTTGATAAACGATGGTGATTGTGTTGGAGAGAATGAAACAGAGAAGGGGCAGGAAGGCCCGATACGTTTTTCCTTTTATTTATTTATTTACTTTATTATTTTGTTAATCGGGCTGAAGCTAGCATCGGCTCAAGTGATGGTAAACTACGCATTGGGGGTTGAAAAACAATGGTGAGTTTGCAAAATCTCAAACACGATGGTGATTTCGCAATTGGGCTTCAAAATTATGGCTGAAATGCCATTGTCTCTTATAAATATTATGTGGAGGACCTTGGGCAAATAATGAAGAAAATCGGGTAGACGTAAATTTATATAGGCCATTTGGTAAGAGGACAAATCCGGAATTATCCCTCAGTAACCAGCCCACATGGCGCACCTCGGTTGTCCATGCGGGTAAAAGAACAAGGCCCATAGTTGCTTCCATCGACTACTCTTCTGCAATGTACCTAAAAACCTAAAGATCACAACACTTAAACAAACTTGTCAAATCAGCCTAGGACGGAACTTCCGTCGGGGCTCGAAGGGGAAAAACTAGGGAAAGAGTAAGGGAGTGAAATCTCACTGTTTCGCTTGAATAGAAACCTCCTTTCACCTTCTAGAAGTGTTGTACCTGCAAGAATTTGATAGACACGCCACACACAAGTAGATCGGGTAAAAACAAGCGAAGGGGAGAAAGCAAACACACAACAAAGCACAAGAGAGATATGGAGATTTTTCACCGAAGTTCGGACAACGGACAAAGAGGTTCTCACGTCTCCGTTGGGGAGCTCACAAAGAGCCAGGTCTCTCTCAACCCTAATCCTCCCCAAGTGACCACCAAGGTCAAATTTGGTTTTCTTCTTCTTCTTCTTGATTCCTTTCCATTCGGAGGTGAATCACAACCTTCACAAACTTTCCAAGACTCACCACAAACTTGGGAGCTCTAGGGTTGACACCTAGCAAATCTAGGAGAACGAATCTCCAAGAGTAAAAAGTGAAATCGAGGTTGCTTGCAAGGGGAAAATGTGCTCTAGGTTGAGGTCATGCTCTCAAACCTGGATTCAATTTGGGACTCTCACAAATGGCATTGGATCTCAAGGGGAGTGGAGAGGAGTGAGAGTATGAGCTTGAGTGAGATGGGAGAGTTCAAAAAACACCAGCACTTTGCCTCACGAGATGGGGACGCCTTATATAGGAAAGGGAGAAAAAGATCCGTTGCTAGGTCAAGATGGGGATTGATGGAACTTCCGTCGGGGACAGAACTTTCGTCACTCCCCTCGAAATGGGTTGAGCAACGGTCGGGTCGAAAGTTCCATTGAGGACGGAACATCTGTTTGAAGCTCTTTGAAATCGATGGAACTTCCGTCGGGTCAACTTGTACCGAGTTCGGACGTCGGGACGGAAGTTTTGTCGAGGACGAAGTTCCGCAAGAAACTCTCTGGATTTGACGAACTTCCGTCTCCCATGGAACTTCCGTTCCTTCCGAGACAATTGGATTATGTTGGCTTTTTGACATTTTGGTTTCCATGCTATTTTGGGTTCCTAGAGCACATTCTTCCCTGCACGTAAAATCGTTTCACGCCTCTTGAAAGTTTAGCCCTTGCTTTTGAGTAATTGTTCCATCTTTTGTATGAGGGATATACTATCTCACAGCATGTGTATTATTCTTTTGATATCCTGCATATTCACTTAAGATCACATTAGAAGTTTTAATTCTTTGCCATTTATCACCCAAACCCACTAGGGGGCCTAGTTGCATCTTCGGATGCGAGGGTCGAGGAGCGGGAAGCCGAGCGCGCCGTCGCCAATATGTCCATGTGAGGGGGAGCATATTGAATAAAATTATGTATTGATTTGATCGCGAAGATCATATTTGCTATGCACAAATAAAGTTATGTATTGTACTCTTTTCCTTAGTGAGTTTTACTCGAAGGTTTCGATGTAAGGTTTTTGACGAGGCAATACATGCTAATATATCTAATTGCAAGATATTGATTGACACCGACCATATGACATTGGAATGACATTAAGCAAATCCTTAGATACATGAGAAGAATTGAAGATCTCGGATTACTACAGAATTAACATGAACTACAATTTCCTATAAATCAAAAAAGTCAATGAAGCAATCACTTATTGCTACATCGACAGATTACTCGGAGATTATCGCATTTGAAGCTATTAAGGAATGCACATGGTTCAGGAGAATGTGAAGCTATATATTGGATAATTATGGAGTGTCTACTCGATCCCCTAAAATAATCTATGAAGATAATAAAGCTTGTATTGCAAAGATATAATCGGGATATATAATGGACAACATATAAATTACATAAATTCTTCCATGCGCATGATTGCAAAAGAAGGAGAGATTTTGGCAACACTGTCTCGATCTTGTGACAATCTCGCAGATATGTTGACAAAGGCATTACCAGTTTGCATATTTGAAAAGTGTTGGCTAGGTAATGACAGACTTAAAGAAATGACTGGAACAGGGGGAGAACTTCCCTAAGTACGTCACATTCCCGAATTAACAGAATTATCTTGAAGATAGTATATATCGGTCTTGCAGATTGATAAGCATTAATCACGAAGATTAAATCATTTTACTCCTTTTTCCTTATGAGTTTTTCATATGAAGTTTTCTTATTTATAGTTTTGATGAGGCAATGCAAGTTTTCTTATTTATGGTTTTGATGAGGCAATGCATGCAATATAAGAAGTGGTAATATGTGCTCGTTTCTCTATTTTTGCCACTGGGGATTTAAGGAGGCTTTATGAAACATATCTATCACAATAAAGAGTCGAAGGGCGAGTGTTGTAAAAAATGCTTATTGGCTAGGCCCACCTTCTAGAATAAGGCTTCCGACCCATGTGGGCTCCTTATCGAATATGGGCCCAACACGCAGTAGGGTTCCACCCTTATAAATAGTTGAGGAAACGCTCCTTTTTGTAACACGAAAATACAGAGCAATAATGAATATGGTCCCTTCTGCGTGTTTTACTATTTCGTTATGTGGTGATCTACGTACCTGCAATAACCGCTAACTCAACCTAAGGACATTTTAGTCTTTTGGTAGGTCTGTTAGCCACCGTTACCAGATAAAATGGACGGTGGCTTGTGGGTCCAAAAGGTTTAGATAGATGGCACAGAGGTGCAAACGAATTTTTTGGTGGCACACAGGTAAACACCATTTTTTTAATGGCATACAGGTCAATATGTGAGGAAATTAATTTGTTATTGGATTTGTACAGCTGATGCAAAATTGATTTCTTATTACTTGTATCTTTATGTTTATGTATAAGTTGAATGGTAGATATAGATATTTATTAGAAAATAGAAACAGGTAACTGAATGCAGATTAGAAGGTTGTTATGGCTTGTTGAATTAGGAATGTAATTTATGCATATTTTGTGTTTGTTCAGTCAAATATGGTGGTCGTGGTTGGGGTGATAGCATTTGAGGTTATGCAAATATTGCAAGTGTGGAAGGGGTGGATGTGGTGCAGCAAGATTTAAGGACTAAGTTGCAGCAATGTTATTGGTTACAGAATGGATTCAACTCATGTGTCAAGCGAGGAATGCCACGAGGCACAATACAAATATGTGGTAGCAACCATAGTATTGATTTCATGTTCATTTGTCATATTTTGTATTTGTCATGGACTTATTAGTTGTGGACTTGACTTATAGACTTGTGATAATCTGTGAACTTGGTTTAGGGCCCGTTTGGGAGACATCAGATTTTCACAATCCAAGTGTTGGAATCTCCCACGCGTCCAAACGTGCCGAATTTTGGAGGAGTTTCTGGAATCGTTGGTCCCAACTTCTCAAAATCTCGGAAGCCGGCCCGGGTGAGCTAGAGGCAGATACTGCCATAGGAAAAAATCAATCGGTGCCCCACAATCAGTTCCTTCCCGTTCCTTCGACGTACGTCCCTTCTCCCCCAAATCGATCTGCGCCCGTGCCCGTGCTCGTCCTCATCGATCCCCATCAGACCGCCCCCAATCCCGCTCGCCTCTCCGGCCCGCTTGCCCCGACGCGGCTGCTGCACCGGATGGATCCGCAAGGGGGCCACGGCAACGACGTCTTGTGCTGGCATGACAACGCGGCGGCGACGAAAGAAGGCCTCGCCTTCTTCAGCGAGCCCACATGGTTCCACATGGCAGCGGCATCCTTCAGCGGCCGTGGCGGTTGTCCTCGTCATGCCTCCGCCGGAGTTGACGGATTAGACCTCAACTCACAGGCCGACGACTTCCCGGACAACATCTCATACCTGGATTTGCTTCGCTCGTCATCGGGCGTCGCCGTCGGCGAGGGTGACCGCGGCGCAAAGCGGGGCGTTGTTCGTGCTGCTGGTCGTGGTGCCGGCGGTGCACGTTGGAATGTCCGTGGCGCAAGGTTGTCGTCTAATTGGACTTCCGGACCTGCACGCCGCCATAGCTTTGGCGCTGGTCGTGGGGCGGGGCTCTGTCCTCCTGCATCCCCTATGGAACGACAGTTCCGTGCACCTCGGCCTGCACCAGGACGAAGCAAGTTGGCGGGCGCAACATCCAGTCCTGCTGATGATGGCTTGGGTGTTGGGCTCCGTGAGACTAACGCATCGCCTTGGAGCCAGAATCCCTATGATGAAGATGATGTACAATTGTCGGATGCAACTGTGAGCATCTACCTTAACTAAGGCCCCGTTCGTTTCCCGCCCTCTAAAATTTAGCATTGTCACATCAAAGAGAATCTTATTATTTATGAATATTTCGATCAATTTAATGACAAAACCCTATTGACAGATTGGTGTTAATTTTCGAGATGAATCTAATGAGCTTAATTAATTTATATTTTGCTAAAGTGATGCTACAAGTAACCGTCCTCTAATCATGACTTAATTAACCTCATTAGATTCGTCTCGTAAATTAGTCTAGGGGCCTGTAATTTATTTTATAATTAAATTTTATTTAGTACCTATTTAAAATTCTTTTTGATGTGACAGCTATAAAGTTTAGACCCCAGGAAACGAACACCCCCTAAATAATACAGTACAAATTCACCTCCGGATGTGTGCTTACGCTTGTAAGGTGCTTTCAGTAGTCTAAAGATCAATTCTAATTGATGTTCTAATGTTTTCTGCAATTAATTGGGTGCACTAGAAGGATGATGTATTTGACAAGGCTGATTGGGGCAATAGTGCCAATAATGTTGCGTTTTGTGACATATATGCGTTGAGGAAATTAGAGCCGATAATAGGAACAATGGAGTGTTAACTAGTACTGGGTATAAAAACATAGCGAGGAAATTTGAAGGGAGGACAGGACTGCGTCACTCTCGACAACAGTTCAAGAATAGATGGGAAGCACCGAGGCGCATGTATGCCTTCTGGTTGTGGCTGAACAAACAAAGTAGACTAGGGAGAAGTAATGGTAGTGGCTGAACAAACAAAGTGGACTAGGGAGAAGTAAAGGAACGGTTGTGGTAGATGATGAATGGTGGAAAAAACATACTAAGGTATTTTTACAATCCTATAAACACCTGTAACATGTTGTACATACTTTCTAATAATCTGATGACTAAATTCAATATTCTATTTTTCTTTAGAATCACGACGAATGGAGGAAGCTGAGATATGGTCCTCCGGAAAATCTAGCAGAGCTTGAAGTGATGTTTGAGAATATTGCAGTGGATGGGTCTACTTCTTGCATACCTGGCAAACAAAGTGAAGGTGAGGAAGGTGCTGAAGGTGAAGGTGGTCAAGTGATTACTGGGAGCTTGAAAAGGAACAATAGCACAATTTCAAGTGCAACCAACCCCATGAAGAAGTCAAAGAGTCCAATGGTTAAGGTTATGAAGGGCATATGTGAGTCTACGCAAGCGACTTGTAACGTAGCTCAAAAAGCAATGCAGGGAGACTATAATGTTGAAGCCATAAAGGAAGTCATGCGCTTGGTTGTCGAGTGTGGGGCAACGGAAGGAACAGATGGGCATTTTATGGCAACTAAATTGCTTGTGAAGCCGGAGTACCGTGCAATGTTCCTCACCTTGCAGACCAAAGAAGGAAGACTGGATTGGTTGAAGAGGTGGTGCAAGGAGAAGAAAATAAAGTAGCTATGTCAGCTATATGTGTCCAATTATGTGCATAACATCTATGTTCCATATATGTGTCCAGTTAATTGAACTACTTGTGTTGTCCAAGTGTCTAAATATATCCGTGTATATGTGCGTGTATGGTTAAATTAGGTGAACTGTGTGTCCAGATATATGCAAAGTGAACTACTTGTGTTGTGATATGTGAAATAAATGAAATTATGTGTCCCTATCTATCAGTGTAACCATTTTCTTTTATCATGTAGACGAACTCTTCATCCAGTGCTTGATGAGGATGATTAAGAAGACAAATCTTCTTCAAGTGGTGATGACAAAACAAATACGACCGCACTCAACGCATTGGAGCTTGCCTTGCAATTTGGAGCTGTGGTGTGCATGTTTGGTATGTACCATGAATCAACTTTCATGAATAAAACTAAGAACTTGAAAACCGGTCTATCCGGTTATGAGTGGGTCATGAAAACTCTGGACAATCCAACGGCTTGCTACAACATGTTTAGAATGAGTAGGAAACTCTTCTACGAGGCTACATGATGAGTTAGTGACAAAATATGGTTTGAGGTCATCGGATGAGTTCTGTGGAGTCTTTGGCCATGTTCTTGTGGATCATTGGTGCCCCACGATCAGTTCGACAAGTTGAAAACTGTTTTGAGAGGTCAACTGAAACCGTTAGTCGGAAATTTAATGAAGTGTTGAGATGTGTCTCTAGTCTCTCGAGTAGAAATTATCAAACCAAGAGATCCTCAATTCAGGACGAGTGCATCCAAAACTACATTGTCCTCGTTTCTCATCGCACTTTGACAATTGCATTGGGGCACTAGATGGAACTCATATACCTGTTATTGTTCCATCATCGAAGGTGCCTCAACATATGGATCAGTATGGCTATTCTACCCGGAACGTATTGGTTATTTGTGATTTTGACATGAGGTTCACTTTCGCGGTGGCGGGATGGCCGGGGTCTGTACATGATATGAGGATTTTCAATGATACCGTAACCAAATATGAGGATACGTTTCCGCATCCTCCGCCAGGTAATTTCATATCTTAAATACTAGTAGTGCAAATAATGTTGTGACCTATATTTTTAAAAAAGTTTATGGGTAACATGTTTTGCATTGCACTATTATTTTGTTAGGAAGTTTTTTTTTGGTGGACTCGGGGTACCCAAATAGACCTGGTTACCTTGCACCTTACAAAGGAACCAAGTACCATTTGTCGGAGTTCCGGCAAGGTCCAGGGCCAAGAGGCAAAAAGGAGGTATTCAATTATGTTCACTCTTCTCTTCGCAATGTCATTGAAAGGTCTATTGGAGTATTGAAGATGAAGTGGCGGATTTTATTAGACTTACCAAGTTATCCAATGAGAAAACAAAGCAAAATAATATTAGCTTGCATGACCTTACATAATTTTATTCGTGAAAGTGCATTGAAGGATCAAGATTTTGACATGTGCGATCAAAATGAGGACTACATGCCATTACCCGAAGAGTCGTTATCGCAACAAAGGCATATTAATAATCAACCGGGTTAGTGCCTTCCGTGACTCTATAGTTGATGCTTTATATGTTACTAGAGTTGAGAGAATGTGAGGCTCTATGTATGGGAAATGAACTTATTTTGTATGATACTGTATCATATACATTGCACTGTACCATAAACTGATGTGTGCTCGAAGACAAATGTAATGTTGTTGACATTTGTATGATAGTCAGTTCGTGCATAAAAATGAGAATGACTAGTTACAACAGAAAACAATTGTAGAGAAAATGATAAAATTATTTGAATCAGCCAAGCTGGGCCTACGTGGGCTACAAAAGTAGCTTTTGGTAGCTGGCCTCCAAACAGGAGCAACAGATTTTGGGCTGAATCTAGCTTTTGGTAGCTATAGCAAAATCCAGATTTTCAGAATTGCTTGTAGAAACCAAAGGGGCTCTTATGCCCATGTGCGCCCTGCCAACACGAGGGCAGAGGCTCAGGTTGACCGCTAGCACTTTGGCCAACATTGGCGTCAAAAATGAACTAGGTCGGTACAGGAGTCCATTGGCTAGCCTTAGGCCATCAATCCAAATACATCTGTCCGACCCAGTCAACGACCAAAATTTGGCTGCAAACCAAACGTGGTCATTGTTTCACGTCTTGGGGTGCCTGCGTCCATGCTATTGAAATGTATTTTTTACTCAAAAGTAAGGGTTGCTTTGCTTTTAATGTTGCAAACATCTGTCCTCTCAGATGGTGTAGAAACATGTTGTAATGGAGTTACCGAATCGCGCCTGGATTTCTTTCTGTCCAAAATGCTAAGATTATTGTGGTCAGCAGCGTTCCAAGCATCAACAGGAACCCTGCTTCCAGGCCGCACTTCATCAAACACAACAACACATGTGATCTGTCTGAGTGTACATGCGCGCGCACTGGGCCGGCTTTTGAAAGTTGCTGAGACACATGCCCCGGCATAGGCATCCCTTGCATTATGGGCCGGCAGGACCCTGTCAGAGGAAGGCATAGGCAGTCACTAAAATGCATTCCAATAACTAATGAATCTGCTGAATAATAACACTTGAGCGATTTTCGGATGACAAGCAGTGAAGCGAAAGAAAACAGTCAGTGAGAGCAGTGGTGTGAGTAGCAACTGCCTAGGCAGGATTCAAGCAAAGCAGATACAGGGAGCCGGCCGGTCTTTTCTGCTCAATCACTCATCCAATCCAATGCCTACGGAGTTGATTGCGTAGTTTCGCAAAAGAGAGAAAACAAAAGGGTTGAATTAGCCTGATAGATCGCACTCTCGCAAGCGCTTGGATCACGTGCACCAAGATAGCTTTGGATCCAAAAGCTCAGTTAACCCAACCGCAGCACCCGGCCAGCATTGCATAGATTCTCGCGCCACGTACCCCCGGGCGTCCGTACGGCCGAGCCCGCCCCGACCAAACCGGCCGGCGCGCGGCCAATCATCGCAGCACGCGGCGCCGCCGATCTGTCGTGTCCTCCGCCTGCCGGAGTTGGTGAGGATAGGGGTGGCGTGGCGTGCGGAGCAGTAGGTGCGCTCATCGGCCAGTGACCTTGCGCTCGCGATTACCTTGAGCTCACTACTTGTTGCATCCAAACATTACCAATTTTTCTAAAATCAAATTTTTATGTCAATCTTTTCTAAAACTGCAAAAGTAATGTATATTCAGACAGAGCCTACTTAGGCTCCCATTTTATTGTGGGTAATTGTTTCTTAATTCTATGATTTTATATGTAAGGAACTAAACTTTGATTTTTCTTATATGATCATATAAAATTTACAATATTTATAGAGAGGATGGTGGGTACTCGTACATAAAAATCATACAATGTGCAAATAAGCCTTGAGCCATAGGTTCTCGATTAGTTTGCAAACCTAGCCTATGATCCCACCAACAAAAAAAACTGTATTTTTTTACCAGTGAAGGAAAACTATAAATTAATTTGATGTAAATAGCTTGTCAGTTGCGAATAGCTTAAAGATCAGGTGGGTCATTGATAATCCATGTTAACATTTCGAATCTTTGAGTTTCCTGTGACAAATCTCTTACTTAAGCTAGAGGCGTTGCTATGGCGGAGGATGGAAAACGACGGCAGAGGGAACTATGAAAGTAATGATTAAGAATTTAACAAAAATGAAACTACACAAAGAAAAATGCCTTTCTGCAACAAATAAAAAGATAACATCACTGAAACAAAGCTCTGCAAAAAAAAGTCTTACTTATGGACAAAACCATGTTATTATTACCGGGCATGTGCACCCAAAAAGAATACAAATATATTCATGGTGTTATGTATGCATAGGGAATCGTGTAGATGCATTACTCTCAACCTAGGGTTATGTACTTTTAACACAGCAAAATTATGATTGCTCTATACTTAGAATAGAGGAATTCCAACTCCTTTACTTTTCATGTTGCCAAGTTTGTCCTCCCAGATGGTGTAGAAACATGTTGTAATGGAGTTAGTAAATCCCACGGGCCTCCTCTCCTCGCACCTCGGTTTCATCAGCATTCCAAGCATTGACAGGGACAAGGGATTTCGCTTCGAGGCCCACTGCGTCGCCTCTTCATGGACAGACGGTGCGCGCGCGCTGGGCCGGCATTTGAAAGTTGCTGAGACAGATGCCCAGGCATAGGCATCCCTTGCATTATGGGCCGCCAGGGCCCTGTCAGAGGAAGGCATAGGCAATCACTAAAACGAACCGATTTATTCCGAGGACTAATGAATCTGCCGAATAATACTACTTGAGCGATTTTCAGATCACAAGCAGTGAAGCAGTGGTGTGCGTGAGTACCCACTGCCCGGGCAGGATTCAAACAAAGCAGATACAGGGAGCCGGCCGGTCTTTTCTGCTCACCCATCGTCCATCCAATCCAATGCCTACGGAGTTGATTGCGTAGTTTCGCAAAAGAGAGAAAACAAAAGGGTTGAATTAGCCGGATAGATCGCACTCTCGCAAGCGCTTGGATCACGTGCACCAAGATAGCTTTGGATCCAAAAGCTCAGTTAACCCAACCGCAGCACCCGGCCAGCATTGCATAGATTCTCGCGCCACGTACCCCGGGCGTCCGTACGGCCGAGCCCGCCCCGACCAAACCGGCCGGCGCGCGGCCAATCATCGCAGCACGCGGCGCCGCCGATCTGTCGTGTCCTCCGCCTGCCGGAGTTGGTGAGGATAGGGGTGGCGTGGCGTGCGGAGCAGTAGGTGCGCTCATCGGCCAGTGACCTTGCGCTCGCGATTACCTTGAGCTCACTACTTGTTGCATCCAAACATTACCAATTTTTCTAAAATCAAATTTTTATGTCAATCTTTTCTAAAACTGCAAAAGTAATGTATATTCAGACAGAGCCTACTTAGGCTCCCATTTTATTGTGGGTAATTGTTTCTTAATTCTATGATTTTATATGTAAGGAACTAAACTTTGATTTTTCTTATATGATCATATAAAATTTACAATATTTATAGAGAGGATGGTGGGTACTCGTACATAAAAATCATACAATGTGCAAATAAGCCTTGAGCCATAGGTTCTCGATTAGTTTGCAAACCTAGCCTATGATCCCACCAACAAAAAAAACTGTATTTTTTTACCAGTGAAGGAAAACTATAAATTAATTTGATGTAAATAGCTTGTCAGTTGCGAATAGCTTAAAGATCAGGTGGGTCATTGATAATCCATGTTAACATTTCGAATCTTTGAGTTTCCTGTGACAAATCTCTTACTTAAGCTAGAGGCGTTGCTATGGCGGAGGATGGAAAACGACGGCAGAGGGAACTATGAAAGTAATGATTAAGAATTTAACAAAAATGAAACTACACAAAGAAAAATGCCTTTCTGCAACAAATAAAAAGATAACATCACTGAAACAAAGCTCTGCAAAAAAAAAGTCTTACTTATGGACAAAACCATGTTATTATTACCGGGCATGTGCACCCAAAAAAGAATACAAATATATTCATGGTGTTATGTATGCATAGGGAATCGTGTAGATGCATTACTCTCAACCTAGGGTTATGTACTTTTAACACAGCAAAATTATGATTGCTCTATACTTAGAATAGAGGAATTCCAACTCCTTTACTTTTCATGTTGCCAAGTTTGTCCTCCCAGATGGTGTAGAAACATGTTGTAATGGAGTTAGTAAATCCCACGGGCCTCCTCTCCTCGCACCTCGGTTTCATCAGCATTCCAAGCATTGACAGGGACAAGGGATTTCGCTTCGAGGCCCACTGCGTCGCCTCTTCATGGACAGACGGTGCGCGCGCGCTGGGCCGGCATTTGAAAGTTGCTGAGACAGATGCCCAGGCATAGGCATCCCTTGCATTATGGGCCGCCAGGGCCCTGTCAGAGGAAGGCATAGGCAATCACTAAAACGAACCGATTTATTCCGAGGACTAATGAATCTGCCGAATAATACTACTTGAGCGATTTTCAGATCACAAGCAGTGAAGCAGTGGTGTGCGTGAGTACCCACTGCCCGGGCAGGATTCAAACAAAGCAGATACAGGGAGCCGGCCGGTCTTTTCTGCTCACCCATCGTCCATCCAATCCAATGCCTACGGAGTTGATTGCGTAGTTTCGCAAAAGAGAGAAAACAAAAGGGTTGAATTAGCCGGATAGATCGCACTCTCGCAAGCGCTTGGATCACGTGCACCAAGATAGCTTTGGATCCAAAAGCTCAGTTAACCCAACCGCAGCACCCGGCCAGCATTGCATAGATTCTCGCGCCACGTACCCCGGGCGTCCGTACGGCCGAGCCCGACCCCGACCAAACCGGCCGGCGGCCAATCATCGCAGCACGCGGCGCCGCCGATCTGTCGTGTCCTCCGCCTGCCGGAGTTGGTGAGGATAGGGGTGGCGTGGCGTGCGGAGCAGTAGGTGCGTCCTCCATCGGCCAGTGACCTTAATCAATTAGCTACTAATTAGTTAATTAAAGTTGGTACAGGTATAGCCAGTGCGTGGGCTCGGGCAGCTAAATCGGACGAGAGCGCGTGTCGCCGTTAACTTTGGCGAGATGCGCCTAAAGTTGGGCGCGTTGGTTGACCTACCGGCATGTGGCCTTGCTTTGCTTTGCTTCCACCGCCGGCCATTCAGCGCAGAGGTATGTAGACCAGTGCGTCTCTCTCTCAGTGGAGTCTTAAGCTCACTGCACACTTGGCACTGAACGAACAGTGGAACATGAATGCGTGCCGTCAGTGTCCGGTGATGGCGGATCGCCCTAACAAACAGGCCTACAAATCTACACGTATTGTACATCTGAAGGCGACCGTCCGTTAACTTTGGCGACGATGCGCGAACAAGTCGGTGCGGCGTTAGTTGACCTACCGGGCACCGGCACGTGGCGCAGACGACGTCAGTGATAAAAGAATAACTGCATCTCCCTCGCCGTCAGTGACATAAGTATATCTTTAGGACTAGCTCAGAGTCACTACTGCACACTCGGCACTAAACAAAACTGCCGGTGACTGTGGGTGCCCCAACAAATCGGCACTGTAACTGCGTATATGCACATGTACGTACAGGCATTGTATATTTGAAGGCGACAGGTGGCGGCAGCGGCAAGTATAAATTATTCTCGATTCGAGATGTCGACAACACAGGAGCACCGGTTAATTAGTAAGTCATGATCATGCTAATATAAGCTAGCTTTGGATGAGGACGAATCTCACCATATGCCCATTCTGTTCCGCCGAGCATCTCGTGTATACGAGAATGAACAGGGAGGAAATACGTAGTAGACTGTTCTCCCAAGTGCAACTGCAAGTGTCGGTCCTGTATCTTATTCCTGTGTGAATTCAGGAATATAATGTAGTTCGTATATGATAATATTAACTAATGATGTCCGGTTACTATACCTTGTCCGGCACACTAGCTAGGCTCCATTTCCGGAGGAACGTAAAATGTAATGGGCTGCTCCGGAAAAAAGAGCTGCTTTAGCAACACGCCGTGCCACCCCCGGCCGAGATCTACTTTGGTTCTTCCCAACCACTCTAGCTAATCAAATCATTGTCCTTTCTCTTCGACCTTCACTTCTTTACTCCAAAGGAAACGTCACAGACATCGCTTATCCTTGGCTGCCACTAACCCTTTTTTATTTTTTTTTGCTGAGGAATTGGTACCAGCAGTAACCTCACATCGTTTGTCTAATCGAAAGCGAGCTGTTAGCACCTCATCAGCTCCCAACTACCTGTCGAGAAAAAGCGGTCGATCGCGATCATTGCCCACCGTGGTGATCAGCCACAGATCACTTCCCCTGCTCCAACTCTTTCCCTTCATTGCGTTTGCGTCGTAATAATCGCCTCCGACATCCGTTCCCCTCGTGCTGTCAATATATCTTCAGCTCTTTAATTAATTCGTACTACCTCGGAATTATATGAAAGCCAGTAACGAGCCGTAGTAATAAAAGAAATTCTGAAAGCTGCTGCTGGACACGTCGTCAACTCGTCATGCAGCCGCATTAACACGGAACGAATCGCTTCCCTCTAGAAGCTGCACCGAGTGGTTGAGATTTTCGTTATGTTCAGACGAGCGAGGTATACGACCACGGAACAGCTAGCATAACTTTGTTGATCCGTAGCTAGCGTTCCTAACAGTCGCCAAGGACTTTGCATTTGCCGCCCACGCCCAGACGATCAGTAGCCCTGCTCAAACTCTTTCCCTTTTTCGTTGCGTCATAAACCGCCTCCAATATTCTCGTCCTGGGAACCGTTAGCCCCTCACCATCCTGTGTTTCGTCAGAAACAGAAAGTGTATTCCTCTTGTCATGTAAGGGTTGATCAACACATACACTTTTGGATTGGCAATCAAAGGTCCGATTCTTGGGAGTCCATACACCCGAACTGAGCCGCAATAAAATTCCCGAAAGGTCCCGGCGGACACGTCACGCAGCAGCATTAACACCGGATGATTCGCTGCAGCACCGATTGGACGGGATTTTCAATTTATTCGGAGTGGGTATACGGCCGCGGAATAATGTAACTTTGTTGATCCGTAGCACTCGTAAACAGTCCCCACGCCGTCCGGCGTCCCTTCAGTAGATAATACGGATATCAATTCACGATTTGTGCGCCCAAACTGATGGTCCAATCATGCAAGATCGTGGGGTTCCGTCGCGGCTGCAAAATACGTGCCGCGTGAGGGCGACTGCACGTTCGCCAAGTACATCCAACAAGCGATTATTCACAGTCACACGTAAGTGCAACTTAATTAGCAGCACATACTCTTCCCTGTGCACTTTTTTTTAAAAAAAAACTAACTATGTCTTGTGTTGCATGTAAAAACTGCGCGGCGGAGGCGGTCATATATAGCACTTTATTTCAAGAAAAGAAATTAGGATATTGCGTTTAATTTGGACCTCATATGTGGAAGGAGATAAGCGTAGTGTTGATTGCAGTCGATCCGTGCTTTAAAGCAGCACGGATGGATAGAGCCCCCATCCTTTTCGAAGAAGAAAATAAAAACCGATAGAGCCCCATCCCTTGGATACATGGGCCACATTTCCGGCGTACTACTCCTTTACTAAATTATTGTCGCTGTTGACTTTTTCAGTAACGTTTGATCATTCGTCTTATTCAAAAAATTTCTTCAAATACAAAAAGTTATATACTATATTTCAAGTTTATTTAGTGATAAATCATATTCTAACAAAATATATGATATTTCTTAAACTTTTTTGAATAAGACGAATGGTCAAACGTTACTGAAAAAGTCAATAGCGACAACAATTTAGTAAGGAGAGGAGTATATCGTAATTATATCACTCTTTAAATTGGGAGTGGTGGATCTATATCCTCCCAAGCAGAGAAGCAGTTAGCAGAGAAGCCGATCGAGCCATCTCCGACACACCGAAAGTAGAGTAGAGGTATCCATCCACCCATCACCAGTAGGAGTACTCTGATAAGAAATCTGTTAGATATATACTAGTAGTATAGTATTAATTCATCGTAAAGAAAAATAAACTGAAGCTAAAAATCCAAAAGAAAAGGTGTCCAGTCTGTGACGGTGATGAGTGTCCCGTCCCAACCGAAAGCAACCTCGGAGTCGGAGCACCAACCATGGGCTTGTTAGTTTCCCCTATCTAATTTTTAGAGGTCAAATCAAAGAGAATTTTATCATTTTGAAGTATTAAATAAAGTCTAATCTCGAAATTAATTACAGATTCCCTATCTAATTCACGAGACGAATCCAACGAGGATAATTATAGTATTATTAGAAGATGTTTATCAGTAGCATCATCTGTAGCAAAATATAGATTAATTAGGATCATTAGATTCGCCTCGCAAATTAGAGAGGGTCGCGACATAGGTTTTGTTATTAAATTAATAAAATTACTACTAAATAGTAAGATTCTCTTCGATGTGACAAGTATCTAAATTTTAGAGGTGGAAACGAACGGGGCCATAGTACTACACCTTGCTCGCTTTGCTTTGCCTGCGCTTCACTTCACTCTAACGCAGACCCAGCAGCGCTCTCGCAGTCGCAGGGTCATATAGCCAGCAGCAGCAGCAGCAGCAGCAGCAAGGTCACCCACTCACTCACGACGAGCTAGGAGAAGGACATGTCGAGCCCGATGCACGTGCGCAAGGCGGTGCAGTTCGCGTCGCTGCGCGCCAAGCTCGCGCAGGGCAAGGGCGGGCTGGCCCTTCGCCTCCTCCTCGCGGCGGGGCTCGCCGCCTTCCTGCTCGTCTTCGCCGCGCGCTCCTCTCCTCCCCTCTCCATCCTCCTCCTCGTCGTCGTCGTCGTCGTCGCGGCAGCAGACGAGCACCGCCACAGACTGCTCCTCCACCACCACGACCACCGGCAGCGACGAGGGCAGGAACAACAGGCTGCCGGCGGAGGTGATGGACGCGCTGGTGCACTACGCCACCTCGAACACGACGCCGCAGCAGACGCACGCGGAGATCAGCGTGTCCCTGCGCGTGCTGCAGCGCCGGGCCCCCTGCAACTTCCTGGTGTTCGGGCTGGGCCACGACAGCCCCATGTGGGCCGCGCTGAACGCCGGCGGGCGCACGCTGTTCCTGGAGGAGGACGCGTCGTGGATCGCCAGCGTGCAGGCCAAGCACCCGCACCTCCACTCCCGCCACGTGGCCTACGACACCGTGCTCACCGACGCCGACGCGCTGCTCGACCTGCGGGCCCACCCGGCCTGCACGGCCCAGCCGGACCTGCAGGCCGCCGCGGCCGGCGGGTGCCGCCTCGCCATGACGGGCCTGCCGGACGAGGCCCGCGAGGTGGAGTGGGACCTGGTCATGGTGGACGCGCCCACCGGGTGGACCCCGCAGTCGCCGGGCCGGATGAGCGCCATCTACACGGCCGGCATGCTCGCGCGGGCCCGGACACCCGGCACCGGCCCCACCGACGTGTTCGTGCACGACGTGGACCGCCCCGTCGAGGACAGGTTCTCCAAGGCGTTCCTGTGCGAGGGCTACCTCGCCGACCAGGTGGGGCGCATCCGCCACTTCGTCATACCCAGCCACCGCGAGAAGGAAGGCACGCCGTTCTGCCCGCCCTGATTGCTCATGGGTTGCTCATGTGTACAAGCTCCTCCCCCTCCTCTGCTCTTTTCATTTTGCTTTTATTGCTCCACGTACAGATGGATCCAGGGTACACACGCACCACCGGCGTGTGGCGGCGGCGGCCGTACCTCGAGTTATTGATTCGTTCTTGTGCCATACTGCTACTACCCAGATCGAGTACTGCAGTTACTATAATAGCTCATCCCATCGATTAGGATGTTGTTATTACGACGTCAATCATGCGTGGTACTACCAGAATTACTCTTGTGTAGAGGCGGGAACATTTATTCCGTTATCTAAAAAACAGAATTATTGTTAACTCCTTTTTGAGGACCATCATACCGAGTTGGGCTCCGTGGCAGGGGCACTGCCCGATTGATCCATGACCAGACGTGTTGGATTGTCTTTGCGATCTCGTTCCACACATTTGTGTGATCGCTGATGACACGCTATCATCTTCAGGTGAGAGAGAGTAGGTGAGTGGCTGAGCCTTTGTGTAGTGAGTGTGGACAAACGCCACTCCTGCTCAAAGTGTGCCCGCCCAAATGCAGCTGCTAGTAGCTACGACGAATAAATGTCATAATTACCTCGGTCATTTGGAGGAGATACTAGTACAAGACATGGCAACTGCAGTGAACCCGTCCTTCTGGTGTTAGTGTGAAGCCAATCATCACTCCATTAGGTACAAGCACCACACACATGGAAAAGAGTTTCACCAGCTGCTTCCCTGAGTTTGATGCCTTTCGAATGTCTCTGCGCCGCCTTTTCACCAGAAAAGCACCGTGGGGTAGCACTAGTATTTGGTGGGCAGAGCTTTGATTGCAGCGGCACGTCGTCCAAGGAGGGGAACTGCCTGGGGAGCCGTACCTAGGACTCTGGCAGCAGCCCTTTCACGATCCCGTCATCCGTGCTCTGCACTTTGCACGCCACCAGTCCAAGGCAGGTGGTCACTACCCTGCCTGCCAAGCCATTGCACCTCAATTTTGTTTCTTTGCTACTCCTCTATCTCTAAATATATGGTGTTTTGGAGTTTGAATTTTTCTAAATGTAGAGCGTTTTGTAGATAAGACAATCTCGGGGTTGATAGGAAAGGTAAAAATAAAGGATATAGTAGTCTTTTAACACTAACTAATTTTATGTTTGAATGCTAGAAAGTCCTACATTTAGGGATGGAGGGAGTAGTAGCTTACCCGACTGCCCTTGAACTACGAACGGCCGTGTCGGCGTTACTACCCCTCATCCTTCTTCGCCTTGCTCACGTTTGAGCCAGTTCATCATCTTTTTTCTGGCCCGTTTCAGTGTTTTTTTGTTGTACCGCGAGGGCTAGCGAACATTAGGGAATGATGAAGCGTACATGGGCGTGTCTCGGCCCCCACACACACGGAAATGGAGGAAGAAGCTAGAACAACGAGAACGCTTCTGCCCGGCAGCGGCAGGAGAGTGTGCGTGGTGTCGCCTCCCGTTCTCACATGCGCTCCGACGGCCCGATTCTGATTGCGTGTACATACGGGTTCCACTGCTTACTTTCCGTTCAGCCTCGGATCAGAGCACACACGTCGCAGATCTCGAGCGTACGTCGTACCCGATTTTCCCTCGCCGAAATCCACATGGATGGATACATCATACACGTACCGTCATTGCTGTCGTGGATGTTTTATGGCGCATTATCCGCGATCCAAAATTCGTTTCCGAGTTTATACTATATAGTACGCGAGATAATTGCTGAGAGGATGAGCACGCGTGCGTCATCTCGAGTGAGTGGCCGAGAGTTGGACACTCCCAAGGTGCCATCACTGCACTTTGTCGATTCCAGGAGATATTTTTGCATGATTGAATATATATCGCTGATACAAAAAAATTCAGGTATACGGTCTCAAGCTCAACCCGGGCAAGCGGTATTTATCAAGTATCGCTGATCGATGGCACGCTACCAGTACCGGACACGCATGAACTTCGATGTTTACTTGCATCCAATCCCCAACCCTGCGTTTTTTTTTCTTTCTTCTTCTATAGTGATGGACATGTCCTCCATTATTGCATATCCTCCGTATTTATAGTCTGTAGGTGAGGAAATACGTACGCCTCTACTAGATTTCTTTTAATTCTCTGGTGTCCTCCCATGGTCCATGGATGGAGGACATGCCAATCCGCGTAGGACATGCACATGGTCAGACACATTCGTTTGCATTCTACTAGTATTATTTGCATGGGAAATCTAGGTAGAGAACCCCAGGATTCGTATTGGACTGTTAGGTACGTATCGCGTTGTCTATTGTATTCAGCGTGATCAAAATTTGATGCTCGTTGGAGTGTTTCTGGACTGCGTATGTACTCGTATCATTTGGATTTAAGATATTCTGTTTCTGATAGCAACAATACTTGGATGGATGGACAATGCTAATATGCAACAAATTTGGATGCATGAAACGTTCATGTTAGAGCAAACTTTTGGATGGATTTTTGGGATCCTATCGCCCTCTGGCACGGCATTTAAAATGCTGTCCCGTTGCTGTTTGTTCCACCCGTTTTGTACTTGAATAGCTGGTGAGTGTGGCCACAGTTTGAGGGCCTCCACAATGGTCAGTGCAGACTATCTGTACGTGCAACGTGTCGCACGAGTACTCGTTTTCCTCCGAATCCCGTTCTGACATGGTAAAGCTCGTCGCCAGTAGACCCGACTGGCAGCGACTACCTGTACCCAACCCTGTAGACCACCGCGCCCCGAGCGCTAACTGCATCTCCCGCGTGTTAGACGTGCGGATGGATGAGGACGATGAAGGTACAAATAAAATAGCCAATGTGGGACCTTTGCTGCAGCTACTTAAAGTTGAGTTTCTCTCTCCGGAAACAACACAAGTAGCTTTACCCAACTTTTACCTATTCTACCGATGGAGCTGCTATGATGGAGTGTTTCTGCAGTGCATGAATCGCCTTTTTAGCTGGTGGGGCGCACTGCCATTTGGTTTCCTTGGCACTGTGGTCAAGGACGAATCGCATCGTAATTCGCGCCTAGCTTTTTGATAGTCGCCCTAGGGTGGGTTCTTTCTGAGTTCTAAACTTTATAGCTGTCACATCAAAAAGAATCTAATAATTTAAGAAGTACTTAAATCTTATATTTACTAATTGGAGGCTTCTTTTGAGGCCTCCACGTTAATCGGACAAAAACCCTAGAAATTTTCACAAAAAAGCAAAACATCTGGCCATCAAGTTTGGTGCTCTATTAACGATAGCCATTGGATTTAACATGATTGAAATTACCCACATATGCCATTATGAAACTAGCCATATGTGCTATTAGAAATTTCCTAAGAAAAAAAATCAGACATCTTCTAAGCCCAGCCCTGCCTTTCGTGGTTGTTCGGCTTGCTTTTATCCTTTTCATATGCGTATATATTCGGCCTATGTATTCCCGCATACTTCATGCCCTAGCAGTTGGGGCCGGCGCCGGCGCCGGCGCTACTAGGTAGCCATCATGGAGTTGCTAGCGAGAGCAGAAGCTACAGTTCCCTCGGCAAGATGAATACACATGTAGCTTTCTTGATCGTCTGCCATGTACTGCTCAAGGTAGGACAACGATGGCCACATATGAGTTTCCGGTTCACGGGATCAGCAGAACTGCCTGCGAATATATCCAACTGCAAGGAAAACACTTCATCTTTTACGGCAAAGACAACGGTGTCAGCAGCCAGTTGCATGACAATTAGCTACAATCTGGAGGGTTAACATGTACAATCTCCTCACGAACAATCGATGATGCCGCTCAGATCTCATGTTGCTTATCGTTCTGTTTTGGGTGTGCACAGGTAGAGAGAATAATCCTTGGAAGGGGAGGAAAGAGAGAAGAAACAAGAGCCCCATGGAGCATAGATATACATGCACCACTTAGTAAAAAATTGGAGGTAGGCTCTATTCAAGTATTATACACATTACACCGAGATCATATATTAGAAATTAGACAATTATTAGAGAGTAAGATTTACAAATATCAATATTTTTTTATTAGAACCAATGCCATGCTAATAGGAATCATCGATGTTGCAGCTCAGATCTCATGTTGTTTATCGTTCTGTTTTGGTTGTGCACAGGTAGAGACAAGAATGAAGCAGAGGAAAGAGAGAAGAAACAAGAGCCCCACAGATCAGATATACATGCACCACTCGGTAAGAATTTGGAGGTAGGCTCGATTCAAGTATTATACTCATTAATGTTGCATGTCAAAACAAGAGTAACTTAGAACCGAGATCATATATATATGAAATTAGAGAACTGTTGAGAGTAAGATTTACAAATATCAATATTTTTTTATTAGAATAACTGCCATGCTAATTAATTAACCTTGAAGAATATGCATCATATCATTGAGATTACAAAGTCAATGACTAAAAAAATCAATCTGTGTGCGCCTTTTGTGAGCTCTGCACCATGCATGGAATCAAGGGCCATGCAACAGCAGACTGATGCTCAATTTTTCTAAAAATGTCTTAAGAGGAAATTCAATGTTTCATCCTGACCCAACTTTTTCTAATAAATCTATGCTTTTTCATGATAAATCTATGCTTTTTAACATCCGCATACCATTTACCCTTTATCTAGGAGGCATCCTCGATGGTGGATTTCTGACTAGGAGGCATCCTCCAAACAAAACTAAACCTAAGATTGCAACATGTTTCGCTGCTACTGTTATAATCAATCTAATTGTAATGCTCAAAGTGTGTCTAACTTACATTTTATATTAAAGTAATGAAGAACATATAAAGACTATAAAACCCAGCTAACACTATCACTTCAATGTGAACCAAAATAGGGAAGGAAAAAGCACTAGCCGTGCTGAAGAACGGGTTGATAGACTAGTAAAGTTTAATTATAAAATAAATTATAGGCTCCTAGACTAATTCACGAGACGAATCTAATGAGGTTAATTAAGTCGTGATTAGAAGACGATTACTGTAGCATCACTTTAACAAAACATAAATTAATTAAGCTCATTAGATTCATCTCGAAAATTAGCATCAATCTGTCAATAGGGTTTTGTCATTAAATTGGTCAAAATATTCATAAATAGTAAGATTCTCTTTGATGTGACAGTGCTAAATTTTAGAGGGTAGGAAACGAACGGGGCCCTACACTCCTATCACAAGGGAACCACGTTCAGCTTGAGCACGAATTAAGACAGCAAATGGCTTCCATATTTTACAATAACCTCTTTTTTTAGACTAAATATTTTACAATAACTCTTTAGGATAGCAAATCGAGTACCGTTGGCACGTCACTAGTGTCACTACTACTATACCTACCACGCAGTCGGTCAATGAACATGTACCCCTGTACAGTACATGGTAAATTGATGCTCAATTCATGACCTGTTTCATTTGAACTCCGATTGGAAAAGATGTCCCGTCCAATAATGTCAGAGCCACAAAGGTCAAGAGCAAGCCAAATCAAATTCACCATCTATTACTTGGGCACAAATTGAAAGGCAGCGGGACTAGAACCTAAATCCATTACCTCGTCAATTAACTCCGCCGCTGCCTTTCTAATCCCACCATCTATTACTTGGGCACAAATTTTAGTTTAAGAAATTCAGTTCTCGTGGGCTTACTTTTAAACCAAATCAAATTAAAGCAAGGCCTTAGTAGTGCATCTGAGATTGTGGGAGCGACGACCAAACAAGCCCACTGACTTCGCTCCTTTCTCCACGGAGGCCCAATAAGCAGTACTTCTGGAACACTAGCTCTAGTTGATCCAATCAAAGGTATTTATTTGGCTAAAAAGAATTCTTGAGTGTTATTATGACATCAATCATGATACTAGATTTTTTTAATGATCACATCTATTGAGTTACATGCACCAACCAGTTCACCCAAAAGCCTAAGCTGATAGGGAAAGGTGGACAATTCACTTATACTCCAACACCCCCTCACGTGTAGGCTCCCTCGGGCCTCAAACGTGGAATATTGGAGTGAGCTGTAATTTATTTAATAAATCGCGCCAGCCAGGATTCGAACTCGAGACCTCCGACTCGATACCATATTGAGTTGCATGCACCAACCAGATTACCCAAAAGACTAAGCTGATAGGGAAAGATGGGCAATTCACTTATACTCCAACAACATCATACCCAGTTGGAATTCGGAAGCCTTCCGATGGGTGTACAAAACTTGTTGCATCGGGTGTAATTTCTTCTTCTTTTGTGAATGCAGTTCTGGTGGTTATTTTTTTCATTTCTGTATTTTATTACAAAACAGTCTTTTTACCGTAATGCGTTCTGGCATTGAATGAACAACAATGGCTGAACATGCAAGCAGATGTAGGCATCGATCAAAGAATTAATTATTTTCATTGCATTTCTACTTTGGATGAAGTGTCATGGTTGAAGAGAGAATGAATTTGGTTCCCTCGAATGTTTCTGCAGTGCGTCAATTGCCTTTTGCTGAAGTGAGGTAAGGTGTCATGATCGGCGAATGCTTTGTGGAGACCGGCACCACCATTCATTTCTTTATCACAATGGTCAAAGGGAAATCACCTTGAAATCGTGGTAGCTTTTTGATAGTCGTACCATGCTCCTATCACGAGGGAACAACATTTTGAGTTTCAACATAAAGATTGCAAATACTTTTTTTATTAATTTTACTATAGCCTTATTAAGACAGCAAAGTAGAAGTAGTTTGGCTGAGAGTTTTTGACTCCTAATCTATATTTTGCATGCTCGTGTAGAATTTCTTTTTCAAATATGTGGTCTGGTTGAGCGTTAAAGACTGAAACCCCTGCTATAAAAAAAAAACTGAAACCCGTATTTTCAGTGATCGCTGGCACACCATATCTTTGTCTTTAGCAACCTGACGTCCTGACCTGAATTGCTGCATGAGTGCATGGACTCCTTTTTGCCGCAGAAGTGGCATGCCCAGCAGGGTATTCCTCTGTTGACAGCGCGTTTGAAGTTCAGTCAAGTCATACCATTTGCAGTTGACACAGGTATAGGCAGAGTTAGAATTGCTTTACGGTGATGTTGGTGAACCCAAGGTTGTCTCATGAGTTAATTGTTTTGAGAAAAGAAAGTTATATCCTCACAGGATTTGTTACATCTTCTGTTTGGAACCAGTGTTTTGCTTGGAAAATCCAATTGTGTAATATAGTAATGAATATCGATCAAAACTACTCCTCTCTTCTCAAATCCGTGCTGACCAACGTCATTGTTGAAAAAAAAATCGAGGGATTAGATGATATTATGATAACACTGCTTTTGTACGAGCAATCACACCGACACTTTCAATTTAGCTTATTCTTTTTTCAATATAATAACACAGGATGGGACACAATTCTAATAATTAATACGCATTTTTTGATTAAAAAATCATGTTAGAGCTAAGTTTGACTATGATCGTGATGTAGGTGCAACTATCCATGATGGGCATCAAACTTTGTAATAATGTATAATGTTGTGTATGAACTCGCAAAAACAAGAAGACTTCGATTTTCTAAAAGTTGGGATTAACACAATGCCCCAACATCCTTCGTTATATTAAACATGTCAAGTTGTGATGACATTATGTAGTAGAATAGATATGATGACATATGTATGGTATATATAGAGCACCATTTTCTTCATAAACACTACATAACCATGGATATTTAAATATAAATATTTCACTACAAGAGAACTAGGAGCATGTGTAATGTGAGCTTCCAGCAATTGCTTGAAGTAGTCTTGGCATTGGGGGTATGCTGACTCCAAGTCGACCCTCAAGGATTTGACACACTTCGGTCATTGTCGGTCGATTGAACTCATTATCTTGAATGCACCAGCATGCAACCTTGCAAACTATTTCAACTTCTATCGAATTCACTTCCCCACAAAATCTGTGATCTAGAAATCTCATCACGTTACCATCAAGAATCTCCCTTGCAACATGGACAGGGTAATAGACTTCATGGTTGCTACCACAAGAACATGAAACACAAGTGTTCCTCCTTCCGGATACAAGTTCCAATAAAACCATCCCGTAGGAGTAAACATCAACCTTTGGTGTAATAGCCACTCCACTAATCCATTCAGGTGCAAGGTATCCTATAGTTCCTCTTATTGTAGTTAGGACCCGACTAAAATCTCGTCCCAAAACCTTGGCCATCCCAAAATCTGCAATTTTTGGAACAAATGAATCACTAAGAAGAATGTTTTCTGGCTTAATATCACAATGTATGATGCATTCTCGGCAGTTCTCATGCAAGTAGGACAATCCTCTAGCAACTCCCAAGGCTATTTGATACCTGGTTCTCCATTTCAACACTGTAGCTTTGTCGTGGAATAAATGGATATCAAGAGAGCCATTTGGCATGTGTTCATACACAAGAAACCTCCTGGCACCTTCACAGCAAAAACCAATTAGTTTGACTAAATTGATATGTTGGATAGCTCCAATGGAACTCACTTCGGCTCTGAATTGCTTCTCTCCCTGATCAACACGATCAAGTCTCTTTACAGCTATGGCAGTTGAAACATTAAGAAAACCCTTGTACACAGAGCCGAACCCACCTTCTCCTATCTTTTCTGAGAATTTTTTCGTTGCATGTTGTAAGTCACTGTATAAAAATGCAATGATTCCATTGTGACCTTGAGCACTGTTTGCAATTAGACCAAATCCTTTTCTTTTGTTTCTCAAAATCATAATTAGCAAGATGAGTACAAATAGAACTATGGAGGCAACACTGGTACGAATGAGAACTCCATTGTCAATATTACATCTTTTGTCCTTTTCTACAATTTGAACATCTTTAGCAGCAAGACGAAGGTAAAGAGTTTCTGAATTTGGAATACTGCTACCACATTGTTTTTGCCTAACATTAAGCAATTCCCCATGCCAAAAGAAGCACGTGCTATCACTGAAAGAATATGCGGTGCAAGCACAGTTATTTAGACAAACTTGAGAGCATTCACCGATGCCTTTAGCAGTTTCTATTTTGTGCATGTGGGGACTTCGGGACAAACTAACACACGAAATTGGGTAAAACTTGTCTGCGGAACTTGTTGAGTTTCCATTTGTAATGCAATCTAACGGAGTATTCCTCACACATCCACCCTTTCGATCATCTAGTTCCCAATCTTCTCGGGATCTTATGGTGAACCCCTTCATGCAAGTGCATTGAGGAAAGATATCATCATTGCAAGTTGTGAAAGGTCCACATGTTAAGTACACATCACATAGATCTCTGGGTTGGGTGTACGTCAACATCCAATCTTGTGAACCCTCATACCAAACGTAAGCCTTCACTTGACCAGAGATGTCCAAAAAATATGCACTATCATATCACGCGGGACTTCATATGTGTAGTATTTCTCTCTAGCATTATCAACAAATGTTCTTGAAGGATCACTTGTCGATTTTGAGTAGTAGTACTCTTCAATTGAGGGAAAATATTTTCCGTTCCACACACCGCTGGACCAATATGGGACAGTAGAGTTTGAAAAAGTGAGGACAAACTGGTTGAGACCACTAGGGTCTAGCTCCTCACAATATGCACCAGTAGCCGGGCTCATTGAGTTCTTTCTAGAAGTAAGACGGCGATTCAGACCGGTAACCTTATCCAATCCAAGCTTTGCTCCCGGGAAAAATGAATCCGTTGGATGGTCGAAACTCTGCCACAGAATGTTCGATGAGTTTGAGCTGTTCCTAAGCATCAAGTTTCCGTTATTCCCTAGCACAGCAACAGTATTGTTTCTTGTTATCTCGACTCTAGTGGACCAGATAGTTGAACCAGATGATTGGTTGTAGATGACAAGGTTACCATCTTGGAAGATTTTGAGCACTACTGATGTAGGGCTCTTGATTGGGTCATCCCTATTTGCTACCCAGGCTTGAGTAAACTTGGGGATACTATTGAACCATATGCCAAGGTACCAGCTGTGAGTGTTTTGGGAGGAATTACCACCCATCTCGAAGAAGCCAAGCGCATACCTGCCATTTTTGGAGACGAGCTTGTCGCGTGTTGAGAGTGCTTGGCCAGCTGAGATGGTGTCCGTCGCGGCAGAACTTGCAGGGATGTGTAGAGAGAGCAGTAGTGGTACGGTGATGTGGAGATAATACATGGCGTGAACCTAGCAGACCTACAGGGTGTAGTTGCTTGCTAGGTGCTGCTTTATATATAGCGTATAGGAAAATTAGGCACTATGCACTACTGAAAGTCAAGCAAAAAACAACATAAGCATCACGGCAAAGACTTTTGATGAAGTTTAGATAAAAAACAGACAATATTTATATTCTTTTGCTGTTTGTTGTTTTATGACCTTTGGTTTATCTCATAATATATATTTTATCTAGTGGTAGATTATTATTTATACCACAAACCTCATAGCCTTGAAATGTGTGCATCATCCCTAGACTAGGGGCAGACTGTCCATGGTGTGTTAAGTGCTGCTTTATAGTACCTTAGAAAATGCGGCCAAAGTGAGACAGTGAAATTGAGCTTTACTGCAGAACCACAAATTGGTATGCTGGAAATATTTCTAGACAGTGAAAGTTGTGTTCCAGAACCACAAACTAGCTCTCCTATGTTGAAAGTATTTCTAGACGAGGATGTATGTAAGAGATCCTTAGTAGCGAGTTGAACTGTGCAATGATAATGACATGTTAAACGATAGTAACACGTCGGAGAGGGAAACCTATTTCATTACCCTAGCTAGCTTGACAATAGACTTTATTCATTGACCCTGAAACTAAATATGTTGGCTTATTTTCTACTCAGAACAAAATAAAAATTTGGTCAATTAACCACCTGTTGAGATTTATCTTTTGCATTGTTTTACAAAAGTTGTAACTTGAACCCCATAGTGGCGAAATCAGGATCAAAATCTACTTATATGATATGACGGTTGTCAGCGGGAGAAAAACTGAACCGCGGGATGGGGACTAACATGAGCGAACACAATATAGAGTCAAGGGTATACATATGTACACCCAATTTTTTGGCGAAAAGTTCAAAATTTGGTTGGCGCAATATGCATATGGATACTGATGATTAATTGGGTTAGATATCAGTTATTTGAGCCTGAAATTATGAACGATTCACATCCGTGACAGCTTGAATCTTGCATTATGTCAAGTCCAATCCATCTTTGTTATGCTTAGCCCAATGTAGAACGAGGAGCTACATGTGAAAGTTTGCATCCACAACAATTTGATGCCTGCTATTCGTGACTAAGATATGATTCTTTTCATTTTCTTGACGCATCCCTTCGTTCTGTAACGGGCAATGGCTGTGGCTGCAAGCAGAAAAGCACCGCAAAGGCTGACGTACGTGAGTAACTGCGGAGATTACTACCATCCGTTGTGATAATTCTCCACATCTGATCTAAAAAGTCCATTGTTTGTCACTTGAGTCTCACCGGCTGGCGTGAGGTCTTGGGCATCCACAAGAGACCCACACGTTTCCATAGGGTCATAGTTGTAGTATTCTACTTCCTTCAATCCTCTGTTACAAAAAAAAAGGTTGTGAAGCTTTTCACAAATATTTTTGTAGCTTGGAACCATTTGTTTGTGTTTTACACTGCAAGGAAAAATGCATAAGAACTATTTCAAAATTTTCGTTTCAACATATATGGTATAATTTATTCTACATCTTGTAAAATCTTGATTAAAGTACTACAGTCTGAGTTAAAGGAATTGACACGATCAACTAGAATTAGCATATACACGTTTCATGATCTTGTAAGTCAGTACCGCACAATCTTTTTTGTTGACACGTAATCTCACGACCTCTGACTGCTGTAAATATGACTTGAATGTTCAAATACAACATTTAAAATGTTGATTTTTATATTAAAAAAGTTTTTTTAGGTAACTAACACCCTTTATTGCTGGAATTGGTCATATGAGGTACAAACGCCTCCAGACGACACCAACAGCCAGACGTGCCTGACTGTTTCAGAAGTAACACTACTTCTAGCCAAGTTATGGGCATCTACGTTTGATCTTCTATTTTCATGAACAAAATCAGCTGCCTAGAACTCAGCTGCCCTTCTTTTATTTCCTTCATAATCGTGGCCATATAAATTCAAATTACCTTCACGCAAGCTTCTTATGACATTTGTATTATCACAAGCCAAAGCGGAATTTGTGCAGGGTGAGATCGGCTGACAAACCCAGTCTGCACGCTAAGAGCATCTCCAACAGATTAGTTAAAAATAAATAGCCAAACCCCGTATTAAGCTATTATGTAAATTAAATAGCTAGCAAAAAAAGTGTTGTAACCCAACAGCCTCTCTAAATTTTAAGTCTATCTTTATTCAAATCGTTATGGGCTTCATAATTTTACTTTTAGGCTTGATTTCACACTGCTTATAACCTATGGGCCTATGAATTTTGGCCCAATCCATCACAATGGAACGTACAACTGAAGGGGATCGAGGTCTAAAAAAAAAACTGAAGGGGATCGAAACAGGTGCTAGTCCTCCTCTGTTGGTAGCCTCCATGGATGAGCCCTTGGAGCTCCGGTTGGCATGGGGAAAGGGGGATAGGGTGGACTAGGAGTGGGGGAACCGGATTCTCTAGGTGTAGCGCACCTATTTGAAGGAAAAGAAAACAGTTAAAGCTGTGAGAAGTTGTGGCTGCTATGGAGAAACACCATGATGGGACTAGACTTGAAACCTGGTTCCGGAGGAGGTGGGCTGCTCGGGAAAGGGGCGACGAGCATGCAAGTGAAAAGGGCAGCACGCGGATGGCGAGCCTGCGGCCTCGGGCAAACTTGACGAGCGGAGTCTTGCCGATTGCGAGCCAGGAAAAATTGATAACCAGATGAAAAGGCTGTTGGAATCAATTTTTTCATCAATTTCTCCAAATTTAGCTTTTTCAGTTCTTTTACCGAGGCTCTTGGAGATGCTCTAACGCTTCAACCGTTTTCGAGTCAGTTATCAATAGAACTGAAGCACCCATAAAGTTTCTTCTCCATGAAGGCCCAAATGCCCAATAAGCCCAATAACATACAGTTCGAACAGCCCACGTGGCCTGCTTGAGAACGCAAAGCTCGTTCGCTGCGCCGCCGTGCAGCGTCCTCTCCCCCATCGCCGGTGCTCCCGATGGCTGCTTCGTCGGCCGCCGTCGCCGGCCGCCGCCTCCTCCTCCTGCGCCACCGACACATCCTACCCAAACTCCACCTCTCCTACTCATCTGCAGCCGACGGCCTCGATGAAGGCGGCGGCGGTGGAGGTCGCGTCAAGATCTTCGACCGCGACCTGAAGCGCCGGCACCGGGACCGGGCGGCGTGGGCGGCGGGTGAGACCAACGCGCTCACAGACACGGTCGCCGACAATCTCCTGGACCGCCTCGAGGACTGCAGGAAGGCGTTTCCCTCCGCGCTCTGTCTCGGCGGCTCTGCCGGCGCCGTCCGCCGCGCGCTCGGCGGCCGCGGTGAGCAGCCCAGGCGTCCCTGCACTCTTGTTTTCTTGTGCATCTCTTCACGTGCAGCAGCCCCCTGCACTTTGCCACTGCTTCGTTGAGATTCCTCCCCATTTTCCCCGGAAATGAGCTGAATGCTTGTGTGTCACTGTCAGGTGGAATTGAGAAGCTGATCATGATGGACATGTCGCCCGACATGGTGAAGAAGTGGCGAGAGGTGCATGATGCTGCAGGGGATGGGCTCGAGACACACTTTGTCGTTGGAGATGAAGAGTTCCTTCCAATCAAAGAGAGGTAAAGAGAAGAAATAATGGGAGTCATGTTTAGCTTTCATATCTTAGTTGTATAATTTGTGTGGTGAATCAAGACTGAAATGCGCCGAACCCACAGTTCTTGTTCGGCCCGCCATGTTCTTCATGTAGTTTGTAACATTTGACAATCAATTGCCATTTGTAAACTTGAATATACGCTGTTGGTCCACCCTGACTTCAAAATACTGTCCGGATTTCAATATTCTTTTTGTGAATATACGATACAATACAATACAAGATTTGCTTCTCTTGATTCTTGTCAAGGGAAAAACAACAATAATATACTATTCTCTCTTTCAGCTCCCAATTCCGTTCCTCACACCTTGCCTTCAGATCGATCCATGCATGATAAAACAATGCCATTTCTTCTTTCTTGTATGATTTTGTACGCTCATGCTTTCATGAGTCAAGTGTAGTACTAGTTCTTGAACCATTTCTTTTTGTTTCCTGGTTTCTGAAGCTCGCAGGATTTGATAATAAGTTGTCTTGGCCTTCATTGGACAAATGACCTACCTGGAGCAATGATACAGGTAGCATTTTTATTCGGAATGGATTGATATCTTAACTAACGTAACTTTTTAATTGTTGCCCTTTCATGGCAGTGTAGGTTGGCCTTGAAGCCTGATGGTCTTTTTCTTGCCGCAATTCTTGGTGGGGAGACACTGAAGTGAGTATTGTTGAACTATAGAGAAACTTTCAACTACCATTTCCTTTTCTAACTTACCTTTTATTGGATTTTGTAACAAGGGAACTGAGAATTGCATGCACGATCGCTCAAATGGAACGCGAGGGAGGCATCAGTCCTCGAATGTCTCCTTTAGCACAGGTACAGTCACATCATGATCTGATCTGTACTCTTTTTCACATCTTTATTATTCTTCTTTGAGTTTCCTGAAATTGTACGAGTTCAAGTTTCTCTTTCAAGATAGACTCTGCAGCCACTTAGATGATCCATAAAGAATCGTTACAATACTCTATCTGGCCTGTTTTGAGTCCATTTATTTATATTTGTGACATTTGTTGCGCTTTTCAAGGTCCGCGATGCAGGAAATCTTTTGACAAGAGCAGGCTTTACCCTTCCAGGAGTTGATGTTGATCTGTATACTGTCAAGTACAATAGTGGTTTGTGCCGAAACAAAAACTTGAATTTTCCATTGAGTACTGTGTATTGCTCTGTTTCTTTTTTTATGGTATTGTGTGATGGTGGACTTAATTTGCATTCTGAAATTACATGTGAATTGCTGCTTCTATTAGATAACAATAATCACTATGAATGATATGTAATCTGCATCTCTTAATAATAAATAAAAAATCTCTTAATAATATATAAAACAGCTCACTTCACATTACAGAAACCTGCTGATATTTACAAATGGAGATTCCTGAGTGACATATTGGTCCTGATATCCTTACTTCTTTTGTCAATTAGCTCTGGAACTTATTGAACATCTTAGAACAATGGGGGAAACAAATGCACTTTTTCAAAGAAATCCTGTAAGTTTCTTTCATACCATGCTTACTGAATGAAACGTGAACTTAACTAATCTACCCATCTCTGAAATCGAATTTGAACTGGTTTTATGTTGTTAGGTGTTAAAAAGAGACACGGCCTTGGCAACTGCAGCAATTTACCAGTCAATGTTCGGGTTGGAAGATGGATCTATTCCAGCAACCTTTCAAGTTCTGTACCGTGTTATTTCAATTTCATTTTTTGACTAGTGCACAAAAATTTTTTATAAGAATTGGTTACATTTATTTAACATGATCTGGGTCGGTCATAATTATTTCCTTATGACTTTCAGTTTTGCTGTGCCACCAGTCATTAATTGTTTGCTTTTTCACAGGTAATTTACATGACTGGCTGGAAGGAGCATCCGTCACAGCAGAAGGCTAAGAGAAGGGGTTCTGCTACTGTATCGTTTGGTGACATACAAAAGCAATTTGGTTCCAAAGAAAACTGATCTTCACTGCTTTTCATAATGGTAGGTGCATACTAACACAAGTTCACTAGTGTTTAGGTTGGTTAACTTTCTATCTCCAGCAGTTCTTTATGTTTACTCTTATTTATTTTGTTACCAGAATGTGTGACCGAAGGTCTAGTAAACAGCACTTGACATTACTGAGGGTTCAACTTTGCTGAAAGCAATTGTGCTTCTATGTGTTATGGCTATTTACTGAGGAGTTGTTCTGCAAAAAATCTATGGATAATTATTGTATAAAGGTTCAGATTGAGGGATTCAAGAATCTTTGTGAACTTCATTCGGAATGTTGTTCTATGCCCATCTTAAGCTCGTTTGCCTGTAGTCTACTCTGCTAAAATGTGACTAGACACAACAGCTGTTGTTGTGCTTGATCCTGTAAGTACTAATAACAAACACTGGAATCCATTACTCATCTAAATAAACTTGTTCAATTTTCAGTTTGTGATGTCTTATAGATACCGACTTGAGCTACCATAATTTCTGCAACAACTGGAACTCAGAACCGAATAAATACTCCTGTCCATATTTCTGACAATTGTCTTTTCTTTAAGGGGATACAACTATGATTTTCTGAAGCAAAACTTCTGATTAAGATGTGGATTTCACTTTTTTTAGTTAAAAAATTGGTTCCAGTTATGATGATACCATGTTTGGACAGACAGCGTCTGACTCCTTGTTCTGAACACAAGTTAAAATAATGTACAAAATGCTATGGTAGTATGAAACTTCAAATCTGATTCATATTTATTATATTGTTTATTTAGGAAAAAGGGAGTAACTTCTCTATGGCAACAGTATATTTGTATCAAGCCACACACACACACAGAAAATCTGATTCAGTTCATTCTGTGGATAAGATTAAGAAGGGAAACCTCTAAATTTACTCATGTTCGGATATTCAAATTTACAAGGCAACTTTTAAAGAAATATAATACAGTGCTGGAACTCCTGTAATTCAAGGAATCAGTAGAACCCTTGATATCTGGTTAATCTAGATATCTCAACCTCCTAAGACTTCAACTGCCCTATGCTCTCCTAGCTACCTGCTACCCTTGCTTGCGCGTGCTTTGCGCACTGCTTCTTGGATGTGCCTCTCGTGTTCCTTAAGCATATCGTCGATGTTACCTCCAGGAGGCATGAGTGGCCCTGAATAGTGGATCCTTCTGAACTTCCTTCCATTGTTCTGATCACAAAAAGTCATAACACATAAGGTATAAGTGAAATGAGTTGAAAGAATGCGTAGTGCAGTTTGCTCTTCTAAGATTAATGGTACTTACCACTGTGTCCTTGCCTTCTTGGTCCTTCCTCTGAGGAGACACAGGCCTATCAGATGGTTGATTGTGATCGGCATTGTCAACACCATTCCTCAAATCTGTCACACCAAACTGTGGTATAGTTGAATGCGAGAATCCTTTTTTCCTCGAGGTATAAGAATTTCCCACATGAACAGAATTGCAGACACGACTAGTCGCAGTCGCATGATCTGAGTCACCCGCCATTTCAGGAACCTGGATTGAGGTTTCCAATGCTCGTGGCTCCACCCGGAATCCTGGTACGCTGTCCTCTGGGTTGAACGTGGTACATGCGCTCCTTGAACTAGTATGCGTGGGTTGCTGCTGGGTGACAATGGTAGGCAGAGTCAGTGAGTACCATGTTATGCTTTGAGAAAAATGACTTCTTTTTCTGTCAGTAAGAAAATCTCTGCTTGATTACGGATTTAAGCAATTTTGATGGTAGTATTCACCTTCACTTCAGCAGCAACGTTGATAGCACGACTGGTTTCATGGTTTTCATTTCCTGGTCTAACAGATTCAGCTCCTTGTCCGCCAAGATTAGCTTCTTTTCTTTGCCTGTTGGAACAGGAATATGGAGTAATGAGCCACAACACCTATGGTATTCAAAGATGGAAGGAGAGACTTGAAAGTTGGCAATGTTTACCTTCTAGCTTCTTCTTGCCTGAGTCTAACATCATACTCTTTACTTGGTGGAAGTTTTGGCAGGCTTGAAGGATCACAGGCAAATGGTTCTGTTCTGAAGAACTGACAGATGTTTGAAACATAGTATAAGAACTACAAATACCAAAAAATTCGACAATCCAAGGAATAAACTAGTAAATTTCTCAGACTTTTTGGGCAAATTCTGCACGCCTGGTCTCATGCTACACAAAAGGTTCTTAAAAGAAAGGCAAAACTTACATCACTTTGAAGGGCTGAGGCAGCTGTTCCACGAACTTCCGGTTCCAGTGAAAGCAAGGAGTCAATGAGAGCTACAGCTGAAGAGGGGAGATCTCTGAAAATTTCAGCAACACACCGCTTATATTCCTGCTGAGGCTTGAACATTGCTGTTTCTGGGACCTTTGATTTCTTGCAGTAGTTGTCTGATGGTGAACCACACAGCTTAAAAATCTTATGAATTTGCTCCACCTAGCCAAACATTGTTATATAAAGTCATATGAGACATCATTACAAGTAGAAACTAAAGCAAAGACTGAAAAAGATCTTTGAGGCCGAAAAGAAAAATATTAGACACCTCAGTTCTTCCTGGCATGATTGGTTTGCCTGAAAACAGTTCTGCAACAATGCACCCTGTACTCCACATATCCACACCAACATCGTACTCTGTGGCACCAAGTAAAAGCTCTGGTGGTCTATACCATAATGTCACAACACGGCTTGTCAGTGGCTGTGGATTGCTGGGGTCATAGGATATTGCCAGGCCAAAATCTGCAATCTTCAATACTCCATTGTCATCGATTAAAAGGTTTGAGCCCTTGATGTCTCGATGAAGAACCCCGCTTTTATGACAATGATCTAGGCCATGAAGCAGTTGCAGAACGAAGCACTTTATCTGGCATGTATGTTATAAGTTCAGTTCGTGTAGGTTTACTGAGTTATCAACGAAAGATCGCATAAAAACCACCTGAGGCTCAGTGAGTTTGAGGCCTGGGGAAGCAACAAGACCAGAAAGGTCATGTTCCATGTACTCGAAGACGAGATATAGGCTCTGTGACGCACGAGATGTTATAATCCCTTCAAGCTTTATGACATTTGGGTGATCCAGTCTTCTAAGAATATGAATTTCTCGAGCCATGAAGCGCACACTTTCAGGATCCATGTTGAAAAACCGCACCTTCTTTAGTGCAACGATCTTCCCTGAATCAAGGTCCCGAGCTTTATACACAATACTGTAAGTTCCTTGTCCAATCTGTCGGCAAAAGAAATCAATTATTTATGTCAGGAAAATTTTGAATCCGAAGGATACTACATCAATTTGTAATTTACCTTGGCCAATTTCTCAAATGAATTGGCTCGCCGAGGCAACCAACCTTCTACAGCTTTAGGTGCCACATTTACAAGCCAGGCTGGCCAGCCGGCAACAACATGCTCCCCTGAGAGCCCTTTCAAGTCTCCGTCGTTACCACTACTGATCCTAACATCTAAAGCTATCACCACTTTCTCTCCACCATCTGTCTGTACTATCTTGTGGTTGGTTTTACTTTCTGTGACCTTTCCACTAAGCTCTGCCGTACCGCCATCGTAAGTAACTGCAGCGGCAGAGTCATCTTTCTGTGTTCTGTTTTCAGAAGTGGCACTGATATCATCTTTGGCACCTTTGGAGCAAAGGCAGCCCATAAGATGAAATGCCTTCTTCTTGAGCGAGTTAATTGCAGAGAGACCAATTTTGTCAGTTTTTCTTGATATATCTGAACTTGATAAGAAACGACGATCACCTGAACTTCTTTCTACAATTTAATTGTATTCCTGTCCGAGCAAATTATTTTTGTTCAGTTTCAGGTCAAATTCGTTTACTTTCATATAATATTACAAGTTCATCAAAGATATAGAATAAATGAGATATGTAGAACAAAAATTATGTTTAATCAAAAAGATATATTGCCATAAACCATACAGTTATACCTTGAAAGAAAAAGTGAAGGTCATGAGAGTCATCAAATTGATCCGGAAAAGTTTTAATAGGAACAATGATCAGTTTTATCTACAATGTGAAATTTATATGAATCTGTCCAATATACCGAAATTGACTATGCCATGCACATAAGTTCTCGAGATAAGCAAATATGGAACACCACATGTATGTGATAAAAAATTCACCTCGGTAGGAAGAACGGCTCCGATCCTATATTGCGGTCATGTGATTAGCTTTTGGAAGTGTGATCAGAAGAGGAAAAAACCAACAAAATATGAACGGTTCAGCTTGATGTGAAGGCACGCCAACAAGAAGAAAAATCCAGGTACCCCTCTGTTTTTACCCTTGAAGAAATCATAAGGGCACCCACTCCCCATCTCGGTTCTTGAGGATAGGGACAGAGAAGAGCGAGAGTTAGAAACGGAATACAACATGAAATCGAACTGCATGAAGAAGATGGGATTTCATGGCAACAGAGTTTTGTATTTATTCATTTTTTCCTTTCTTCTAAATGAAATACAAAAAATGAAAAAAATGTCAAAAGGGATAGACGCAAAACATCAAGAAAGTTACTAATGGCCAGATGTATGGATAGAATGGATGAGAGGGATTCTGAGATCCGAAAATAGGAGATATGTTTTCCTAAAAAAATAGGAGATAGTTATGTTTCTTGCCTAAGAATAGTTCTCTGTAACGCTACATGTTTATACTGCTTTTTTTTGTGGACAGAAAAAAATTGAAACATGATTTGACCCTCTTTTTTAGGCCAATTGCATGTTTGGCCTCATTTTTTAGGTTTTGCTTATATGGCTCCGTTTTTTCAAACTGAAGCAACCGTCTTACTTGGATTGGATAAGGGGTAGAAAAATTGGCTCGAAGGTTGACCATCCCTATTATTTCAGTTCCGCCTAAATTCTGTATTAGCTCCAGTACTTTTAAGTAAAAGTATTGGATTGGATAAGGGGTAGAAAAATTGGCCCGAATAAATGTTGGACTGGTAAAAAAAGTTTTTATAGTCTTTTTAATCATATTTTGGAGATGATTGTATAAGAGCATCTCCAACAGAAGAGGTAAAATGAGCTAGGTAAATCCCGTTTTTAGCTTTTCTCTAAAAATATAGACCTCCTAAAAAGTTTAGGTAATCCAACAGATCATCTAAAATTATCTATTCTTTATATTCAAATCTGCCACTGGGCCTCTCTTTTCCTCTTGCCATTTCATTTATGTGGCCCATTTATTTAGAACAGCCCATGTAGGGGGTGTTGGGCCAATGAGGTGTTGGTGATGACTTGTGCTACGTGAGGGTTTGCTTTGGTAAAAAAAATTATTCACGTACGTCTCTCGTCTTTGTGCCGCCGTCTCTCGTCTCTTGCTCAATCTGAATGCTTCTCATCGTGGTGATTGCTATCTACTTCAACGGGTACTGGTATGATCTCTCTTGTATTTATGATATGCAAATCTCCATTTTATAGATCATGTGTTGATATGTATCGTTGATATTTTATGAAATCAATGGCGGGTTATAGAGTATGGATCCAGATGATGAATTCGCTGATTTTATAATGGTTGAATTGATTAATTCTTCCTCTTCGGATGATGAGAAGAGAGTAATTCATGGTGCTGCACACATCATAGTTGAGGATTCGGTTAAACATCCGGGTCGGATTGGTTCTATTGAGGGACATGATGTAGTTGATCGTGAAAGGCTGATGTGGGACACTCTTCTTATTAAAGACTATTTCTCAGACAATCCTACCTTCGGACCAAGGACTTTTAGACGGAGGTTCGTATATTGTATAATTTTAATTGAATTTTTGTGTTACCTGTGTTTCAGTTAGCTAATATTCTTATTGTGTCATGATATAGGTTCCGGATAAGGCGTCATGTATTTTTACGCATAATGAATGCTGTTGAGGAACATGACAACTATTTCGTGCAAAAGAGAAATGCAGCCGGTACACTTGGACTATCTTGTCTATAGAAAGTCGTGGCAGCGTTTCGGATGTTGGCTTATGGAGGAGCAGCTGATTCTTTGGATGAGTACATTCGCATTGGTGAAAGTACCGCTCTAGAAGCTTTAA
Organism: Chloris gayana; assembly: GCA_031894775.1. Taxonomy (NCBI): domain Eukaryota; kingdom Viridiplantae; phylum Streptophyta; class Magnoliopsida; order Poales; family Poaceae; genus Chloris; species Chloris gayana. The sequence continues at coordinate 39,436 of JAUNZO010002876.1, read as the reverse complement.
AAAGTTTGTGGTAGCTGTTATTGAGATCTTTGGACCAGAGTATCTTAGACTACCAAATGAAGAGGATACTGCGAGATTACTTGCAATTGGAGCGAGCAGGGGTTTTCCTGGTATGCTCGGGTCTATAGATTGCATGCATTGGACTTGGAAAAATTGTCCAACTGCATGGCATGGTATGTACAAGGGGCATAAAAAGGAGCCTACAATTATTCTTGAAGCGGTGGCTTCTAAAGATCTCTCGGATATGGCACGCATTTTTTGGAATGCCTGGTTCCCACAATGACATCAACGTGCTTCAAAGATCTCCTATATTTTCAAGGCTTGCTGATGGGGAAGGTCCACAGGTTGATTACAACATCAATGGAAATGATTATTCTATGGGTTATTATCTAGCAGATGGCATATATCCTTCATGGGCTACTTTTGTGAAGACCATTCCCGAGCCACAAGGTAATAAAAATAAATATTTTGCCAAAGCACAAGAAGCATGCAGAAAGGATGTTGAACGAGCATTTGGTGTTCTACAATCTCGCTTCGCTATTGTTCGTGGGCCGGCTCGTTTGTGGGATGAAGACACGCTTAGAGATATCATGTTGGCTTGCATCATAATGCATAACATGATTATTGAGGATGAGAGAGATGAGTATGATGAAGAATATGATTGCAACTATGATGACATGGGAGAGACCGTAACAGTTTCCCACAATGAAGCACCTGAACTTAGATGCTTTCATTCAAAATTACAAGAACATCAAGGATAAGGAAACCCACACTCAACTACAGAAAGACCTAATTGAGCACTTGTGGCACAACCATCCAGATTTATACAAGATTGATAAAGTGTAGTTCAATTTTATATGATTAGTTTAATTTATTATAGAAGGGTACACATTTGGTCATGTAATAATTAAATTTTAGTCATTTACTATTACGCATTGCTTTTGAACAGAAGAGTAAGTGTCTGGTTGAACATTATCATTCCAGAATAAAGCAAGATATCTTTATTGAACAGCTATAGTTCACAGCTACCTTTAATTATCCACATAATCAATGAAATTAAATGAATAAGGACCCAATGCAACAGTTTTATAGGTCATTACTCAAACTGAAGGAAATTATACTAAGTTTCATAGGTGACTCAACTGAATGAAACGACACTCTTAGGAACCATAGCGCCTTGCAAGAATCTCATTCTGGCGCCCTTCAAAGAATTTCTGCTGATTGCTGCTCATAGTGCTCAAATCCAGTGAAAGAATTCTCTCTTCTTCCAACTGCCTTTGGAACTCAAATTTCTCTCTATCCAACTTGATCTTTTCTTCCTGCAAAGCTAAGGCCTTGTTCCACCTCTCATCTTTCTTTAAGTCTTTCTCAATATCGGCTTCTTTCATCTTCGCCATGAGATAGTCGACTGCTTCGACGGTGGAACGTTGGCGTAGCTTCTGTTTCTCCTTCTTCTTTCCGTCAGGCCTTTCTGAAGCTCGTTCTGTATTTTCAACATCACCAGCACCAACAGTAGGGGCAGAGGCAGGAGATGAATTTGACATGGTCTTCTGCTTCTTGTTACTTGCTTTTTTAGTCTTGTCTACCGCCCTACGCCTCTCCATCCATTTGGGCTTGTCCTTTAGTATTTTCCAACAATGCATGAAAGAAAAATTGTTGTGCTTACTATCCTCAGCCTTGAACATTGCGCATGCATTTGCAATCTATAAATTCCATACATAAAAATTAAAACATGACAAATGATCATACTTGATTAACAAATGTGGTCACAAGAAGTGGACTAACCTTGTCATCAATTGACCAACCACTACGGTTGCTATCCTCAATCCTGGACACACATCCACAAAAAACATTCACATCATGTTGTATAGTACCCCAGCGATTCATTAAAGAAACATGTGTACGGTCTGACTCAAATGTCTTGTTATCATGGAAATATTTATGAACTCTTTGCCAATACGTCCCTCGTGGTTGATCGCTTCCCTTAATAGGATCCATGCCCACATTAAGCCAAGCTGACACAAGCAGTTTGTCCTCCTCATCTCTGAAATTCTTGCTTCTTCCTTGCGATACTTTAGCTGCTAGACGAACATGATCATTGGTTGCCTGACTAGGAGGTGGGAGATCTTGAGATTCGTGTACATCATTCACTAGGAGGTTTGTGAAATATGAAGTTGAATTCATAGCACCTGTTTGACAAATAAGTTATTTACTTTCAGTGCACTAGGAACAAGACATCCTTATTTCTATAGACAGTACATTCATAAATTAAAAAAGACATGGAATTTCAATGCTTAAGCTATAAGACAATTAACTATGAGTATATTTCTTACTGTTGACATGTTTCAGTTAAATCAAGTGATGAAAAGTGGCAACTCATCTTATTTCTACATACAGTACATGTGCCAACAAAAATAAGTGCATCGTCTAACTCACATGAGAACTCATCCATGTTGTCTTCGGCAGCTGGGAACACATCATTCGTCATCCGGCCATCCAAGCTTGTGGAAGGAGCCACTCGATTGCGCATCCCTCCGACACCTGTGGCACATGTTTGACAAATATTGAGTGTCTTCAGGTTACAGCAGCATCTTGGATGCAAAATGATGCATATCAGATGGGTATGCATTGAATATAACTAAATACACTGCTACATCTTGGATGCAAAATGACTGAATAATATATAGTCATTATTTTTAGAATATTAGACATTACATGTGCCAATAAAAATAAGTGCATAGTATAATTCCATTAAAATGAAACAGAGTCATCTGAGACTATTATTTCCAGGTTCATCTGAATTGAACAAATAACCTAGTTTTAACTCACAAGAGAACTCATCCATGTTGTCTTCAGCGGCTGGGAACACATCATTCAACATCTGGCCATCCAAGCTTGTGGGAGGAACCACTCGATGGCGCATCCCTCCGACACCTGTGGCACATGTTTCACAAATATTGCTTAATGAAGTATATTACACATGCTTACCTATAATAAGACAATAAACTATGAAAAACAAATGAAATGACATGCAGAAAGTAGAAATTATATTGCAGTACCCTCTTTGAGTGTCCAGGAAGCATGAAGGCATTAAGCTGCTCAAAATATTCATTAGATAAGAGCTTATTTCATAGTAAGAAAATGTACTGACAATTTTACAAATTACTTCTACCTCACAAACAACTAAAAAAAGTTTGGCAAATTCGTTCCATTTGGAAAACATGAAAGAATTTTCCTAGATCTTTTGTTTTCTGAAACACAAGGTTATATCAGTAAACTAAAGATCTGTCCATGTTGTTGATAAATGAAATGATTAACTATCATTTTTATACCAGGGATGATTGTTGGTGGGCTTGCTAACATATCAAATACTCAAAAAAGTACAAGGTCAATAGACTATGTTGGGTGAAAACAGAGTCGTCCTACTTGAGTCCTTTTCTTGTGCCATAATTTCCCTTTTTCTGTTTACTGATGTACCCATACTATACTTCAAAATAGCGGGCAGCTATAGAACCTCACAATCACTTATGTACCCATATTATACTTCTACAGTTCTACTGTCTCTTTCAAAATTCCCAATACTTACTCGTTTGTTAAGAGCCTTCCTTTTATTATCTTTATTTTGTGATTTAAATCCATAATCTGCTTCATCCCAGCTAAAACCAATTTATGGCTAACTAAAATATATTGCAGCACCCTCTTTGAGTGTCCAGGAAGCATGAAGGCATTAAGCTGCTCAAAATATTCATTAGACAAGAGCTTATTTCATTGTCTGAACACCCAATCAGATTACTTTCACCAATTAATTACTGCTACATCAGATTACATTCAATTCAAATTTTCTACCACTAATGAGAATAATATTTTGGTCAATCTCAGTTTCTATTTTCAGTGAAGCAACATCTAGCATTGAGAAATATATTGCTGCCTGCTAGTATCTGTTCACCTTCAGTTTTGGACTCCATTATACCACTGACATTATACACGATTTATTGTCAAATAGTAATCTTTGTCACTATGATTATACCAATAGGATCAATCACAGCATATATCCTCAATCAAGGTTCTCGTACAGCAAATTGACATTAGCATTTACAGAACTATGAATCAATGCACAAGCAGAGAACTCACCAGCACACAACTCATCCCTGTCCTCCACTCGTTCAGGTTCAAACAGCTCTCCCATCTGGCCACCAAATTGTGCAGGACGAACCATCCGATTCCGCATCAAACCAACGCCGGCGTGATCCAAGCTTCCTTCCGAACGATTGGCCTGTGGATCTGCCCTCCCTGGAGAAACCTGCGGCATGGGACATGACCATCGAGCGGCATCATTGCCTACCCGTGCCTGACCCGCCATCGTCGAACGAGGACGCGGTGGCTGATACATGGCGCCTCCGACGAGGCCAGGACTGGATTGTGAAGGAAGTTCGTCGGTTCTTGAGATGAGCACACTAATCTGGGCGACTGGCAAGATTGGAGCGCAGCAGCCGCATCGGTTCTTGGATTATGGCAGCAGAGAGGCCTGTGGGAGAAGAAATCTAGGCGGGAGAGGGAGAAGGCGAGGCGCGGGAGAGGAAAAATACCGCGGGAAACTGGAGAAAAGCGCGCGGATTGAAGAGATCGCGAGCGGGGCAGCCACGGCAAGTTTGGCGCACGCCGGGAGTCGGATTGCGTGCGTGAACATCCGAGGAGGAGGATAGAGATACTGTTGGATTGCATTTTTCACCCCTTGTTTTCTATATCTAGCAAACTAGTCCATTTAGCTCTTCTCTTGGAGATGCTCTAATAATACATAAAAGATCAATAATACTTGCAGTCTAGTAATTATAAGAGTCTCATTAGCATTCCAAGTCATGTGTTCCACTTCACATGGGAGCAAATTTTCTAGGATTTAACGGTATTGTGCTTACAGTGGTAGCTGACGTTCCCATCAATAGTGAGGTGCCAATTGGTGCTTCAATTTTGAGAATTTACCGGCTTATTTTTGAATGATGCATCTTGAGTGTCTGAGTTGTACTATACAATATCAAAAAAAAAAATTGTCAAAGGAAAAACAGCCAAGACAACAAGTGAAAAATGCATTTAAGTCCTATGTTTGACTCCAGATGGGAGCAAATTTTATAGGATTTAACGGTATTGTGCTTATAGTGGTATGCGATGTTTGACAATGAGGTGCCAGTGGTGACTTCATGAATCTTGAGGATTTAATTACCAGCCTATTCATCGAAGATGCAGTTTTAGTGTTTGAGCTGTACTATACAATAACAAAACAAAATATAATAGTCCAAGGAAAAACAACCATGATAACAATCATGAATCTTGAGGATTTACCGGCTTATTCTTTGAAGATGCATTTTGAGTGTCTGAGCTAGCTATAGTTAAGAATAACAAAAAAATATAATTGTCAAAGGAAAACAACCAAGACAACAAGTTAAAATGCAAAATGCTGATTGTACACATCTAGTGTACGGTAGAGTATAGGACACGGGCCTTAGTGCGCACATATGCTTGCCGCATGCTAGCTCTCTAGGAGAGCCGCCAGGTATGACATGCTACATCAGCATGCCACATCCTTCTCTCTACCAAGGGTGCCCCGGCCGAGGCGAAGCAATTGGCGAACCTCTCCTTTTATCGGCACGTCGAGCCGTTTTACGGGCGGTACGGTACTAAACCGCAGCAGCGGTATTCCCGGGGAGGATTGCGCTGCGGCCCACCGCGCCAGGTTGCCAGGGAGAGATCGAGGGAAACAGGATGGCGGCGGCGGTGGGGTACGCGCGCGGTCTCCTCTTCGCCGGCGGCGGCGTCTCTCCGTTCTGATCATGATCATTATCACGCCGCGGCCCGCGACCACCGCACCAGGTTGCGAGGGAGGGAGGAAAATACGATGGCGGCGGCGGCGGCGGGGTACGCGCTGGTCCCGCGCGCGGTCTCCTTCTTCGCCGACGGCGGCGTCTCCGCGTTCCTCGGCCTCATCCGCGCTTCTCCTTCTCCTGGTCGATCCGCCTGTTTTCTCCAACCGTTGCGATCGCTCAGGCGCTTGCTTTTTCGATTGTTCGTTTATTCCGTCTTGACTGGGGCGATTCGTAATGGAATTGCTATGCTGCAATCTTCACGTACTAATTTCACAAAGATTCGTAAAGCTTACGAATAGCAAAGCACAAGGATTTGTGATGTCTGTCTATCGGTGACAGCAAGCCAGCGATATATGGGCTTTGTTTGACCTTCACTTGCTTCTGGTTGAGCCTTGGTGCAACGATGCCTGGAACCCGGCTAGGAAGAAGAAAAAGAGAGACATCGAAGAAGATCAATAGGGCTCTGTTCAAATACGTAAAAGATAAACAGTAGATCGAAAATTGTGTTTGAGCGATAGGTAACTCCAATCGGCCTGACAACATTCATGGGACGGCGTGGACTTCTGCCATATATATGTAGAAGTAGGACTCCTTTCCTATCTTTAAAAAAATCCAAATAAACATATTCAACCTCTAGAAAGTGTCTATGCGTTACGTACTACGAGTTTGAAAAACACTTGTTCTTATATGCGAAAATGTAAGCTTTCCGACTCCTCTCTCTCATTCCCTTTATTTATCTTACGTTTTTGTTTACTCAAGATATAGTTCTATACTTCGCTGCAAAAAAAGATAGTTTTAAACTTCCCTTCTAAAATGTAAGCATTTGTTGACTTTTCATATTTGTGTTTGGCCACTTGTCTTATTCAAATTTTTCTTAAAATATAAAACAAATACATTATATATTTAAAATATATAACAATAAATCGAAATACAAAAAATATTATTATTATTACAAAATTTTTAAATAAGACAAACGGTCAAACGCAATTCTAGAAAGTCAACAAATGCTTACATTTTAGAACGGAGGTACTATTTTTTTTTATCAAATGTAGATGATTTTTGATTTTTTAAATAATAGTAATATTTTTTCTTTATTGCAGAAATAATATTGAAAGTAGCCAAATAATACGCATTAAACAAAGGCCTGCATTATTTTCATCTACAGTGTGTTATGGCATGGTAAAAAAAAAGCACAAAAATGTCATGGCATACCACTACGGTAAAATACTAATAAGCCAAGTGTTGGATGGTTTGCCCAGTGCATTTTTACGGGCACTCAGCAAACGACGTATATGTCGAGTGTCCCAATGAAAACACTCGAGTACTCGACAAACTAAATACACTCGGTAAAGATTGCTTTGCCGACTGTTCCATAAACAACACTCAACAAAGAAAAAGAGTTTACCAAGTGTTTTGCTCATCACTCGGTAAAGCGATCTTTGTCGAGTGTATTTATTTAATACACTCGGCAAAGAGGAGAGGTCTACGACACTATAAATGAGGTTAAAATCTCCTCTGATACACAACAGACAAGGGCAATGAGTTCTAACTTCACAAAGTTCTTCGAGAAAAAACCACTTTGTCTGCATCACTTTGCGGACCATAGACTCATGTTAACCACCAATCCGGTTTTGAATCCGAAGAAACTGCACCAACCCTGAGTGTCAGTGTACCCTATCAGTTGGATATGTAAAACACTCTCCTTCCAAGCCACCATAATTCCTCACCCCTAAACTCTAAGAAAATTTAAACCTCTCTACGGTATTGGGAGATGAACACCTCATTAACTTGGAATATATCATTATGGTCACTGCCATCGATGCATATCGAATGTGATATATGGAATATATGACAAAGGTGGACTCTTGGAGTATTTTGACCGAATCGGTCATATAGGCCTGAGTTAGATATCAAATAGATTCAATTTGCATTATCGGTAGGACACCTTATATGTATCAAAATCGATATCAAAATAAAAAAGATGTAAAATCCAATTTCTCAATTCAATAGAAGCCCAAAGAGGTGCATATGGTACCCAAATAAGGATAGGATAGATGTGTCAAAAGCAGGTCTGATTACACCTAGTCCTAATGCTAAATAGAATGTAAGGACATAGGGATTTCTATGTAAACTGAGTATCCTATTTCCATAGGCTCGAATGACCCCTTCTCATAATAAGAATGTGGATGGTCTGGTCCGGTATGGAATGAACAACTACCATGGAGGATGTAGACGAATTAATTGTGACTGTTCAGCATGCACCATGCACCTCAATTATTATAATAAATCTGGCATATTTCTTTATTTATGGGGAATAATAAATCAAGCAAATAGACCTCAAAATTAGGGTGAAACTTACCTCCAGGCTATTGACAACATATTTTTTTTTGGTTAACAGGGGGGGGGGAGTATCCCACCTGAATTTTCCTAAAAAAGGCATCAGCAGCTCAAGCTACAAGAGTTTTACAATGGGTCACTACCCATAAGCAGCAATCAAAAAACATTTGAGGGACAAAACAATCCACAGCCTCCTAGATGCCTAAATTAGTTGAAGACACATTGATCCTCGCCAAGCGTCACCACCAAACAACATGCTTGCCTTCACCATCATGGCCATTGCACCATCCACCACCCTTCGTAACTACGCCCCCATTGTCACCCTCCACCTCCCAACGAGGGGAGGAATCCTGGGAGGAATCCTCGAAGGATGAAAGGGCCGCACAATAGGATGGGGACTAGGAGTGGTAATGACACGTGGACCACTATGAACCACTATGAGCCGGACAACGCCGACGTTCCCTTGAGTTGATGACGACCCTAGGAAGCATCCGGTCTCCACGAGCCACCATCCTATGCCCTTTTGTGTGGAGGAACCCATGAAGGTGGGAGAGCCAGCAAGTGTGAATGCACCCGGCGTATGATTTGGGGATACCATTAACAGGAACACCGATGACGAAGCAGAGGCACTAGTAGCAAGCACCCGACGAACCACAATGTTAGCCTCAACAAGGCCAAGGCCATAACTAGCTCCGAGAAGATGAGGAGAGAAGGGTCACAAGGACACATATATCCCATAGCAGCAACAACCGGAGAGGGTAGTCACCATCATCGGAGCAAGACTTAGAGTGCCACAACAACACCTCCAACAAAGAAGATGGCGCCCACAAGCATCGTTGTTGCCGACACCAGCGCGAGTCCGTGAGCAAGGCTTATGCCTAGCACCCCACACCACTCCGACACGCGGAGACGATGGCCGAGACCTGCAGGACATCACATCGCAATGGATTTCAGCCCGCCATCCCAACCATCGTCGATCTCCACCGCGACCACCAGAACTTGCCGGCACGCATGGGATCCAGTTTGGAGAGGGGACGCTGAAGGGTGCTAAAGCAACACCTTCAACGAGGAAGACGACGCCCGGGAGCGTCGTTGTTGCCGGCACCGGGACAAGGCCTCGAGCAAGGCTGAGCACCCCGCACCCCTACGATGCGTTGAGATGAGTGTCGAGGCCTGCAAGACACCACATCGCAGTGGATTTGAACCCATGAGCCCTACCATTTTCGATCTCAATCATGGCCACCTGAGCTTGCCAGTACGCATGGGACCCAACTTGTGGATCTTTGGGACCACCAGATCTAGGCCGGGGATGACCGGATCCGGCCAGTCAAGCTCCATTCATGGCTTGGGAAGGGGAGGAAGAAGTAGACGAGGGAGACGACGGGAGAGGACCGAGTGCTTGAGAGAAGCGAGGGCAGCAGCCATGGGTGCTTCCACTGGCCGCCGTTGTTGCCTCTACACGCCGGTAGGACGGTGGCAGCGGTTGTGGGTGGGCTGGGGCGGTGGCCTGTTGCTACGGCGGGTTGGTCTCCCTGAGTGTTGCCCCTCCGAAGAGTCGACACAGGGGCCTCCTAGTCCCGTATATGACAACATATTTTGTTATATCCATATGTCAAAAAATGATTACATAGATGAATGTTGAAATGTTTAAACTTGGAGCTCATTAGGCCGCAAAGATTATTGATCCCCATGGACATGTGGTCAACGTTATGCAGCAAGGAGCGATTGTTTGACCGCCTTGGTTATGCTATTGAATTCCTGAAACATGTAGACGGTGAGTGCTAATTGGCATGGTGGAGGAAGAGATTAGGGATGGCAGAATAGACGAGATACACCATGGGACGCTCGATGGCGATCATCTTCTTGAGATCTGACATTATCCTGTTGTATAGCCGAGACATGATGCATTGGCCTACCTGTATCCAGTCCGAGTCGTGTCACATGGTACACAATCGATATACTGGTCATTGTACTCCAAGATTACCGACGGGCGCGTGTGCAGATTTTGACTGGATGGCGGAGGCGACAATTGTGGTAGGTTTGAGGACAACAGAGGAGATGGTAGCAGTTGATCCGAGCACAAAAGAGGAAGAGGGGATCGTTGTCATTGTTGAGCAGCTGAAGGTTAATTTTGAATGAAACAAGGATGATGACTAGATACCATGTACAAATGCAATCGCATGTTTTGATTGATTATTTCAGCCAATATTTATAGATGTAGCGAAAGGGCATGAACATTACTGGCTAAGTGTTTGAGTAACACCTCCTAGATTCTGCGTTCAATTCCTAGGGGCAGCGAATTTCCAGATTGGGATGAGAAAATCCTCTCGCCTCTCCCCGCACCAAAGCGAATTTCCGAAAGGTTTGAGAACATTAGATGACTTTGATTAAACCTTGTATTGAGCAAACAAAAAGTGGTTAAACTTACATAATCTATCATATTCAGTGGTCATGAGAATCTATATGATTCAGCAACTATGCATGATTAAATTTGGGAAAGAAATACCCCCACATAATAAATAATTTTGTACAAATGCATACATCTTCCAGCAAACTGGCCTTCAATAGCAGATATGCCTAAATGACATCCACAAATCTCCACTAATTAATATCCTTATTATGCTTAACAGATTTCCTATAACCCTGGCTGTCAAACAATAGGTTTTTTCCCTTTTAGGGGAAACGATAATGCTGCCTCGCGGACAGCTAGGTCATAATAAATTTCTGCAATTAGTTTTAGGTGCTGGTATTTGTTTTGATCAAGTTTCCTAAAAATTCATATCAGCAGACATTTCAAATTACATGGTTTCATCGACCTAGTAATCTGGTGAAATGGGCACATATTGTGGTGTGACCCTTATGCAGTATTGTTGCCACTTGATAGCATGATGAGTGACAGGTTTATATGGTGGTACTTTTCCTAATTCAATTATTTAACCACATACTTTATCAAGGTATCTTAAGTTTCTATTTTTCCTTCAATAAGAATTTAGAAAAATGACATGTAACTAAAACAGCCGTAGTATCTACAATAAAGTACTACTACTTTTGTCCCATTAAAAATATCGTTCTTGCTTCCCAAGAAGTCGAACCTTTTTAACTTTGACCAAAAGTATATGAAAAATCATAAATATTTATTGAATATAATTAGTATTATTAGATAGTAATTGAATCTACTTTCATAATCAACTTATTTAAAGATACAAATATTACTAATATTTTTCTAGAAATCTCATCAAAGTTTAAAAAGTTTGACTGGCACACGGATACCATAGCGACACTTTCAATGGGACGGAGGGAGTAGTAAGAAAACGACACATTCTCTAGTCATTAGAATTTGCAAACTAGTGACAGACAATCAAATTTGAAAGGAAATCCGGACCTCACGGGCCACACCCCTCAAGTAAGAAGATTCTCGGGCCAACAGCTTGTTGCCACGGCAGCATTTTAACTACAACATTATTACTTGATTCTGCACAAGCTGTTCCGGAGGGGTACCGTGTAAGTGCATCTTGTTCATATGAGGACATTATTCATCTGGTTAACGACGATAAGATTTTGCAACGTGACATTCCACGCATGGACGGTTGGCTGGGTTCCAAAAAAAAAATGTAACATTGGCTAGATCAATAGAGAAGAATTACACGCATGGATTGGAACATCGAAGGTGTTTTGCGGGAGGAAAAACAGCACCCGAATTTGAGCCACTTTTTTTTAAAAAAAAGAAAAAAGAAAAGTAGGTGTGGATTACATCGTTGGAGTACATCAGCAATAATTAGGGGAGCCAGGATATCTGCTGGCTGCAGCTCAATCAACAATAATCCTTGCGATCTCGCATATCTGTAGGGGTAATTAGCTTCCATATAACGGCAACAGGGGGTCTAATGTGTTGCATGCATTTAACAAGAAATATGTTGCATTTCCACCGGGTGATTCTGGTGGGCTATAAAATTAACCAGCACACAGCGCCCTCATACCGGAACCAATTCGATAATTCCATCTCGCCCTAACCCAAGCTAAACTAATCATCGAGCTGAGATGGCTCGGAAGAAGGTGACCCTGGCCTGGATCGCCAACGACTCGACCCGGCGCGCGACGTTCAAGAAGCGGCGCAAGGGCCTGATGAAGAAGGCGAGCGAGCTTGCGACGCTGTGCGACGTGGACGCGTGCGTGGTTGCGTACGGCGAGGGCGAGTCGCAGCCGGAGGTATGGCCGTCGGTGGCGGAGGCGGCGCGCGTGCTGGCCCGGTTCAAGGCCATGCCCGAGCTGGACCAGTGCAAGAAGATGATGGACATGGAGGGATTCCTCAAGCAGCGCATCGACAAGCTCCGCGAGCAGCTGCACAAGGCGCAGCGCGAGAACCGCGAGCGCGAGACCACGCTCCTCCTCCACGACGCCATCGTCGGCCGCCGCCCGGGCCTCGTCGGCCTCTCCGTCGAGGACCTCGCCAGCCTCGGCGCCATGGTCGAGAGCCGCCTCCAGGCAGTCAGGAAGGCCATGGAGAGCCTCCATGGGGGCCAACAGGGGCAGATGCAGGTGCAGATGCCGCAGGCATCATCCTTGTCTCTGCCACCGCAGCTGGCGGTGCCGTACGCAGGCCCGGGCATCAGCCACAGCAGGGACCCGCAGGCCTGGATGATGGACGTGCCCAAACCCGGAGGGGAACTGGGCGCGATGGTCTTCGGGCCTGGCTTCGGCGGCGGGTCATCAACAAGCACCCATCATCAGCAGAGCTTCGGCTCCTTCCCCACTGGCCATATCACGCCCCTGGGCAACATGGGATTCCAGTGGCCGGATCCAGTTGCCCAATCTTTCCCTCCCATGTAGAGCTCCCTGCTGTGTGTCATATGCTTGCATGCTTGATTGCATGTCCTCGTATCTACCGTATCATGTTGCATTGTCTAGTGTCCCACCCCGCCCATCTATCATCTCTGTCTGTCCCATCTCAGATTTGATTTGTTTAGTGTTATCTATCTTTTGTCATGGTCGATCGATCTGTTCTCGTGTTTGTTTAACCTCGGGATGATCAATGCATTGTGTGTTTTTCCCTTATCAGTGACATGTACACACGGCTCTCTAGGGTGTTGCAAATTTTCATGTGAGACTACAATCTGCCGGGAAAAAACTATGTGGATTGGCTTCCATGCCTATTTTTATATCTCAAACCACATATTGATGATATTTCATTATACTGCTCTTTGACCCAGTTTAGGTGTTCTGAGAAAATAACAAGATGCGCGAGTAATGTGTATGCTAGAAAGAGAAGCTGAGACAATGACAGGTACGTCTATAATCAACGTTAGAGATGAGGAACACTTGTTTCCCAGGTAGATGTAGATACGATTACAAAAACATAACGACATAAACGTGTCTAGAGGTCATTTTTCTTATAGTGAACAAAAATCAAATTATGTGTACCTTTAGAACCTGGTGAAGAAACATGGTAACATTACAACTAAAATGATCCTATTTTTTTACTCAAATAAAATATCTAACGTGTAAAATAAATTATTAAAGCAGAAGAAACTAGAGGTTGTAAATTGTGCATTGTTATGATGTTTCTAAAAATTGTATTGTTCAGCTATATAAGATACTCAGTTCAAGTATTTAATAACATATACTAATAATTTTGCAAATCACTAAAATCCATGAAGGTATTTTGTTAGGAGTCATAATACGTGTGATGAAACAATATGGCCTAAAGCTATGCTTCAATTTTCTACCTTTATAGCCAATTCAAGACCTAAATTATTAAGTGGGGAAAGTATTGAATCTTCATATATTCATATGTAGGAGTATCATATATTTAAATCTTGCTAATCTTTTACTTATTGTAATAAAAGAAAATAAGAATAGCAACTCGGAACTGGCATCCTATTAATATGCGTAAATCAATTTGCACCAACAACCTTATAGGTACCTGTAGTATGAGACTATGCATGGTGATGCATGGCTGCAATTAGCATGGATCAAATGAGTTGTGAGAACCCAGGTCGATTATTGTTTGTGAATATAATTCATCGAATATCCTTGCTGCTACCTCTAGTGAGCCTCAACTAACTACTCTTATTGTCCATAACTAACAGTAAAGAGGAGAAGGATTTTCTTTTACATTAAATGGATATAAACGACCAAACGTTTTTGCTGGCTATATTTGTTCCGAAATAAAAGAACTTCCTTCTATATTTCTTTTTTTTTTTGCCTCAATTTCAATCCAAATCACCATATTTGGGATGAAATATCTCTTTGGTGCAATCGATTGAGGGATCATGCACACACCTATATGAGTGTGATTTCACTAACTAGTGAAGAAAATGAAAGGATGTTGTGGTTATACCGTTACATCCTATAGAACTTTACATATTTTTCATCTATTTTCATCAATTTCGAAACTCCTACAGTGCATGAAACGGTAATCATAAGTGACATAGTTCTAAGCTGGTGCAATCACTTAATTATCCTTGTGACTGCTTAGATCTAATGTTGTAATTTTTTTACCTAAATATAGCCTCATGTTTTATCTCTTTCTATTTTCTCAATCCTTCATTTATCCATATTTTTTTATTTGCACTTTGAAAGCTTGATGCTAGTGACACAACGTAATAGTAAGAGATTCATATTTATCCTTATTTCTTATATTTTTGAGGCTTAATCTGGGCACTGTAGTCCTTTTATTTGGTTAAACACTATGCTTTTTCTTATTTTCGAAATTGTCTAAACATGCGGAAGGAAAGTTCTGCTTTGTGTCTTTTTTCCTAGTGGCGACCCTTAATGCTTCATTTATCCATAATTTTTTACTTTGCACTTTGGAAGCTTGATCATGGTGACACAGCGCAATAGTAATATAGATACATATTTATCCCTTTTTTGTCGTTTGGAAGCTTAATCTAGGCAGCATAGTTCTTTTATTTAGCTAAGCACCGTGTTTTTTCTTATTTTGAAATTGGCTAAGCATGCGGATGGAAAGTTCTGCTTTGTGTGTTTTTTTCCTATTGGCGACCCTAATCAGGAAACAAATAGTGCTCTGATTAACAAAAAAAAAACAGGCTAGTGCTCTTGCGGTAATAATGAACTGGAACCAAAGGGACTCCTTTTCAAAGTTTAACAGGACTCTAGACTGCAGTTTTTTTTCTTTCCAAACAGAGCATAAATCCATTCTTATTTATTGTTTTTAATTTTATATGTTTATACTAATTATGTTTACATATGGACTATTTTGGTTACATCTAGACTATTCAATCTTCATGAAATTCATTGGTCTATATCTTCTCTTTTTCAGATTATGTGGCAATTTCGTGACTTCGAGAGCGAACGTGACGGCTCTTTTTGACTTTCAGATAAGAAGATAACAGATTAATGGGGTTTAATTTAAAAAATGATCTTCTGTAACATCCCAAAATGTATCAAATAAGCTTGTAATGAATATCTGGAGTTTGGAATAAGAATTGAATAGATTTGGATCGAGTTTGAATCAATTCGGTTGAGTTTTGAAGCAAGAAAAATTCGTGAAGCGATTTAATTCGAATTCGCCTCCGTGGGCCAAATCTTCCGTCGCGCGGCCCATTTCCGTTTTCTCTTAGCCCGATCCAGCCCGAGCCTAGACGCTACGGTGCGTCTTCCACCTTTCTCACCCGCTCGCGATACGGCGCGAACGCCGAGACACGCGGCGCGTCCGCGTGCTACCGCCCGAGCATTCCCCGCCGCCCTAACCACTCCCTCCACCTTTTTGAGCCTACAAAACCCCTGCGCCGCCCCCATCTCTTCCTCATCCCACCCGGCGCCGCCACGGTGCGGGAGAACCCAAACCCTAGCCTCGTCGCCACCTTCGTCCTCCCCGTCACTCTGTCTCGGGTGAGCATCCAAGACCACCGGCGCGTTCTTCTCCCCACGTTGGTGATGATGGTGCTCATGCTTCTTGCTTTGTTGCGGTGTGGCGGACGAGCGGGCCCTCGATACTTTTGAGTCACCTTCTTCTTCGTCGCCGTCCATCCTCGTCGGCGGTCCTCCGGTGAGCTCAACCTCCGTTCTTAAATCCCCGTCGAATGCCCTCTCTGTTGGTTCCGAGTTGTGGTTCATCCGTCTCCGGTAGCGGCGGAACGTCCGAGCCGTGGTCACCGCCAACCTTCGCGCGTCGTTCGCACCCCGCCATCGACGGAGCTCCACCACACGTCGTCGCCAAGACACCTTCTTCCTTCCCGAGCGTCGCTAGACCTTGCCGGTAAGCTCCCACCCTGTTTCCCTCTCCTTCCTCCTTTGATTCGTGGTGATTTGACCACCTTCGTCGGTTTCCGCCTCCGCCGTGCCATGAGCGCCGGTGGGGAGCTCGTTGGAGTGGAGCTCGTGTTCAATTAGTGAGACTGGTAGACTCGTGTGGCAGTAGGAAGTCTCGTGCGTGCGAGTTCCGTTGAGAAAGGTCGCGGTTTGGTGTTTCGGGGTTGAGCCGCCATGGCCGCCACCACGGTTCTCGCCGCCGGCGGGCCTCCGTCCATCTTTTTGGGTGGGCGTTGGTGTGGTTATGCTCCTCGGAGCATGAGCTACCGTCCGGTGTGCTCAAAGTCGCAGTTTTGCCTCGGTGGAGCTTCTTCTCCTTGCGCCGCCGCCGCACGGAACTCCGGCGTGCTTCCGTGGCTTGTCCGCGGTGAGCTGGTCGGAGAGGAGAGGTCTTGCGGGTGTGCGGTGTCACGGGGAAGGGTTTGGTGCGGTCGGTGTTTGCCGCAGCGAGCTGTGGCGCTGGGGAGTGCGGATTCCGGTGAGGTGTGCGGAGGCGCTCGGGCGGCGCCGCCCCTCTCCGGCAGCCGACGTCGTGATGACGTCGCCTAGGGGCCCACATGTCGGGACGAGTCCATGAGGTCCGGTTCGAGTGTTTGGATGGATTTGGTCCATGTGGACCGTAGAGGGAGAAAAGATTGAGTGGGCCCATGGACCCGGTCCACGGAATATTCCGAGGGAATATTCCCTGATTTTTCATTTTCTTGGATTTTCCAAATTTCCATAATTCCTTTTTCTCTCGGAAATTCATATCTTTTTTCGGAGTCTCGGAAAAATACGCGGTCAGTTGCGTTGGACTCGTAGCGACGTGCTCTACGCGTTAGAGTAGCTTTTGATCATGTTCTAGTACCGTATTTTCCGACGTTCGTTTCGTCCATTTTCCTATCGCCTCGATTTGCATACCTAACCCCCGTTTCGCGATCTGTTTGTCGAGAGGGTGCCGAGGAGTTCCCGTCGGAGCCGCAGTTCGACGAGTTTCCACCGGAGCAGTCATTCGAGTACCCCGACCCAGCCCGGGACCAGCGTTTTCCGGGCAAGCCACAATCCTTGACCACTCTTGTACCTATTTAGCAATTTGCATTAAATTGACCCATGCATGTGAACTGTTACTTGCAGTTGTAGTTTACCTATGCCATACTATGCTATCCTTGCCACTGATTGCCATAGGTTGTTCTACTCATTACCGTCCGCATGCTTAGTAATTGCTTAGTTGTTTAATTGAACCCTACATGATGATTATACATGTTTTTGTGTAAAATAAAATGTAGGTGTTTCTTAGGTGTCGAGTTTCGTACTAGATACCCTGTAGGACTTTTGCGGGGGCGAGTGTAGATGATTAGGTGCGGGAGACTTTTGGGGAGTCTCTATTTGGAGAGTGCCTGTTGCGGGCACAATGGTGTAGGAACCTTGGGTTATGGGGTTCCTGCTGTGGTGACACTGTTGTTGAGACTGTTGTTTTGAGGAGAGGGATGGTGACTTGCCCCGGCAGCTTGAGGACCGGTTCTTGGTTGCTCGCTCTTTGGTTTCCTAGCATACCACATGACCCGTATGGGCGAGCTGGATCAGGATACTTAGCGGAGGACTGGGTGGCCCGCCGTGGTATAGAGATTAGTGGTAGTGGGTTTTTGAAGCGTTTGTCTCGACCCACGAGCAGAGGATATCTCACCTGGCCTGTGGTACGCCTTGTCACACCCTTCGGGACCTTCTTTTCCTATGTTGTGGTTAGTGGATCCTAGATCCGAGGGACGGGCGCCTACCGGTCGATGCTTTTTGAATGATCTTGTGAGTGTTGCTTTGCTTGCGCCACGACGGTGGTCTTTTGTTTGAGTACCTCTTCACGTGGGTACGGATGCTTACTCTCTGCAGAGATATACAATCTATACCTATAGCCTAACCCAAGGTATTGGGCACTACCATTGAGCGACACGCTTGATTAGCATTTACTACTTCTCCCCTCGATAGATGTTTTACTTCCTGCTTCGAGCTGTGGTTCAGTGGAGGTGTGTTGGACATAAAATTTGACCCTTGCAGGATTGTGTTGTTTCCTGCAAGGCCACTTATAAAATTTGACTAATAATAAAATATGATTCACATAGACTGGAAGAATAATTGCCTTAGGTGCTAGCCCTTGTCTATCCTTGAAATATCCAAGCATGCATACATTGTTGCTAGGTAGTTGCGGCTTGCTGAGTATTTTATGTACTCACGGCTTTCCCACTTTGTTTTTCGAGACGCCGGTGCGAGAGGATTCCGCAGAGCCTACCGACGGAGCTGACGGAGTGGAGTGACGGTCTCGCCTGCACTCGAGTTGCTTGTGGGTGTTGGTCTTCATCGCCGATCTTCATGTGAGACGTTTCTGCTAGATTTCATCCTTTTTATCGCGATGGCCTGCGTGCCACGCTCTTATATCCATGAGATTGAGATTTGAGTTTAATAATGTACTTATGGAGATTCTACTATCTTGTCTTGTTTTTATTCTATCTTTATGGTTTTTCTATGCTAACTTGTGATGGATGTACGTGCCACACTCCTGGGAGTGGCATAGAGGTAGAAAGGGTTCGGGTTTCACTTGGGTGAAATCCGGGTCCTCACAAACACTTCCTCAAAACAACTCACAAATTTATTCTCCACCTAAATTCGCCTCATTTATAGCTAGAAACATGGAGAAAGTTGCAGCCTCTATTGTTCTATTTGCTAGGGAATTAAGGAATATTGCACAAACCACTCAATAAGCACAAAAATACTTATGAGTAAGGAATCTTAACCTTCACGTGACTTTTGGGGTGGTCTATGCAATTATTCTGAGAATTTATGTTGTTGTGACCCCCAAAATGCTGACGTGGTCGAGTCAAATATAGTCTATATCCATTTTAGGAAGAACTATTGAAGGAGAAGAGGAAATTTAACTCCACTATTTTTTTTACTATAATCCCAAAAAGAGACCTGCAATTCCAGTGGGCGTGACGAATCAGCATCCACTGAGCCAGTCCCATAAACGAAAACAGAGCATCCACTAAGGCAAATGCTTGTACTTAAAAGCAAGCATGCAATAATTGTAAGTTCCACAAAATCTCCGGGTGTACGACCAACAGACAACGAAATTTGTGGCACATGCTGAAAAAGAGATATTTTGATGGTGTTCCAGCAAACCAAGTGACGAACCATTCTCCTGTGGAAAGTATGACTGATCAACAATGGAGAGCATTGGTCGAGATGTGGTCCGATCCTAAACATAAGGTAAGCAAGTTCATGCCACTCTAATCATTAATGGCCATATGGAACACTGAAATAATGCAAATATGTCTTGCTGTAGGAGAAGTGTGATTTTAGCAGACTGAATCGTGCAAAAGTAAAGTATCAGCAGCGTATAGCCTCTTGATCGTACATTGCACATTTCCATGCCTTGGTACTGAATGATTAATACCACATTTGCTAGTCATGGTATATCTGTTTGTTTGATGCCATATGAGTACTGACACCATCAAATTGTCTTCATATGTCTCAGATATCAGATAAATATAAAGATGTTGACCTCACTTCAATTGATCTTTTCAAAGACTGCCATTGCAGCAAGAAGAATAGTTTTAGTGAGCCAGTGAAGGATGTTATTGTAAGTGTTATTATTGTTTTGTTGGGGATGTTACACAATTTTGATTGATTTATCTCATGCATTGCATTGGTGGCATAGAAACAATGGTTATTAGTTACCACTTGCTCCTAAACCATTGTCAGCTGAATGACCCATGTTTAAAAGCATTCAATAGTTAATTTAGATAAGCTGAGGAGCTGATGGTTTGCTTACTAGAAGCAATCTATTTCTTTAGATGCATGAGTGACCATTCTTATGTCGTCTCAATTTTATTTTCATTCCGGAATATTATTGTATATAGTGATGAGTACCTGGCATTCATTTTTATTAGCAATTGCAGTGTGTAATAGACCATTGTTGTTTCCTAATAATTACATCACAATAGGTTAAATTAGAGGCTATCATAGCTGAACCGATAGAGGAGGGAGAAAAACTAGTGTCTCCTACTGCTGCACTTGCTAAAGTTCTACCGACTTCAACAATTCTGGAGAAGCATTGGCATCTCGGTTTCTTCAAAGAGAAGGAGAGACCGAGTCGGTGAGCAGGCATCTTTGCTTGAAGCTGAACTTGAGATGGAGAGGCAAAGGTTAACAACACTTGAAGAGAAAGTAGATGGTCGGGAAGATGCGCCTGAAGAGTTAAGGAAGCAGGTTGAGGAAGCAAATAATTGTAGGAACAAGCAAGCATATGAGATGGAATACCTTAAGAAGGCACAAGAAAAAATGGATCGTTTCCTTCGTCAAGTATTTGAAAAGTCAGTGTAAAATACCTTGAGAGACGTTTATGACGTTCTATGTTGTTTAGTGACACTACAGCGTCGTCACAATTTCAAGACATATTGGCTATTGTCATTGCTAGTGTTATGACGACCAGGTTAAGGAATGTCACAGAGGTCCAGTAATGACGCACTTTCTATGACAACTGCCATTATATCATGACTCTGTTACAACATATTCGTAGTGAGAAATGCATTATGGTCTGTGACACTTGTCGTTTGTCACAGAAGGCCGTATTTCTTGTAGGTTGGAGCCTCTAATCGTTCTATTTACAAGGGAATTAAGGAATATTTCATAAACCACCCAATAAACACAAAAATACTTGTGAGTAGGAATCCAGTCAAATATATTCTTGATCCATCTTAGGAAGAACTATTGGAGGAGGAGAGGACATTTAACTCCACTATTTTTTTACTATATAATCCCAAAAGTGACCTGCAATATTCCAGTGGGCGTGACCCCTGAACGAAAACAGAGCATCCACTAAGCCAAATGCATGTAATTAACAGCAAGTAGCCAGGAAATAATTGCACGTCCCACAAAATCTCATGCTGCAGAGTGCAGACCCTTGCCTTGACAAATTGGAGTGTGATATGATGACTAGCTAGATTTAGTAGATTATAGCAGTACTATCTTGGCATAGTTTATGGAGCTAATCAGATGATGGGGTCCTGCTCTTTTTTTGTTTAAGTAAAGCATAAGCGAAATAGCACATATCATGGGCTTACTAATTAAGCAACACCCGTGCTAGTCCACATCCGGAGAAGATGTCTTCTGCCTCGTCGTCCCTGTTCCAGACCATCAGGTCTCCTGCGCGATCATGGAACCACCTGGAGAATCCACAGACCCTTGTAGAGAGCCTCGCCGCCACCATCGTGGCGCTGCAGTTTCTTCAGTTCATCTTGCACCGCACGCGCTTCTGGTCCAAGCGCCGGTCCGTCCGGTGCGGCGCGTGGGCGGCGTTCTACCTGCCGGTGCCCCTCGCCGCCGTCGCGATGCTGCTGCGGCTCCCGTGCCCGTACTGGATGGTGGCCATCTTCTTCGGCGCCGGTCAGGCGGACACCATGTCGGCGTGCAGCCTCCGCGATGACCTGCAAATCGTCAGGCGCTTTGCCAAGCGTGCCTTGTGCCTTGCGTACCTGACCGTCCTGTTCCAGAATTGGGACGGAAGAAATTGGCAACAGCTGCGCTGGATCGAGATCCTCTCTTTCACGCTGGGCTTCCTGGTCATCCTCCAGGACCTCAAGATCAGCAGCAGGGACAGGACCCCTTCCTCTGAAATCTGCAAGGCCGTCTCCGACCATGTGAGATTCCAAGCACCGCAGCGGCCAACCTTACTAGATGACGACGATGGTGACCATCGGCCTGAGCCACGGCCATCCGTGGTCACCGCGGGCTCACTGGAATCCTACGGGAGCGCCGTGTCCGGATGCACGACGCTGGAGGACATACGCAGGGTGAACAACACCTGCTCCAGACGGCTGGAAGACGCCTGCCTCTCCTCTGCGCTGTTCCTCCAGCTGCTGCAGCGCCGCGACACGGCTCATCAAGTGCTCGAGCAGCCTTCGAGCGCCAGCCGTGCTTTCAAGAGCGTGCTCCGAAACCATGGCACGGGACGGGCCTTCGAACTCATCGAGGTACAACTGTCCTTGATGCACGATTATTTCTTCTCCACGCATGGATCGCCCTCGCGCACATCCTACAAACTTTACTTGAGCTATTCCGTACTCAAGATCGGGTTCCTGCTAAGTGTTCGCAGCCTGATGTTCAAGGACGAAAAGCAAGGTCGCGTCATTTCTGCAACCTTGTATGCTCTCATTTTACTCGAGATCTGCCAACTCATCCGTTACCTGAAATCAGATAAATTTCTAGTGTCATACATGTGTGATAATAAAGAGGATTTATCCGAGGATCTATTGCACGGACTTGGGTGGAAATGCAAAATTCATTTAGAGCAGTACTCCCTTGTCGAAGATTTTGACCGCCGGCCCGGTCTGATGCAAAGGTTCACGGCAAGGCTGATGGGGAGAAGGCTGCCTCACCATCGGAAAGGAAACATTAGGATTGACGAAAGGTCGTCGGTGCACTTTTATAAACTGAGGACATGGATTTGTCGCAAAGTTGTCAACTCGGAGCCTGATAGTAGATTTGCATTCGATGGTCCATCGTACCTATGGGTGAGTGACTCCCTCCATCACCTATCATGGACACTCAAGCAAAAGACCACGATCCACACTATTCTGATATGGCACATCGCAACCTGGTACTGTGCCATGGCTACTGCTGCTGCTGAAGATAAAAAATCTCTCATACTTGAAAAGGTCTGCCCGTCCGAATACACGTTTGCTACATTGTTATCTAACTACTGTGCTTATCTGGTGGCGTTTCGTCCGGAGCTACTCCCGGAGCACCACGCCCTGACGAAATCAATCTTTTTGACGAAGCAATGCGGCAGGCACAGCTCCACTTCAGAAGCGACGAATCACCGGTGGAGCGATACACAAGGATCAAATCCAGTTCCTGGAGGATATATCTTTGTTCGGATGTAGTTTTCCTTAAGCCGGGCACCCAACTTGGCCAAGAGCTGATGTGCTACACTGGTCCTGAACGCTGGAAGATAATGGCAGAGTTCTGGGCAGAGATGACTCTGTTCGTGGCACAGTCTGGGAACGCAGACGCTCACATAGAGCATCTCACAAGAGGTGGGGAGTTCATCACTCAGCTCTGGGCATTTCTATTGAATGGATGGGATAGGACCTTCATCAGGCGGGACGATGGCGATGGTGACTGGTGTGCACTTGAAGAACCGGATTGTGTAATTATGTAAAAGATCATTGCTAATTGTCTGGACTGCTATACCTGGATGTAGGCACAAAGTTTGGACTAAAACTATTACATCACATCTGCAGGTTTCAGTTAAGATCCTCTATATATTTCAGCCCGATAATTGTAAGCTCTTGTTGCGAGCTTCCTTGTACCGTGTAATAAGATGTACCATTTGTCACGTCATATTGGGGTTAATTTAATGTTTGATGTACCAGCTTATCAGATAGTATGTTGTCATGACCGAAATTTAAATTTATTGCTATATTTTAACTGGCTACTGAGTGAACTGCTCATTCATAGCCATACTTGATTCCATTTTTTAGTCTGTTGATCGATACATCGAAGATATGAGAAAGTTCCACCGAGTAAATGAGACTACCAGAAAATGATGGAGAATTCCATAGTAAGAGCATCAATAATCCGCCAGAGTAAAGATGCTAATTAGGACGTGAGTATCATCATAAAACTACATGTACGCAATGTCTAAGCCATGGCAATAAACAAAAGAGGGAAGTGTCCGAGCACAAGCACCCACAAATACAACCAAAGCAATTATCTGATTTTTGCATTTCTATGTCATATTTTCGAAACAATAAAAATATATTTGGAGCAATAAGATATACAACTGAAATAATAAGAATGTATTGCTGGAACAATTAGTTTTTTATATGAGCCCCCACAAATACCACTGAAGCAATTATCAAATTTTTGCATTTCTATCAAGGCGAAGATTAGCACCTCCACATGGCGGAAAAAATCTCCACTAAAAGAATTTAAACCACGGGCACCCCCGTAAGGCCCACGTAGAAGGAATCGGCCCACCAAAGTAAGAGGTTCACCCCGCTCAACCCCCACCTGAGGGTCCTGTCGCGCTCCGCTTCGTTTGACCACGGATTGGCGGGGTCATGTGCTTATTTACCCCGCTCAATCCCGAGCCAATGAATCCGAGGCAAACAGTCTTTCATCACCATTATTACCGTGAACTACGCGCGCAGTAATGCTGGCAGTCCCAGCTACTTACGGCAACCCTAGGCAGAGACAGTGTGGACCGGATGGGGCAGCGTAAGGGCAGTGGCGGGCCCATGCCACAAGGGAGAGTCCTGACTGGATCACGACGCAAGCAAACCTCCGAGCATGCCGGACAAATGCAAAACGAGAAGGCCGCCTCCTCACCACCAGGGTTGACCCCTCACCGAGTTGGAGTCGGCCAACCGCTCCACACACCCATTTAATGTCCCTGTGGCGTGTGCCACTACAGGACGGGAGGTGTCAACTCAACCTGTTGATCGGTACACAGAAGATATGAGAAAGTTGCACTGAGTAACTGAGACTCCCATAAAATGATAGAGGGTGCCAAGATCCTTCATAGAGAATTCCACCGTAAGAGCATCAATAACCCGCCGGAGTA
This sequence comes from Chloris gayana, assembly GCA_031894775.1. Taxonomy (NCBI): domain Eukaryota; kingdom Viridiplantae; phylum Streptophyta; class Magnoliopsida; order Poales; family Poaceae; genus Chloris; species Chloris gayana. Next base: position 14,377 of record JAUNZO010002876.1, on the reverse strand, counting down.
AAGATGCTAAGGAGGGTGTGAGAATAATATCATCAACGCAAAACAAAATATGTGCAATGTCTGAGCCATGGCAATAAACAAATAGTGAATTGTCTGAACAAGCACCCACAAATACTACCCCCTTACTAAATTGTTGTCGCCGTTGACTTTTTTGTTATATTTGATCATTTGTCTTATTCAATTTTTTTTAAGAAATATCATATATTTTATTGGAATATGTTTTATCACTAAAGAAACTTGAAATATAGCACATAACTTTTTGTATTTCAATAAACTTTTTGAATAAGACGAAGGGTCAAACGTTACGAAAAAATCAATGGCGATAATAATTTAGTAAGGGAGGAGTACGATGGAAGCCATTATCTGATTTTTTGTATTTCTCTATGCCATATTTCCGGACCAATGAAAATGTACTTGGAACAATAAAATATGCAACTGAAATAACAAAAATATATTGCTGGAACAATTAATTTTTTATGAGCACCCACAAAAAACACTGAAGCAATTATCTGATTTTTGCATTTCTCTCTGTCACATTTTCAGAATAATGAAAATATACTTGGAACAATAAAAATATAGAATCAAAATAATAAAAATATATTTCTAGAATAATTAGTTTTTATGGGGAATATTATTTGTAGAGAACATTTCTGTTGTCATGAGTGAAGGAAAATTTTGTTTGGTTGAATCAAGATTCAATGATTGAAAAAAGTGACTTAGTTATTATTAAAATCTAAGTTAACTTTTAAGGAGATCCCATTAATTATACACTAGATGCCAATTCAGTCATGTTCAAGACTGCCATATAGTGCATTCTTTTCTACATTTCATTTTGTAGCTGTAGATGAAAAATAAACATCATTTTTTTCAGTCTAAGTAGATAAATTTTCTATTTTGCTCGTCTGTTAGTGCGACTTCGGTGGAATACCTGTGGTATATTGGACTTCTTTAGAATTCCCATCACTACGTGTGTCCACCTGTAAAATGACCTGGGACCATTTTTAGGATGAAATTGCCACTGTCCTTCTTCCTCACCTCAAACACAGATCCATCTCTATTGCTTTCGTCGCTACCAAATCGGCCAGCTCCGTCACCGTCGCTGCCGCCCCGTCAACCGCATGAGCCCGCCACCCCCACCTTAGTCCGTCACTCCGCTCGCCCCTGTGCTACATTAGGATGTCACCTCCCCTTCGAGCTCGCCTCTTCAGGCCTACCGGTCGTCCGCGCGACTCTGCCAGATGCCGCTGCATCCGCCCACCGCCGCACGTGCCCCACCACGGCCTGCTTAGCGCCTGCCCCAATGCATGTTTGTGCCGATTGGGTGGAAGCCGACAGGCACCCGGCAGGGCGGAGTGCGGGGCGGAGGCGCATCGGTCGAGCACGCGCCGGTGGGCGGAGCTTGATGGGCTGCTTGTATGGCGGGCTGAAGTGCGACGGGGCTACCGACGGGGCACGGGCGGACCAGGCTGAGGTGCGGGCTACCGGTACAGCGTGAGGCGTGACGGAGGCCGGTGAGCTACCTACCGACGCATGCGTCCAGGCCATGGCTACCACCTGCGATTGAAGTGACGAAGATGAAGGGTGCACACCCAGTCTTAAGGCCAAGACTGAATGCATAGCTATATGTGTGCCGGGATTAACTTATCACACATATAGAGACAATAGTGAAGTAACGAGTATAACCAATGCTATAGTATAACTTATTACGTCGTCTCAATCGTATCTTTATTACATAACCTAATTAAATGTCTCAAAAGATTAAACTAAACACAGTGGAACACTCCATACGCCACGAGGCAATCAACCGGGAAACGCACGTCTAGTAGTAGTCTTCATCAATGTAGTTCCTATCGGCTTACGAGCAGCGAGTAGTATATAGCAACAGGAAATAGCAAGAGTGAGTACATGGAGTACTCAGCAAGTGTGGGAAATAAATGACATGCAAGCTGAATAAAAGGAAGGCCAACACATGGTTCGCAATAGAAGCACCTATACTAGTCAAGTTAATTGAAACAACCTATTTATTATGTGAATAAGAACCAACGAGGCTACCCTACACGTTGACCACCGCAAGCTACCCCACTTGCAACACACCACAAGCTACCCCACTTGTGACAACCTACTTGTTACTCCACCCAAACCATCCCTCTAGTTCTCGTGAGGATCCGGGCCACTCGTGATCGTCGGCCCAGCTGTTAATAACGGATTTACACTCTGTAGAGGTTGCACGAGCTTTACCCACAAGTCGGTGATTCCATCACTATTCAGTGACTAAAACCTCCATTATACCACACACTTCCTTATGTGTGAGGCCAAGAGATCACCGCAAAGGTCTTTCGAAGGACTTCCCGGCTTGCGGAACGCCCATGCTGAGGTTTCACCGCCGTAAAAGTGACGCATCACCAAGAGGCCCCCTCTTGCACCGTGGCTTCAAGCACTCTGCCTTGCCCGAATTCGGAAGACCGTCTTCCTTCATCCTTCCTCGACGCCCACAAAGCTGGGAAGCTACCTTGGTACTAAACCTTACCTACCCATTATCAGCCATGTGCTTTGGGCGGAAGTCTTGTGTTGTCGCTCCAAGAACCGGTCCTTATAATCCTAAACAGGTACTATCGCTTACCAACGAGTACTACATCTAGTACTCGTGCATTCCCGCACCATCATCAACATCCTCCTGTCGGGATCACCTAAGTTCCATGTTGCTAAAAACATTCCCGCTTCATGATCATTAAGTTCAAGTGGATAATTAGTCAAGATTAGCATTTAGTTTAGTTTGAACCCCATTATAAGCATCTAAGCAAGGACGTACCCATACTCTAGTACTACACCATAACCAAGGCGACAAGGAAAAAGTATGGAATAGGGTATGGCACAATAGGATTCAAATTAAACTGGAAATGCATGAAATGTAAATTCAGAAAGTAAGAATGTAGGTGTGCATCAAGGACACGTGCATGTCTCATCTTGCTGCTGCTGCTCAAACTCTAGGTCCTGGAGATTATCGTACTCTTCCTCGTCTATTAACGTCACACGGAAAAGCATACATACATAGCAAAGAAGAAAATAGTACACAAAACAGGACCTACTGTCTATAAAAACAGTACCATTAAATAGTACTCGTCCCTACGAACTCGTGAGCGCAAGAATCACCTAAATCGGAGCTACGAGCTAAAAGTTATGAGCATTTAAAGCTATAGGGTTTAAAATGTAAAATAACAGCTTAAAGAACCTAATTGTAATTACTGAAACTTATGGGGACCTAAATGTAATTCTGGAAAAGTTTAGGGGCCTATAAGAAAAAGTGGAAGACTAAATTGTAATTTATGAAAAACCTAGGGGTGTTTATGTAAAATTATAGGACCTAAACATAATTATAAAATTCTACAGGGGCTAAAGTGCAAAATTTACATTGTTGCGCTATGTTAGGATCAAAACATAAATATAACTAAATCTAGGATTGTTTATGTAAAAGGGGAGGGATTCTTTATTCATTAACTAAAATGGCGGGGGCTTATTTGCAAAATCGCGAAATACGGATTCGCGATCTAATCTGGACCGTAGATCTAAGATCCGACGGTGGAGATCGATTTTGCCGGCCGGTGGCAGGTGGCTATCACCGACGAGCGGCGGCGCCATTAGAGAGCTCGCCGGAGCTTGAGGAACGGGGGCTCGGTGCCCTATTTTCGATGCGGGAAGGCTCTACGCGAGAGCGGGGAGGGCGGCGGACTCACCGGTGCCGTCGCGCGGTGGCGGCGAGCTGCGATGGCGGCCGGTGACGGTGAGGCGGCTTTGGCGGACTTCGACGGCTTTGTGCGGGTGGCTTGGGCGATAGCTTGGCTTCGGGTCTTGTAGGCGACGGCGGTGGATCGAAGTGAAGTTCGGCACGGGGTCCATGGGCGATGCGACGGCTTCCAGAGGCGGTGCGACGGAGTGGGACCTCCGGCTCCGATTGCGGCGGCGGTGCTCGAGCTAGGGCTGCGGAAGCGGCAAGTTTCTCGAGATGAGGGACGTGCACGAGTGGCGGCTCCTTATATAGGGGTACGGGACGTGGTTTCGTGGCACGCACGTCGAGGCGGATCCGACGGTGGTGGTAGAGTCGGTTTAGATTGGGATGGGCATGCGCACGGGCTAGGGTGGGCTGGCGGGCTGGGTTGCGGGGGCCGGGTGAGTCGGCTTGCGGGTTGGCGCGCGGGACGGGCCGCAGCGAGCCGGGGTGCTAGTGGGCCGCATTGGGATAGAGAGAGGGAGAGAAGTGGGTTGGGGAAAATCGACCCAAGTTGCCCGGGGTCTTATTCTTTTTCTTTTCTATTTTCTTGTTTTCTACTCTCTATTTGCAAACTAAACTCAAAACGAATTCTACTCGCGTTTATAAATCAATTTTTCACCCGAGTAAATCCTAATGGAAAAGCTAAGCATGAATGCAACATACATTATTTTATAAATAATAAGAGAATTCATTTAACTAGGAAAAATAAACCTTAACCAAGGATAAATACTAGTATTCTAATAAAATAAGAGAGAAATTTATTTTATTGAAAAGTTTAAAAAATCAAGGTGTTACAAAGGGCAGGGACAATTTTTTCCAAAAAAATGGTTTGTGGGCATTCTACGGGTCGACACACGTATTGGTGGGCATTTAAAAGAAGCCAACGTGGCATGGGCATTTTAGCAAATTTCTCGTCTAATTTAGATCATCAAGGGGTCCCAACACTCCTTGAAAAATGATTAGGAATTAGGTAAAACAATGTTGCTCCAATAGAGCATCAAGATCAACTTTCCCTATTATTTCAGTTCCGCCTAAATTCGGTATTTTTAGATCCAGTACTTTAAGTAAAAGTATTCTATTGGTCATTGGTCAAGGGGTAGAAAAATTGGCCCCAATAAAATGTTAAACTGGTAAAAAAGGTTTTTGTTGCCTTTTTTTAGTCTTATTTTGGAGATGCTTATAGAATAATAAATAAAAGATATGTAATACTTGCATTTCAAGTCCTGGGTTCGACTTCACATGGGAGCAAATTTTCTAGGATTTAACGGTATTGTGCTTAAAGTGTAAGTGATGTTTCCGTCAATAGCGAGGTGTGAGGATTTACTGTCTTATTCTTCGAAGATGCATTTTGAGTGTCTAAGTTGTACTATGCAATAACAAAAAAAATATAATTATCAAAGAAAAAAAAAAGACTAGAAGTGAAAATTAATGCATGTCAAGTCCTTTGTTCGAACCCACATGGGAGCGAATTTTCTAGGATGGTATTATGCTTACAGTGGTAGACAGTGGTGGCTTCATCAATCTTGAGGGTTTTCTGTCTTATTCCTCGAAGATGCATTTTGAGTGTCTGAGCTGAGCTATTATAGTTAAGAATAACAAAAAATTATAATTGTCAAAGGAAAACAACCAAGACAGCAAGTTAAAAAGCAAAAAGCTTATTGTACACATCTAGTGTACGGTAGAGTATAGGACACGGGCCTGAGTGCGCACATATGCTTGCCGCATGCTAGCTCTCTAGGAGAGCCGCCAGTTATGACATGCTACATCAGCATGCCACATCCTTCTCTCTACCAAGGTGCCCCGGCCGAGGCGAAGCGAATCGCAAAACCCCTCCTTTATCCGACGCGTCGAATGGTTTTGCCGGCGGTACGGTACTAATAATCGCACCGCCTGTGCATTATTCTCGGGCCGGAGCTGATGATCGCGCCGCGGCCCGCGACTACCGCGATAGGTTGCGGGGGAGGGAGGCAAATACGATGTCAGCGGCGGCGGCGGCGGGATACGCCCTGGTCCCATGGTATTCCCGGGGTGGAGATCATGATCGCGCCGCGGGAGTTGAAACAGGATGCATGGCGGCGGCGGCGGTAGGGTAAGCGCTTGTCCCGCAGTCTCCCTCTTCGCCGGCGGCGGCGTCTCCGCGTTCCTCGGCCTCCTCCGCTTTATCTCCAGGTCAGGTTCGCCTGTTTTGTCGAACCCTTCTGATCGCCCATGCGCTTGTCTCCGACTCCGATTATTTTTTTTATTTCGTCTTGTTTGCGGAGATTCGTAATTAATGTAGTTGCTGTGCTGCAGGAATTTCCAGCGATGATGCCAGCCAGATCGGCTTTGACCAGCAAAGCACAAAGATTTGTTTGACCTTCACACGCTTCAGGTTAAACCTTGCTGCAACGATGCCGTTCTCCGTGTCTTGGCTCTGGAACCCGGCTAGGAAGAAGAAAAAGGGAGACATCATATCGAAGAAGATCAACAGGTCCCTCGGCTCTCTTCAAATCAAAAGAAGAAAGAACACGACAACTGCAAGGAAAACTACCTATATAATATTCTGTTTGAGGGATTGGTCACTCCGATCGGGCCTGACCTTTTGTTTATTCATAAGACGGAGTGGACTTCTGCCGTATATACGAGAGTCCTTTCCTATCTCCAAATAAACATATTCGACCTACTAGCAAGAGTTAAAAGACAAAAGAAAAAACGTCTAGTACCCAACAGATAGATCAAATGTGCATGCATACAAGACACTGCCCACGACTAGACATGCATGATTAGCATTTTTTAACCATCATGCAGACAAGGAGGCAGCCCAGCAATCTTCATTCATTCATGCGTAGAAGCAACCAGAATCCTAAGCATGAATAGATAAGTTTACACGGTCATCCATGCAGTCGAGTTCATGCTCGAACTGAAATAAGTTTTACCATGCACCTATATAGGCTAAATGGACTACTACGCTATGCAGCAACAGCGTGTTACTGCAGGGGAGAAAAGGCTCGAAGGAATAGAGCAGGCGTGTGATACTCTTTAGGTATGCACTGGATTCTGGTTTTTGTTTTCCTTCAGCTCGAGTTCTAGGCTCGTTCCATTGGGGATCAGGCCGGGTGTTAGCTCGAACCGCACTACTGAATTTCAGGGTGCAGCAGTAGATTGATGGCTTTTTCAGGGATTTGGAGGCCGAATCTGACTAGGACCTTTTTACCAAAGTTATAGAGGATGTCACGATCTTTCAAATGAGTAGCAAACTGTAGGGATCACTACAAGAAATATGACCTTTTGCGATGATTTTGGAGTGACATTTAGGAAAAACGTCGCAGAGGCAGAGCAATCTATTTTGCGATGTTTCATTCTGTTTAGCAACGATGATTTCAAATGCGACGTAAAAACCAGACATAAATCGTTGTAAACTAACCTATTGGTGTATTGCGACAGATTATTTGTTGTCAAAAGAGGAAAACTAAGAACGTTGTAATGTTACGACACTAGTAAGTCGTCGTAACTCCTGGTTTTCGTCACTAAAGTTTTTATGTTTTTAAAAAAGTAATTATAGTGTGTTCAGAGTAAAAAGCTTTTTCTCTAGAATGTACTTTTTTATACAAGGAATCTACAAATCAATAAATGTTTTATACAATATATACTAGTTTGTTTCTTTCATTAATTCTATTATACATTTTCTTTCATTAAAAACAACCAAGACAACAATCATGAATCTTGAGGATTTACCAACTTATTCTTCCAAGATGCATTTTGAGTTTCTGAGCTATATACTATACAATAACAAAACAAATTATAATTATCAAAAGAAAAACATTTTTTTAAAAAACAGCAAGTGGAAAATGCAAAATGCTGATTGTACACATCTAGTGTACGGTAGAGTATAGGACACGGGGCTTAGTGCGCACATATGCTTGCCGCATGCTAGCTCTCTAGGAGAGCCGCCAGGTATGACATGCTACATCAGCATGCCACATCCTTCTCTCTACCAAGGGTGCCCCGGCCGAGGCGAAGCAGTGCGCAAACACCCTCTTTTATCCGCCACGTCCAACTGTTTCCCGGGCGGTACGGTACTAAACCGCAGCAGCGGTATTCCCGGGGAGGATTGCGCTGCGGCCCACCGCGCCAGGTTGCGAGGGAGAGATCGAGGGAAACGGGATGGCGGCGGCGGCGGTAGGGTCAGCGCTGGTCCCGCGGTCTCCCTCTTCGCCGGCGGCGGCGTCTCCGCGTTCCTCGGCCTCCTTCCGATTGTTTTTTTATTTCGTTTTGTTTGCGGCGGTGGGATACGCGGTATTCCCGGGGTGGAGATCATGATCGCGCTGCGGCCCGCGACCACCGCGTCGGGTTGCGACGGAGGGAGGGAAACAGGATGGCGGCGGCGGCGGGGTGTGCGCTTGTCCCTCTTCACCGCCGCCGGCGGAGTCTCTCCGTTCCTCGGCCTAGTTCGCCCGTTTTCTCGAATCCTTCCGTTCGTCCGAGCGCTTGTCACAGATTTGTTCGTTTCCGTCTACTCTGGGCCGATTGCTGGCTGCTAGCCTTCACGTAGTAATTTCCAGCGTTAATGGCCATACGGTCAGCAAAGCACAAAGATTTGTGATACGGCAACCAGCGAAACCGGGGCTTTGTTTGACCTTTACACGCTTCGGATTCAGCCTTGCTGCAACGATGCCGTGTCTTTGGCTCCAATGAGAAGAACAGGGCTCTCGGCTCTGTTCGAAAGAAGAAGAAGAAGAAGAGGGCTTGGAAAACTACCTATATAATTGTGTTTCAGGGATTTTGGCTACTCCGATCAGCCCTGACCCTTTGTTTATTCCTAAAACGGTCTGGACTTCGTCCGTATACATGGAGTCCGTTCCTATCTCCAAATAAACGTATTCGACCTACTAGCAAAGGTTAAAAAAAAACAAGCTTGTTCTCGTATGCGAAAATGTAAGCCGTTTCTCACCTGGCATGTAATCATTTAGCATGCACAAACCTCTAGTACCCAACAGATAGATCAAATGCTCGGTCTACACAATGTAAGCCGGTCAAAAAACGGGTAACAGATAATGAAAGAGGCCAAGTGTTAACAGGAAAGATAATAATATACAAGCACATTGAACTAGACTGAAGCTCTGAAAGTTATGCACAAACGCTTGATTTACAAAGATCGAAACTCGGCAAAAGGAATAGGAGTTCATCGGAGCTGCTGCCGCTGCTAGCTTCAGACCAAGCACGAACATATTCTGCTCACTAAATAATCCAAGCGCTGCTGTATAAGTGAGATGGCCGTTGGTGAAGACGTGAGGTCACGTTCAAAAGCGCTCGAGGAACCAAACAACAATGAAGCCCTGCCCAGCTGGATTTCGTGCTGCCGTCTTGCCAGCCGTCCGGTTGCTTGGTGTCTCTGCTCCTTCACTGTGCGCTCCCCGTCGCTGCCTGGCTACCCAGTCGCTAGCTTCTTGTTTTGTTTCTCGTCATTCGGACCTGAAAATTAACCAATAGAGATAGCCATGGCAAGGTAACAGAGCAGGGAAATATAGTCCAAGTCCATGTCGATTGACCAAGGGAAAAAGCTCTGTAGAACAAAAAGTATCTGTTGCCGACCAGGCAATACTCATTATCAATCATGAATCATCGTCATATTCAGATCAAATTAAAATCTCAAAGCGGACTTTATTAACTGTATGGTTGTTTCAAGAGTTGTGCTAACTGTTAAGGGTGTGTCAGAACACGACCTTCACGCTTCTAAACAACTGGAGCTGAAACTTGAGAGGTGTTCATGTTTCTCTAATGGTTAACAGTAACAGCAACAACAAATGAAAATAAGTCTTATTCGGATACAATAATTTTTTATTGAGGGAACAATGCCATGTATACTGTTTCTTCTTCAAACTTTGCTAGTAATAAGAAAGAATGTTGCTTTACAACAGGCTCAGAACAGCTATTAGATTGTGCTCATCCTTTCGGAAGCTACATGAGTGCAAAATGGAGCATCATTATCACTTTGAAAAAATGTTGCACAACATCGTTCACAAAAGGAGAGAAGAAATGAATCTGTACAAAATTCCTGTTATTTGTCCAAAATTGCAGTTGGTAAGCTAAACAGCGTAGCTTTCATATCAGAAAACCACTGCGCTTCAGAATTTCTGCCGGCACTAGTGAGAAGGCGGATGATACTGTTATAATTCTCTTGAGATGGCTCCATGTTGTATTCCTTCACCATGGAGTTGAAAATTTTAATAGCTTCATCGTGCAACCCAGCTGCTTCACAGATTCTCAGAAGCACATCGAAGGTGGCATGGCTTGGGACAAATCTATTTGACAACATCCAAGCAAATAGATCCAACGCCTCCTTGTGCCGCTGGTTGACTGCATAAGCTTCTATTATTGCCGTGCAAGTCATGGATCCCTTGGACTCAGTACGATTGAAAACTCTCTGTGCAGCTGTGAGGTCTCCACAACTACCGTACATGTGTACAAGTTCTGCCGCAACCAAGGGGATAGGCTCCATCCGCAACTTTAACACCTGACCATGCACTTCCTTACCGAGTTTCAGTTCTCCAACACCAGAGCAAGCATTCAACATCCTGGTGATGGCAACAGCATCCGGCCTGCGGCTAGTTAGCAGCATTGACCTGAACAAATCGAGCGCAGTTGATGGGTCTCCGTTCTTGAGGTAAGCATCAACCAATGCAGTCCAAGCTTGTACAGTCTTCTTGTCCATATCATGGAACACCCGGTGAGAGTATTCCAAGTGATCACTCGAGCCGTACATAGTGATCAGAGATGTGCATAAGGACACATTGGGCAGGAACCACCGTCTCAAAGCGTATGCGTGGAGCTGCTTACCCTCCCTCAAGGCTTTCAACTTTGTGCAAACTGGGAGGACAGTCCCCACTGCAATGAGGTCTGGCCTGATCCCTTCTTGCTGCATCCAAGCTATGCACCTCAGCGCCTGGTCTGGCCTCCCATTGGTTGCGTACCCAGACATCAACGCCGTCCATGACACAGCGTTCCTCTTCTTGGTGCTGTAGAACACCCGCCTACCTGAAGCCATATCGCCGCACTTGCAGTACATGTCAACCAACCCTGCCTGCACCCTTGCCACATCTTTACGATCCCCAAATTTCTTCAACACAAACCCATGAATCTCCCTACCCAAGTTCCGCGCCCGCAGCTCGCCAATGACAGGCACAATCGAAGTGAGCACCACACAGTTCACCTTGACTCCGTCCTCCACCATCCACCGGAAATGGTCCAGCGCCTCCCTCTTCATCCCCTTATGTGCGAACCCTGCAATGGCTGCGCCCCACGCGACAACATCCCTCTCAGGCATTTCCTCAAACACCCTCACGGCCAGCTTCACCTTCCCGCATTTGAAGTAGACATCCATGAGCCCGGTCATGAGCATCCCCGGCGCGCCCGCGAAGGCACTCTTGATCAGCGCCGCGTGCGTAGCGGTGGCCATGACCATGGACGGCCTGGCGCTCCCGGAGATGGACTTGAGCACGCAGCCGTAGGTGTACTCGTTGGCACTGGCCCCCGCGGCGCGCATCTCCGCGAACGCGTCGGCCACGGGCCCCGCCGCCTCGCCGCGGCCCCGGCGGACGTGCCCATGCAAGAGCGCGTTCCAGGAGTAGGCAGTGGTCGTCGGCATTCCGTCGAGCACCTGGCGCGCGTCGTCGGCGGCGCCGAGCGCGAGGTAGAGCTCGACGAGGCGGGCGAGGAGGAACTCGTTGGAGTCGAGCCCGTGGACGCGGAGGTGGGCGTGCACCTGGCGCGCGTGCGGGAGGGTGCGGCAGGCCGAGAGCAACGCGGCGAAGGCGGAGGCCGTGGCGGGCACGCCGCGGTGGGAGAGGTGGTCGAGAAGGGAGAGCGCGGAGGGGAGCCGACCAGTGCGGGCCAGGCGGCGGAGCTCGGAGGAGAGCGCGTGGGCATTCTTTGACTCCGGGCGGAGCTCCGCCTGCGATGTGCGAGAGGTGGAGGCGGCGCCGGCGAGATGCGCGCGGGGGCTCGGCCGCAGTAGAGGTTTGGGAGGGGCGTGAGATTTGGCGTGGAGAAAACGCGGGTGGCTCACGGCGGCGAGGGAGGAGGAGGTGGTCGCCGGCGCCGCCATGGCTGGCTTGGCCGGGGAGATTTGGGCGGTGTAGATGTGTCGAGGTTTATGGAGGGAAGGAGAAGGTGGTTTGATTTGGATAAAGCGAAGTGGATGGAATATTAACGGCCAAAAAGCAGAACAATTTCAAAAATTTTACTCGGAAATCTAGATACCGTTATAAACGCTTATGAGAGACGATGGACATCATATGATAGACGAAATCTCTACAAATATCTTGGTATCCATCGGTACATTATCTACTATTAAAAATAATCAATTATAAAATACAACGTCTATTTTGAGTTGGAATGGTCAGGTTTTCACTTTTATAAGTTGAGTTACTACAACATCTATAAACACACTTTGCAACTAATTTGAGCCAAGACTCCATCCGTTCAGAAAATCTTAACGTTTCGGATAACTAAAATGAACCGGAAAAGAATTATAAAATGATGTCGGAACGCCAACATTTTCTAAACGGGGAGAATATTTAGTTTTTTAATAGAATTTATCTATATGCTCTCTTTAGGTAAAAATATTTGGACTTTGGAATACCAAGATCAATTGTTCTCAGTTGTTACTAAAGCCACTCGAAATCATAGAATGTGCATGCTGGATGAGCACTCACAAGTATATATAAATGCATGCCAATTACCAATCAATACAACAACGATGCCGGTAAAATATGCTTTTTTTCAGGAACATGACGGTAAAACGCTTGTGTGAGTTCTAATCAACGGACCAGAAACCGGCCTAAAGTTACCTACGACCACGCGACCCAGCCCAAGACGGTCTCTCCATTCGCCCTCTGGCTCCGTCTTCAGCCAGCCAGTCAGTTTCCTACGGTATGGCGAGCGGCGGCCGACCGCCACCGCAGGGTGTCTCTGCGCTCGCTTCTCGTCAGTTCTAGTTCAGCGCATTGCAGGGAAAACTGGTACGTCTCCGTTTCTCCACGGCTAAGACTACCTGCACCAGGTACGCAGCCCAATCCGGTACCGGGGCCTGCAGTACCGATTTGGCGAAAAAACATCTGCACCGGGCTACTGCAAGCCACACGGTATCCTCCCGAATGGTCACGAGACACGACAAATCTAGCGCTGCCGCGGACGTCCGGGACGCGCCGAAGTGGCACGGGACCCATGCGCGCGCCATCCCAACCGAAGCAAAGTGAAGCGAACACGAGAGAAAGAGCAGGCCAACGGGGCGGCAGGCCGAGGCCGGATCCGTGCCCCGGCAGCCGGGAGGCGGCGCGCAGGGAGGCAGCCCCGACGGGTGCCATGGAGGCCACGGCACCTAGAAGAGAAGCCGACGGGGATCGGGCGCGCGCGGGGAGAAGGGGAGCCCGGCAACGGCACGCGTGGGGAGGAGGGCCCGGTGGTCGGGAGGCAGCACGCACGACGGTGAAGGCGGATCCCGGTGGCGCGCGAGGGAGGCAACCCCGATGGATGCCGTAGAGGCACCCGGAAGAGGAGCCACCGGCGCCGCCGGGGAGCAGGACGCGCGCGGGGAGGAGGAGAGCCCGGCGGAGGGCCGGGCGACGCGCGAGGGAGGCAACCCCGATGGGTGCCGTGGAGGCACCTAGAAGAGGAGCCACCGGTGCCGCCGGCCGGGAGGGAGATGGGTAGCCGCCGGGGAGCAGGACGCACGCGGGGAGGAGGAGAGCCGGGCGGAGGGCCCGGCGGCAGCGGCGCACGCCGGGAGGAGGGCCCGACGGCTAGGAGGGGACAACATGGCGGCGGGGTCGAGAGTCGGGACGGGGTCGACGGCGGTGAGCGCCGGGCGCCGGGAGGGACGAGGAGAAAAGGAGAGGGAAAAGAAGAAAAAGGGGGAAAAGGAGAGAAAAAGGAGAAAAAAGGAAAAGGAAAACAAAGAGAAAGAGAGAAAAAGAAAAAAAATTATTTAATTAAAAAAATAATTGTTAGACTATTGTTAAAAATAAGAATAGAAATAAAAGTAGAGATGAAAGGAGATGGTAGTTGGAGATGGTTGAATGAAATATTGGGTAGTTAATATAGATGATGAATATAGAGTATGAACGGGTGCAGCGAAACTGGATGTGAAGCAGGAAATCTCAGCTGACTAGGACGAAATATTCCTTTTAGAGGATAGAAATAGAGTACCACGAGTGCGGATAGTCTAAGCTCCACTGAAATCACTCAGAAGCACTAGCACCAGATGGCAGAAGCTTTTAGTACCAACAATGAGGTGCCCGGAGGATGACGATAACCATCTCTGTAATGATTTTTATAGCTCAAATGAATAATCTATACCAATACTATAATCACCGTGGCATCGTCACCACGCCCAGACGTCGTCACCGCGCGCGCACGGCTTAACCCGTCGCTCCAACGCCTCCCGAAAAAACGCGTCTTCTGGTCCCACAGCTGTCCCACGAGCTTCTCCTGGTCCCACAGCTGCCGCACGAGCTTAAACCCTAAAACACGCTGCCGCCGCAACGCCGCCGGTCGCCTCCGCACGCAGCAGCAGAACGCACGCACGCACGCAGCAGCAGCAGGACGCACGCACGCCGCCGCCAAGCCACGGCA